>OY728138.1:1155477608-1155960108 GCA_963277665.1 Viscum album
ACCATAAGGCATAAGGAAAGCAACCTCATAGGTGGTTTTAAAATAGGATATAATCACAATTTACAATATAAAGAAAAATATCACCCAGGGGTGGATCTAACAAAGGTATAATACATGTAGAGATGTAGACTAAATGAACCCAGCATAAAGGGGGGTTTTTGTTGAGTTCATAACCTCCAAACACACCCATAAGTGTCTAAAAACACCCTAAGGAAATATAGAAAAATTTAATTCAATGAAATTTATTATTTTGATGATACGTTGGGTAATTTGAGTTTGTGGAACAATGACGATATTTTATAAAGAGGTGAGAAATGAGGGAAAATTTGTAGATAAAATAACATGTACAAAGGATTATTTACTCATCCAATATTAAGGATTGGTTTGGTCTAGTATGAGATAAATTGAAGAGATATAAAAAATACTTAAAATAGGTTGAATTAGGTCACATCTAAATAGAATTATTAAAAATAAAATAATAGGGTAAGGGTAAAATAAGAGTTGTATACCCACTATGATCTATCCATCACACCTGATGGTTCTAAAGTATGTAATTGAATGGACAAGATCTCTCCAGGGAAGGAGAGGAGAGAAAGAGCTCGAGAGAGTTCCCTATACATCACATGATGAAGAAGAATGTGGTGGATAAAATAAATGAGAAGTAGGGAAATTTAGGTAATTTATATTCATTTTAATGAGATTCATGGTTTGGACATCTGTTTGGCCAAATAGTGTGCCAACCATGCAAGAGAAACTATCTCAGGAGAGAATTCACACAGTTTGGGATGCACAAACTGTGCATGTAACATTTTTGCAAGATCCCAAAAACTAGTGTATGAATGTGGGGCATGGTGGAAGAAGATTGAAAAATCTATGAGACACCCTCAACATCACTGAGTAGGCCACACAATTTCCGGTGAAGGGTCACTTGGTTTCAGGAAAACCATGCGCCCCTATTAGCCTTCCACATATTCGAGGGTACGAGTCTTGCACTTCCAAAACTCAATAGAACACCTAATACAAATAAAATTCTTGTATTAAATTATAAAATCAACACATTAAATTGTTCAAAATCTAAATATTTCATTTTGAATCATTGTTCTTAAAATGGATTTTCCACCAAAAGCCATAATTCAAATTCATTGAAAATTATTCCATTCCAAAAACATGGAATTCTACAATTATATAAATCATATTTTTGAATATCATTCATATTACACTTCTTGGATTCATGTGAAATAAATAAAATACTGTTCAGATCAGTTTCTCAAAAATATTTATGAAATGGGGAGTCTCTCATGAATCAATAAGAGAATCAACATGCAACAGTAAATGACTGAACAAACATTCCAATAAATAATTTTACTCTCAGGATAATATAAGTAATAGCAAATATGGAAAGGTAAAAAACATAACTCACATTCCATTTATATAACTTTACAATCATGAATATGTGAGGATTAATCAATATGTCACTGTAAATAACTAAATACATATGTCATTTAATAAATAAAATAAGATATATCAATGCCTTTGAAAATATAATTTAAAATGGTAGGGGTGGTATACACCGAAAACCTATTTATCTAAGTCTTGACAGTTTATTCACCTCATGAGACTACTACTTCATTAAGGCTATATCTATACCTGGTCCTCGATCTTCATTTTTTTTACAAAAAAGTCCTCATATTTCTAATAATCAGTTTATTTCACAAATAATTTTTCTTATCCTTAAATATCTGTATTGAGTGATGAATGTGGATTTATCATTATTTCCACAGAGAATAAAATAACATTCAATATAGAAAACCCTATGTATAAATTATAGGCAGATTAATCATTAAACATATCCATTATAATTATTAGTGATATTTAGTAGATATTTAATTTCCAATGATCATAAGATAGTGAATATACAAGGAAAAGTTAATAACTACAAAAATAAATCAAGAAAGTGAATTTCAATACTTTCAATGGTTAAAATATCAAAAACCATCCAAATAAATAATAAAGGTCAAATCAATAAAACATACCCTAGTGTAGTATAACTAAAATAAAGGGTTATTATCATTGATGAATAGAAATATAATAGAAATTTAATTAAACATTCTTGAGAAAAAAATATCATTTTAACATTAAAAGTATTTTTAAAACTAAAAGATCACCGAATATTTTTAAAATAATGGTTTTTGAAAATATTTTTTAATATAATAAATTAATTTTTAAATAATTGATTCATCATAATGGTGTCAAATACGATACATGTCATAGTTTTTCAAATAAATATTCATTTAACATTTTTGGTTAAATCCAAATGGGTATTGTCTTAAAACAACTTGAAGATTATATTGATTTTTTTTATAAAAAGTCAAAAATATGAAAATTATATTTAATAATGTATTTTTACAAATTTAAAAATATTTTAAAACATTTTAAAAAAACAATGTTTCATAAAAAATGTTTTTTTACTAGATAGAGAAATTTAGTGTGATTTTATCTAAATATATTTATCAATCGTTATATGTACTAAACAGTGGGACAATTTTATCATAACATGAAAAAATAAAGAATATCTAGAGGATAATAAAATGGAATTTCTTTTTAAAAAACAATCAAATAATTTTATTCAATTGAAATTAATGTATAAATAATCTCGATTAAAATGAGACTGTGAAATAAATACTTACAAATATTATAACATTGAATTAATAATTAACCAATGAATTGATTCTGGGTATCATATGTAAATCCATATAATACTATTTGGGGTATAATTTAATATATTCAAAATTAAATACATAGAAAATCTTGTAATATAAATGACATTAAAGAAGTTATATAACTCAATGAAGAGAAATAGAGTAACAAAATTGTTTACCACTTGACAAAATTCAGGTCAAATACACTTTATTGAAATAATTTAAATTGATAAATAAAATATATTGAGTTTTAATTTAATCATGATTTTACATGAAAATTGTTTATTATATAAACAATATAAAACAAATTATGTGCACAATAATAAAATATGCCTTAATGGGGGAAATTGAGATGAAGTCCCTTAACAAAAAACTCTATTTGACTGAACATGATTTAACCTCATTTATAAAGGTTTTAATAATTTTATTGATTTATTATAGAATTATATAAATTTTTTTAATATAATATATTATCTTATTGAAACATTTTACCACCTTCTTGTTAATAATATTTCATTATATTCATTGTTTTGGGTGTTAATTACCTTGTTTTACAATGAATTTTCTTCATTGAAGTTACATTTATTATTCATAGGATATATATACGTCATATAAAGAATGATAATAATGTTATTAATATGGTATTTACTCATTATATATAGTTCTTATAATCATTATTTTATGTTGGACAAGGAAAATTAACCACATCACATCATAGAGACGGTAGGCTGTACGTACGCATGATCGACAACACCATTCCCTTAATGAGAGAAAGGATAATTTAGTGGATTTCATATTAATTTTATATATTAAATATCATGTCAAAAAAGTAACATTTATTCATTATATTTATCTTTATTATCATTCATTTAATCTGTTATTTAAAAATGAATCACATCGCATCGTTAGGTGGTAGTCTTCTATATACTCGAGCGATATCATCTTATTTTTAAATAGAATAGAAAATAATAAGATATATGTTACATTATAATTAAAAAAGTAAAATATTATAAAAAATATATTATATTAATAAAAAATAAATCTATCAGTATATATAATAATGATAAATGTGTTAATCGAAAAAGAGTTACATCGGTTCGGGATGGTATAGTTTTTCATACCCAAAATTAACAATTTTATTTCCCATTTTATGGGGGATGAAATGGAAAAAATTTATTATATAAATATAATAACTTCTTAGTATATGAAATATTTTGTTTTTATCATATTATAATTTCTAATAATTAATAGAAGGTCAAAAATAATAAATAAATTGAAAGAAATTCATTAAGATAATTACATTCTCTTACAAAAACATTCGTCAAATATTCTTAAGAACCCTCTAATTTTCCTTTTGGATGTTTAGTCTCCATAAAATATGTATTAATATGTTTGGGATATATTTTAGTTGGGTTTCCATGAGAAAAAGGTCCTTTTATGTGTGAAAATTGAACGGTTGGAGTGGCCTTTTATAGTGGGAGAGAGGAAAAATATGTAATTTTTGAAAATAATAAAGTGTTACCACATTTTTTTCACGTGACTCAAGGATAAAAAAAGGTTTATTCATGTGACAAATGGTTTATAAGGTCTTAAAATTACTATAAAATTACATTTTTATAAATTTCTTCCATTATAATTATTATATAGTTTAGTTTAACCCTTGATAAATCCATTTTATCCAGAAAATGAAAATTACTTTTCACTAATTTTACTATTTATAATAGTAAAAAATTAATTTGAACTCATTATATAAATTTTTTTGTACTGATTCCAAATATTAAATCCATTTTTTTAAATTCAATTCATATAATTAGAAGAATTCTGTTTAAAAATAAACTCACAAACATGATGAAACAAGTAGTTTTCCAAAGTAAAAACATTCAAAAGGATAAAAATGATTTTTTAAAAGTAATAATTAAATTGATTATAATGAACTAAATTAATTATATTTAAATATTATTTAAGTAAATTTACTTTACAACTAATTTATTTTATAATTAACTTTGTAAATAATCTAATAAAAACGTAGTTTTCAATAATTTTTTTTTCAATATTTGTCAAAAAAATAATATTTTAATAACATTCTAAAAAATAATAATTTGGATAATTTGGTTATGAAGATTAAAAATATAAATTTCATTTTTCAATATTTTTTTACAAATTTTTAAAATTAATTTCAAATTATGTGCACAAAGTGTGACTAAAAGTATTTTTTGAAAAAATACTTTTTTTCAAAAAAAAACCATTTTCATTAAAATGATTCTTTTTTTATATTCAATATATATCCTATTAACATGTTTAAAATATATATTTTGATAAATAATTTATTCTTATTCATACCCACAAACTTAAATACTAGGTTATAATGGTCGCATTTTCAATATTAAAATTTTCATAGTGTATTCGGTCTCATTTAAACCTGGCTTTTTCATGAATTGTAATATATCAATGAAATTGAGTTTTTTAGAATGAAATATGTCATAAATTATAGGGGTTTTATGTTCTTAGAAATGATCTTTTTTATATTTAAAATATTTAATCGAATCAAATTTTATTCTTTTAAAATCTCTATTTTTTATATTCTACCTCATTAAATAAATAACATCCTACCAATTGAATATTGATCTTGGTAAACAAGGGTTTGAAATTTGAAAATACATTTCTTATAAACCCAAATTATAAATTTTTTAAATAAAAAAATCATCTTAATTTGAGATAAAAGGAATTAAAAAGTTCTTCTAGAGTACACCATACTAGGTTTCCCAAATATGAGAACGTTAGCTGAATTTAAAAATACTGACATAGATAAAAATCAAGCATAATTATAGAGGCTGATAGGGATCATTCATCAAAATAAATTGAATTATTAATGGAATGTAAAGGACCAAAAACCCATATATTTATTGTCATTTTGAAGACCAGTTGATTCATCAGATATGATAGTAATATGATATTTTTTAAAGTAATATTTCTATAATGTTATGGAATTACTTTACGATCATGAATATAAGCAAAAGGAAATATACATACCTGATAACTTTCTATTTCATAATCATAATTTCATCCTTCATATTTTTATTAATAAATTTCAAATTCATCTCATACTTTATGAAATGAATGTCTAAAAATAATTTTTATGCCTAATGAACTATAAGTAACCCTTTACAAATCATAAAATAAAAAAAGAGTGATAGGTCATTCCTCATGTCTTCCCTAAAGTTAAATGGTTGGTACAGGTTATCCTTTTTAATATATTAATATCTAAACCACAATAATTAAAGAACTATTTCAATATTAATATATGACCTTAAATTTGTTTAAATAAAAACAATGATTTATTAACTAGAACATCATGTAGGCTAGTTGTTGCTATCAAAACCTTATCGACCTACAAATATGGGTTCATGACTAATGGCATTTTCAGATGTGATGAGTTGTCACCTGACATATGGGTTATCCCTTTTCTAAATTCATTTTAATATAATTATTATAATAATTCAATGCTAAATAACCCATAATTACCAAAATATAAAAGATAAGATAAACCCTAATGGTTACCTATACAATTAATCATTTTCCCACAAAAAGATAGGGAATTTTTCCAAAAATCACTATTTCACTAAAATATATACTAAACTATTGTGTTGTATTTCCATAAATTTCTCCCAAGATATCCTTAATCTTGGTAAGATCTCATAACATAAAACCCAAAAGTAGGTTTTAAGTCATTGAATATACAATCAATGCAAAAATCATAAACCCATTGTAATTCATAATAAGTCATTACAAGGACTAGGTGGTATCTTTTAGAATAGGGGAATGACATGGATAATTCCTAGGTACTAACATTTTAAATAATGAACTAAAAATAAATATAAGGCCCCATCCTTAACCATTTACTAAATCATGAGATAAATCAAGAATTCCCATTGATGATCTTTTTAGGTTTATATTTTTAGAGTATTAGGCCATAACTATTACATTACATCTACAATATTACATTTTAGACACTTCTTATATAACATATTTTTTTCAAAACAATAAAATCCCTTAAATAAAACAAGAATTATCTTCTTGATATAAATCTTAATGAAATTTTCCTTTCTCTTACACTTCCTTATACCCTATGAAAAACATTTCAAAAACATGGGATGAGCATAAAAAGCTCAGTTAGGGATATAAAATAAGTAAAATAACAATATTAAATCAGTTAATAAAAATAAATTAAATCATACTTTTCACTCATTTAACATAAGCTCATTAACATACCTCATGAAATCCAATGATTTCTGAATAACACATAGAAATAATAAATCATAAAGTTAACTTGTGGAATCCATAACTTACATACATTATATATTTCTTCACTAAATAGGGAGTTGCATTTGTAATACCCATCAAACTATATTACCTAAACTTCTTAATAGAAACATTAACACGTACCTTCATCACATTACCCAATACATTAGAGAGCTTTCTTGGGCTCACCCACCCTAGGTTTATAATGGATCCTCTCGTATTTGGTTTATCATGTAACCACCTGTCAAATGTCAAAGTACCATTACATAATCATAACACATAAAATATTAATGTTATCAACATTTTACTCATCAAACACAAGAAATAAATTCATGATATTGAAATATTCTATCCATTATAAAAACCATTTAAAACATTTAATAAATAGATTATTTAATCAAAGTGTCCCATACGACATTAAATGTTTTGAAATAAATTATCATTTTGAACCATTAATGTCCATATAAATAAATCATTAAAACAATATGAAAAGATGGACATTAATTTGAATGATAAATCTTTAAAACAATTAAAATGATGTTTCGTTAAAGATTCCATTACCACTTGAGAAAATAATTGAATGAAAATAATTAAAAAATAACATTAAAAAACATATAATATCATGGTCATAAGGAAAATTATTATATCTTATGTCAATGGGAAGTATATGCACCATATAAAAATTAATTTGTTCATAACAACAAATAAGTCTCAAGGGAATGTAAATTGACGGGAAATACCTTAAAAAGATTTTATAAATGACATAAGAATTTATCAATAGGGTGATTATGTATAGAAAAAGTATATTGAAACAACGGGAAGTGGAAATTATAACATAAATAAATAAATAGTGATTCCACATAGAATCTTGGTATAATATAAACCATTAAGTATGAATAAAACCCAATGAGTGGAAATTGAGTTTAGAAATTCCCTTATGAAATTTCGGTAGCCTAACAACATCACTTAAAATTTAGAAAAATGAGTTGATGAGAGAAAAAGGGCCACAAATAACTTGGAAATTAAATTGATATAAATAATGATATATAATTAACATACCCTAACATAAGAAAATGGAAATTAAAATACATAGCATAAAATAAGTCTTTATCTAAAAGAGGAGGGTGAAAGGTTCCTTTACCATGAGTCTGATTCATTACCTGTGTTCCTTTTTCATCCTAAATAATAATCTTATGTTAATTTATACTTTATTAAGCCTCTTTTCAGGTTTTTTATTCATATTATATCTATTATTAACCCATTTTAAAATTTTCATAATTGTTTGGTCGACTAGGTCAAATGCCTTGAGGGGGGGGGGGTGGTCAATCATGGTATGATAGATTAAAATATTTTTTCTTGTAGATCTTGATTTGTTGTTAGACAAAAATCTATTCTCTCTTCATCCTATAGAAATATATAACTAGGTATGAAATAATGCACATGACACAAAAAATTTTACTTGGTTCACCCTCACTGGGCTACATCCAAGGAGAATACAATGATGATTTTCTAATGTACCAAATTCACTAAGGCTCACATATAATAATGAGTATAATGTTTGGGAAAGGTCTTCTATGCCCATTCTCACTACCAATACAATATTTAAGGTCTGATCACTGAATTCCCAAGGGTCACTCCCTATGCCTCTTTCTATGGATGATTGCTGATGGAAAGGGTCATTGACTTCATCTTCTTTCACTCACTTCTCTTGGAACGGAATCCACACATAATTTATGGACTTGTAGGAAAAACACAGTTTATGGACATGTAGGTCCCTTTATTTTCAAGAATTCATATATCATTAACTATTGGTTGATGCTCATTTTAAGTTCCTTTTCCACTCGCAGATGAAGTCCACCTTCTTGAGTATTTCTAGGTTCAGGAAAATCCTTTCGCGAACTGATTTGATGGTTTCAAAAGCTTCCTTTTGAAAATCATGAACTACCTTATCTTTTGCGTACTCTATACATTATATGGTATGTGGAACACAGGATCCACGTACTGCTGCCTCTTCTATGAAACTCTTATTTCTGTGGACTACCTCTGTATTCATTGTCACATACCGCCTCTATTTACCAACTCCATGAACCTCCTTGACAAACTACCATCTGTCCGCGAACTGTTCTCTATTCACCAACTGCCTTCAAAAACCTCTGTTGCATACCACACCTTCTTCTTTCGCGTACTGCACCTTCTTTTTTCAAGTACTAGGTCATTTTTAGGTTACATTTCTCTGTATATCCTTTCAACAGAATCTCTTCCACGTGAACCAGTTCATCCTTCATGAAACTCCCTTCGCGAACTTCCTATGGTCTTTTCTGAAATACCTGATCAAAAATATGTTCTCTAATGATATTCAATCTCCAAAATAATTGGTGGGATTATTGATTCATACATTGGCAAAGATACCAATAAAATATACTAATCTATGTTTTACTAAATCTTCAATCTAGCCTTAACCACATATAGAACATTCTGCTGTTGCAAACGACAAGTTACCCACGAACAATTTTTCCAATACGGTCCACATACTGTATTTGCTCCTACATGGTTAATCTCCTCTGCCGACTACAAGCCATCCACATACCACAATGCCTTCCACCATGAACCATTTTTGGTTTTGAAAACCACTCCGGCGTACCGTTCTCGGTGCTCCATGCACCGTTCTAGGAACACGACATGCCACCCATGAATTATAGTATGCGGTTCTCATACTTTTCCATTTTTATTCAACGTTCTTCACATCATTCACTACTATAAATAAATACTTCTTTTTCCTACATTAAAATCCCAATTATGAGGCCAAATATTTTGGAAAACACTTGGAAACTGCTCCACCGTAAAAACTTATCTTCAGAAAACACCAACAATTCTCATTCGTGATCATCTGGGTTTGTCAGCAAAACAATCACAACCAAAACATTCTGAGGGGAGGGTTGGTTGACAATATTAATCATAATAATTCTTTGCATTTTGATATCTCGTTAAAACTCCTTCCATCTTCCACCATCATTCACTTCATGTGATTAAGATAGAGATCTAGGATTTACTCAACACATAATCTAATCAAACATGAGCCATGCTCAGCATGAGAAACAAGAGTATAATTAAAAGATCATAAATGAATCACTTCATTACTAATCACTAATTTCTAATACCATACTGATACATGGATATCAATGAACTTATTTCTTCATGAACCACATCCATCGTTATATCTAATCATTGATCGATCACTTCTAGAATCTTCAGATTTAATGCTCCTCCTATCTTATAAATCTTCCAAACAGCTTCAGATCACCTTCAAATCCCCCTATCTAGCTGCTCTACTTAATAGATTCTTCCCATGTCTTTTCTCCCCCTAGATTAGTTACACATTTTCCCTCTTTTTCAAAGAACTTGAAGGGGGTTTCAAAGTTTTCTGCAACATGGAAAAGAAAACATATAAGAATATTAGGGGAAAACACATCATACCTTGGGGATATGGGGTCCCACATCCAAAAAATTTCATGTGTGTAATTTCAAATAGATTCCCAAATCTAGTCGATGCCTTTCAAATGCTTCATTGGGTAAGTTATTTTTTATAATTCCCACAACCGGTTGTTCTATAGGCATATACTACAACTTCACAAGACATTTCTCCACCTTCTCCTAGATAAAATGATATTTGATTTCAACATTCTTTTTCCATGAGTGATATAATTGATTTTTTCTTTAACTTATAGCCCTTGAACTATCACTATGGATTATAATAGAAGATTTCACTTCAATTCCAATATCTTCAAGCTATTTTTTCACCTACAATAGTTGCGTGCATGCTTGAGTAGCTACAATATATTCAGATTCTGCAGTGCTTAATGAAATTCAATCTTGTTTCTTGCTCAACCAAGAAATACACAATCCTCCAAGAGAAAAGGCACCTCTTGATGTAGATTTCATGTTATCTATGGATCCTACCTAATCTAAATCTGTATATCCCAACAAATATGGCCTAGTTTTTCCTTTATAAATTAAAACAAAATCCATTGTTACATTTATATACCTAAGTATTCATTTCACTACAATAATTTGGATCTCCTTTGGATTGCTTTGATACCTTGCTGCTTGAAATTTGGAAAATACAATATCATGCCTTGTTTCTATCAAATACAATAGAATTCCATTGATTTTCTTGTATTATATAAGATTAAATACCTTACCTTTATCATCTCGTGAAATCTTCATTCGGGTAGACACCAGAGTCTTCATATTTTTGGAATTATCCATTTCAAACCTTCTCAAAATATTTTTGTTATATTTAGATTGAAAAAATAAAATTTCCATTTCTTCCTTGTGTCACTTGTAAGACAAGATAAAATGTTAGCTCACCAATCACCGACATTTCAAACTCACTTTTCATGAATTCCAAAAACAGTATACATTGTTCTTGATATGATCCACCAAATATTATGTCATCGACATAAACTAGAACCATCATCCTTTTACTATTGTCATTATTGAAATACAAATTGTAATCAACTCCTCCATGATGAAAACTGGGCTTAAAAACTAATCAAGCCTTGAATACCATGTTCTTGGTTCTTGCTTCAAACCATATAAAGCCTTCTTCAGCTAAAAAACTATGATCTCGTCTTCTTGAATGAGAAAACCATCATTTTTCACAATATAAACTTCTTCTTCCCAAAATCTATTAATAAATGATGACTTGAAATCCATTTGGAAAACATTTAACTTACATTGCACAGTTATGACTAGGAATAATCTAATTGTCTCCATCCTTGCAACAGGGAAAAACACCACGTCAACATCAATACCCTCTATCTGAGAGTACCATGTGCACTCTACGCATGCTCCGTTTCAAATAAAAACACCATATACATTCATTTTTTTTTGCGAAACACACATTTTGCCCCTATGAAATTCTTATCTTCTAGTCTTGAATCAATTTCCCACATCTAATTCCTCTCAATTTGTTCAAGCTCTTTATTCATTTCCTGAACCAGATTCTCATCTTCAGCTGCTTCATTAAATGTTTTAGGATCTACTTGTGATATGTATGATTCTTGATAAAGAGACTTTATTATCCTTGTATGAACTTGTGCTGTCTGATCACCAATTATGTATTTCATATCAATTTCACCTCTTCTCACTGGTCTCTAGGTAGACACTAATTTATTTTCATCATCTGATTCTTCTTCTGAATCATCCTCCCATACTAGAGCATCTCCTAATCTGCCCATCTCTTCATCACTATCCTCCTAAGTTTGATCATGTATTTACTGAAGATTCTATTCATTATCCACTATAGTTACATCATGACTTTCAAATATCTTTCCTAGCCACTTATTTAAGCATTTATACGCTTTTATTTTATTTGAGTATCCATGAAATATCCCTACATCCCTATTAGATTCAAATTTCCTATGTTTCTCTTTATTGTGAACACAACATTTAATTATGAATATTTGAATGTACTTCAATGATGGATTCTTTCTGTACCACAAGTCGTATGGAGTATTCTTCTATTTTGGATAAAGTATAGCTCTATTTGATGTATATACTACTGTCATTACTTCTTCATTCCAAAATTTCTCTGGAAGATCATTTTCAATGACCATCATTCTGGCCATATTGTTGAAAATACAATTTCTTATCTCAACTTCACCATTCTGTGATGGAGCTGTTACTACTAAAACATGATGTCTTATCCCATGTCTTTTGAAATAATCTTTCTATTGGATATTTATGAACTCTGTTCCATTTTCTATTCAAATTGTCTTGACTTTTTGGCCAAGAATCTTTTCGCTTTCCCAACGATATCTTGTAATCAAAATAAACACTTAATATTTGTTGGTGATTACTGAAACACATGCCATTCTTCTATGGTCATCAATAGAGAGAACATAATATCTTCTCCCATCAATATTACTCTGTAAAATTGTCCCAAACATATCAATATGCACCAACTCAAGAAATATTGTTGACTTTTTCTCCTTTTATTTATATGTCATTTGAATGATCTTCCCATTTTGGAAAGTATTGAATGAATAAGTACGATCACATGATAATCTAGGGAGATTTCAAGCTGAATCATATTTCTGTAGATGTTCTGAAGAACCTTGGATTATGTGGCTAAGACGCTTATAACATAACTTGTTTTATTCATCCTTGGACATAAAAGCACATATATTCTTATCCACTCATGAGGAATAGATTCCCATTCATACACTTTCCTTTAAACACAACAACACCATCCATTTATTTTATGATACATATTTTCTTTGAAAAGATTAAGGCATGTCCAGAGTCACACAATTGACTAACACTAAACGTGTTATGACTAAGCGCCTCACCAACCAAGAAATCAACTCGTCTCATGTATTTTCTTCCAAACATGGATTTTAATGAACCATTAATTTTCAATCCATCAACATTGCTAAATATTAAAATAAATTCTTTATTATACAGAATTATGGTCACTAGATCCTTATTTCCCAACATATGGGAAGTGGATCCACTATCAATGATCCATATCCCGGTGCGATCTGATACCTTGAACACAATTTTTGAAACCACTCTATGCTCTGCCATTTTCATTTTGACCCATTTATTTTAATTCATATTTGACATGGAATGATAATCATGATCTTTATTATAATATTATGATACAACATCAACCTGCAGAGCTACATATCAATTGTGAATTTTTATCTCTCTTGAAGATTCATTTGTATTCTTCTTATAAAAAAATTAAGTATGCCTTGTCACCTTTCTCTGTATTGTTGATGTGAAATATATTTCTATATGTCTGAGTCCCTTACACATGAAACATTGACCATCAAATACTGACCTGGAATTTTGAGCTCTGTGCAACAACCACTATTGGCCTTATTTCCTTTGGTACCTCTTTTCTATGGAACATACATTTTGAGAGTGTCCTATATTACCACATCAGTAGCATCATATGTGAGATACATTCCAGTGTGAAAATGACGCACCACTAGTTGTGCATTGGGCTCTACGAATCTTCTGATTCTGTTTCCTACCCAAATAAATCTTCAATATTGGAGTGGGCAGTTATTGTTTGACTTAAAACATGTGATCTTTCTGTTTTAGATTGGGCTCCATATCATCCTTATCATACAAAAATGATTTTTTCTTTTGTTCTGATGGACCACTCTGCTCAACTCTCATCTTTTCTGTTTCCTATATGATCTTATTTCCTAGAAATTTCTCGTGATCTTCAATTGTTCATTGCAGACTCATGACCTCCCCTTTTAGTTGTTTGATATGTTTGATTTGATATTCTCCAGTTTCAGTCATACTATCAATTTCTATTATCTGTTCTTCAATTTTGAGATTGTACTCAACAAACTTTTTATATATTTTTGGCATTGATGACCTCATCTTTTCAATTATTGTATTCAGCTCAGAATTCTCTTCTTCCTGTGGCTGCATAAAGATTTTGGCATCACAAAAAACTTTATTATAATTCTGATTTTTTCTCTCAAAATAAGTACCTCTTCTAGGGAAACTTCTAATTGATCATAAAGATAAACTATTTCTTCAATTTCTCTTTCTTCATTGTCACCTTCTTCTCTTGTTAATGAATTTATAAAAACTTCCACCAAAGCATCTATTTTACGATCCTTGTAGTCCACCGACTATTCTACCTTAGATTCTTCTTGAACATTCATCCTCTTTTGAAAGATGAATCTTGTTTTTTAGTAAATTTATTCTAGTACTTCTCCTCTATTTCTCATTGGATGAATAATTCTTTTGGGGAATTTCATTATTTTTTTTAATCATCAAACTTCTGAAAAAAAGTTTCTTAAAAATGCCCAATCTTTCTGCATCTAAAGCCTGAAAATGGAAGTTTACCTTTAAACATCTATTTACCTTTGTGAAATAGAGGAGATAAAATACATGACATCCTCCATATTATCCTTCTCAAGAATATATTCAACCGAGAGATTCTTTATATCAATGAATTCCACTTCCTTAGACTTCCCCCTTTCCACTACATCATTATCATCATTTCTCATTTCATATGCTACAAGTTTACTGTACAGGTTATCTAGTGTCATCTCTTTTGGGTCGTTGTCTTTTAATACTGAAACATTCAGATTGACCCACGGTGGATGTTTCCTCAAAATACGTTTCACAATCTTTATTTATTCAATGACTTCTCCAAGATCTTTCATGTCTTCCAAAATAATTTTTGGTTTTGTCAAAGAATGATTCAACAGTCTCATTGGGATTCTTTTTGAGATCCCCATACTTGTTCCATAAAAACTGCAACTTTTCTTCTCACACTTTTGAGTCACCCTCATAAACATTCAATAATTTTTCCCACATTTAATTTGATGTTTTATCGTACATCACCTTCATATAAATTTCATTTTATAGGGATCCCCCTAAATCATTGATCCCTTTATCCTCACCATCTAATTATCTTCTTTCAGTTTATGAGATTGAACCAATATTAATGTCAGCTGATATTGTATGCATAGATGCTGTGAAGACATCCATCTTTACTGATTGAAAGTAGTACTACATCTGAATCATCCATAGTTGAAGATTATTTACATCAAGGATTGGAATTCCATTATAATTGACCACCTCTATTTCTTCCTTTTCAGATACAACTACTGACTTTAAACCGTCCCTCTAATACCAATTGTTAGGTCCACTAGGTCGAATACCATGATAGGGGGGTGAATCAGGATGTGGAAGATTAAAACATTCTCTCTTTTGGATCATGTTTCATTATTATTAAAAACTCAATTATCTATTCTTTCTATATCAATATATAACTAGGTATGAAATCATGCACAAGACACAACAATTTTTACTTTGTTCACCCTCACTAGGCTACGTATAAGAAGCATACAATAGCGATGTGCGTATGTACAAAATTCACTATGTCTCATAGCTAATAGTGCGTAAAATGTTTAGGCTAGAACATATATTCCCTGACTCACTACCTTTAAAATATTTAGGCTCTACTCACGGAATTCCCATGGGTCACTCCCTATGCCTCTTTATCTGGATCACTATTGGTGTAAAGGGTCATTGTCTTCCTCTTCCTTCGCTCACTACTCTTAGAATGGAATCCACACACAGTTTATGGACTTGTAGTTCAAAAATAGTTTATAGACATGTAGGTCCCTTCATTTTCATGAATTCATGCATCCTTAACTATAGGTAGATGTTATGTTAAAGTTCCTTCTTCACACACATATTAATTCCACCTTCCCAAGTATTTATAGGTACTGAAAAATGCTTTTACGAATTGATTTGAAGCTTTCAAAAGCTTCCTTATGAAAATTGCAGACCACTTGCTCCTCTGTATACTGTGTACTGGGTATAGTACGCAGACCACATGTTCTGTGTACTGCTACCTCTTCCATGAAACTCTTCTGTCTACTAACTTCCTCTACCTTCACTATCTCATACCACCTTCACATACCGACTCCAAAATCCTCCTCTGTGAAATACCCTATATCTGCAAACTATTATCTGTTCATAGAAAGCCTTCAAAAATCGCAATCATATTCAGTGCCTTCTTCTTCCACATACCACACCTTCTTCTTCTGCATACCGTGTCCTTTTCGAGTTATAGTTCTCTGCAAAAAGAATCGGTGGAATATCTTCCACCCAAACCACTTCAGCCTTCACAACGCTCCCTTCCCAAACTTCTATCAGTCTTTTCCAAAATCGTAGACCAGAAATATTCTCTCTAATGATATTTTACCTCTACATTAATCATTAGTATTAGTGATTTTTATATAGCCAAAGATACGTGTAAAATACACTAATCAAATATTTTCAAAATATTCAATCCAACCTTCACCGCATACCGATCCTTCTTATGCCACAAACCACAAGCTACCCACAAAAACTTTGTCCTATATGGTCCATGTAATGTCTTTGTTGCTACATGGTCTATCTGTTTTTTCAATTTCAATCCATCCACGTACCGCCCCACTTTCTACCGGAAAATGTTTTTGGTTTCGCAAACCGCTCCGGTGTACCATTCCCTATGCTCCACATAAACAAAAAATATTTTTAGGGGAAACCATGAGATATTTTTTCCAACAAAAATTATTTAAGTTAATATTGGTCGTTTTGTTGATATTGGGCAATTGAGTCAAAAATGAACATGTAATAATTACAAATTGTCTATGTGGTCAAAAGTCCATTATCTTTCAAATCATATTCATTATTTAAATATCACATATATCTAGTATATATGTATTTATATCAAATATATATGTATTTATAATATTTCATTATATTTGGATATGAGAAATGAAATGCATTGTTCATGGAGACGGTAAGCCGTAGGTATGCATGAATGCTACGTTCATTTCTTTTTCACATTTAAAGGAATGATAACTAAATCATAAATAGGTATATAATAATTCCAGTAGAATATATATTTTTATATGTTATATTAGTTCATTAATTCCATCCTTTTTAACACCCATGTATAGAATGAATGATTCATATAACTTTGTGGGGGCGATAGTCTGCACTTCCTCAAATGAAATTATTGTATTTACACATCATGAAAGGCATAAAGTTATATTTGTAAATAAAAATTATAGTATCACAATGACAATATAAATATAATATATATCATATATAAATAATGTGCCATCATAATGGACACCATGATAGGTGTTTGGGGAAAATCAGGCAATCATCATTTCACGAGGCAGTAGTTCACCATACATAGAAACAATATGTTCGTATCCATTAGAAGGAGGTGTGTGTATGTGTAGTTTGAATCCTTCTCATAAAGAAATCCTAGTATATTTAAGATACTGGGGCTTTTATATAAGAATGTAATAAATAGATTTTAGGTGTTGGAGAAGGAAAATAATTGAAAGAATCTTAAGAGAATACATTACCTCAAATTGGGTAAGTCCTTTTGATTTAAGCTAAAAGGCCTTCTTGAATTATCTTATGCCTAATGTAAGGCTTCTAGGTGGAAGATAGGGAAATTGGGAGATTATTTTTTTTATATTTTAGATGATTCAATGGGGCTTGAGATGTGTGAGTAGGTGTTATTGGTGGTGGAATTTTATAAGAAGGTGGAGGGGTACTTTAAAAAAGTTTGAAAGATAATTTTATTATAAACTAAATTTCGATTTTAAAAAGATCCAAAACACATTTAATTATAATTTAAAATGAGTATGGTTCAAAATTTTCTCAAGAAATTGTTTTTAGACAAGTCTTGATTTCAAGTTTAACCTTATCATTTAACTTTAACCTTTAGTTAAATTATTTTACTCTTACCATGTCTTCTTGTATATTCATACTATATGGTTAATATAGTAACTGTAAAACACAAATCAAATGAAATATGGTTAATTAATGATATTCTTAACCTTATGTAAGTTATTTTGATGAATATTATTTTTTAGGACTATTATATCATTTTAAAAAATAGTATTTGTTTTAAAAACTCTTTTATGTCAATTTTTATTCAATTAATGTCATGATTTTTTTAAAAATTCATAACAATTTTATTCATTTCAAAAAACTTCATTTAACTAAAAAAATAAAGTCATAATAATCCCTAAAATTGGTGTATGGAATAAAAATTTTCAAAATAAATTTATTTTAATATTTATAATCTCATTTATTTAAATCATTTATTAATAAGGTAATCATTACATCATCATTGTACCGTAAATAAATTTATTTATATAATTTTTAAATATTATAAATAAAATACCATGATGTAGGAAATTGTTTTATGTTTCTATTTAATATTTAAAGTCTAAAATATCACTTATATAACCCCAATATTTTTTTTAAAAGATATATGTTTATGTTATATTTTCCTTAAAATTAAATTAAAAGTGATTAAATATCATTTTCACACAAAAGTGGTCCCATGAGGTCCTAAAATTGACACAAGGATGACCATGGTCCACTATATCTCATCCAATATGATTAGGACATGTGTTAGGGTAATTTAATATTATTATAATATTATTTTTTACCCTTATTTACCAGATTTACCCTTTAACCACAGTAACTAAAATATTTACTAAATTTACTATTCATAATATCTAAAAATAAACATTACCTATTTACACAATTTGGACCCCCTAATTTTGAATATGGAATTAATTTTTCCAAATTAAAAACACAGAAGTTACAGAAATTAATTTAAAATTAATTCCCATTGTCAAAACCAAAAAGCGTGTTTTTATGAGGTAAAAACTACCAAAATATTGGCATGTGTTTATGTCCAATTTCAAAGCGAAATTACTTAAAATGAAAAAAGGATTAAAATATAAAAACACAATCCAATTACACTTTAAAACCAATTAAAATAACTATATATATATATAAATAAATTATATTAAAAGGATTTTTTGAATTAAAATGCAATATTTTTCACTATACATAAAAAAATTGTCTTTATCAGAAAAATACCAAAATTTCATCCAAATTAAATTTTGACATCCCACTTATAAAAAATAACTTTATTTTTTCAAATATTAAATATAAAAGTGACAAAAAGATGATTTAAAAAGGGTTCACCATCAAAAGGCAGTAAATCAATCTTTATAAAGAATATTAATATATTTCATGCTTAAAATCAAATTCATTCTTAATTTAAGACTCTAGAATTTATTGGATAAATGAAAAAACATTTAAAAAACATTTAGTAATAATAATTTAGTTAGTTATGTTAATTCTTAGAAATACAAAAACTATGCGTTAAAAACCATATAAAATAATAATATTATTATTTTATTTTTCGGTATAACTAAAAGTTGTGTGCAATGTAATATTTCAAGGAAACCTATTTTTGCGTGTTGAGTATGCTATCAGAAGAAGCGGACCATTTAACATAAATTATATAAATATATGGGTTGATTCATCCTTCCCCCTTTTGGAAATTTCATCCTTGCAATTTTAAAATTGGGCTCGAAAACATCATTGAAAGTCCCACATTGGAAAAAGTGTCAATAAAAATATCACTTTTAAAGTGTGAAAGGGAAGTAAAATGTTCAACCAAGAAAACACATAATGGGATTTCATGTCAGAAAACATGGATATGGAAGAGAAAAAAACCATCAAGTTCGGATGGAGAGTGATAGAAAACATGACTAGGAGAAACTTAACTAACATTAAAAAACATAAACTAGTGATGAGTTAAATGGTCCTTTATTCTCCAGTAGGAAAAGTGAACGGACAAATTTTTTGTTTTATATCCATTTTCAGAATTTTGAGGAATTTATTTATAAGAATGACTAATAATATAAGGAAATATACTTACCTTTCAAGTAGAATTTAATCCTTTAATAAATTTCTACTGCAAACTCGTCTTTTCTCTAAACGATGAGTATTCCTGACGACATTATCACTCCTAAAGTGCTAAAATAAAAATATATAGAATCAATTAATAAATAAATATGAACTATATATAACCACTATCTTTAGACATTAAACAAAACCAAAATGGTTAATAAAATATTAGATAATCCCCAAAAGGATAATCATTATTAAAAAAATACAACGCTTAATCTTCAGAATTCAGCAAACAATTCCCAACATTCTACAAAGACCATTTAATACAAAAATGTCCTTAAAATGATTCAATATAATCCAAACAATGACTGAAATCCAAAACTCATAAAAATTTGATCCAATAGTCTTCCATAACAAATCATAACATTTATCTCCAAATTACATCGACTACTCATAATGTAGCATACTTAAAAGTAATTAACCTAATCACATATTCTTAAAGATCTGTTAATCATTTCCATAACTAGCCCAAATCACTATAAGTCCATAATAAAAAAATTATATTCTTAAAAAATAAAATTCAACCATTAATACTCAAATGAAATACCATAGTATTATATTTTCCTTCGGTATATAGTTTCCCAACCGAGAAACCATCTTCAAAAATAACATTAATAACTTAATCACAAAATCATTTTCTTATACTAAGGGTATCAATTTTATATAACATTAGTTCCCAAAAATAAACTTATTATTGATCAATATAATCATTTGACTAATAATAATTAGTATTAATTACCATGGACATCACGTATTCCACTGGTATGCAATAAATCCCAGTCGTACTTTGGTTGTGGGTTTGATTCCCGTAGATTTGTCTGACACGACGGGTTGTCACACGGTCTGCATGTTGTATTTTTTCAAAAAATATTTAATTTTATAACATTCCCAAAAATTAATCACCCAAAATTGATTCAAATTCAAGGATCATATAAACCTAAATAGTTCATTATAACTATATCCACAAAATAAAAGATAATTTTTCCTAAAATAGCATTTCCACATAACAAACTATAGGGTTACACATACAAGAGAAAAGTCTTACAATGTAATACCATCAACCAAAAGCATTAATACTTTTAAATATTTAATTACCAAGATATCTAACATGACTCTTGAATTTCTAAAATTTATAAATCTTAATCATCCAGCATTCTCCATGATCCCTTAACAATTATTTTCAGCTTATTCTATAATACTTATTTTTACAAACAAAAATCATGAATAATATCATAAGATTCAATAATATTAAAACATAAACAAAGAAATAATCCATACCTTTCATAAGTCCCTTCCAGTTTCCCCATCCATAATTGGAATGACATTGGTCATTGGTAAACATATATTTGTATGACCCACCTGATCCCATTCCAAAACCTTCTTTGTAGGACATCCATTTACACAATGACCTTCTACACCACATTTAAAACCATAAATTGGTCCTTAAAAAAGAACTTATTTTCCTTTTCAAGAGTCAATTATATATTTCCTTTTTTCCACGGCTGGTTATTGCTTTGTGACTTTTATTACCACATCTGAAATATCTTCCCCTCCCTTTGAAGCATTTTCCTAGGTGTTTAATTCCCTGTCCTTGACACATAGGTTTTTTAATATGCTTACTTTTATGATTATTACCAGAACATCCATTAGGATTCGTTTCTTTTGTATATGATGCCTTAAAAAAATCACTAAGGTTCAAGTGTTCAATCCTGAATCCAGATAGTTGGTTAAGAATAACCACAAGAGTTCTTATTGGAGGTCCCATTTCAATTGGATTCTTATTCAAAAAACCACAATATTTTCCTTCACATCAATTGTTACTTTTGTGCCTGCTAGATCCAACCACTTACTAAAACCAAAAAAGTCAATGTCATTATATTTGTAAAAACATCATATAATATCTTATAAGGAGGGTAAACACTAAGATATACTTATTCGGTTATTTTACACTCATTCAATTGATCTAAAATAACTATGAATATTTCTAATATGATAACGAATATGGTTATTTTACTTATGCTTAAATAACACCCTAACGTCTAATGTTATTTAAACCGACCTCTGATACCAAATATAAGGCCCTAACCTTAAAAATTTACAAAATCATGGGCTAAATCAATAATTCTCATTGAGGATCATTTTATGTTTAGATTTTTATAGAATTAGGCTATAACTATTACATTACATGTAAAATATTAAAAAGTAGACTCTTCTAATCTAATTTGTTTTTCATAATAACAAAAATACTTATCTAAAACAAGAATTCTCTTTTTGATATAAATATTCTTGAATTCTTCCTTTCTATTATCCATCCTTATACCCTATGAAAACATTTCAAAAACATGGGATGAAGATAAATAGCTCTTTAAGGGTTGTAAAATAAGGAAAGAAAACAATATCCCATCAATTCATACAAATAAATAAAATCATACCTTTCACTCATATAACATACACTCATTAAAATAAATCATGACATCATAAGATTTATGAATAACATGTAGAAATCATAAATCATTAAGGTAACTTATAGAATATATAACTTACTTACATTGTATATTTTACAGCTACATAGTGAGTTACTTTTGGAATACCCATCAAATATATTCCCTAAATTTATTTTAAGAAATATTAACATTTAAATTCTTCACATTACCTAATGCATTTGAGAGATACCTCGGCCTCACCCGCCCTAGGATTATAACAGAACCACCTATATTTTCTTTATCATGTAACCACCTATAAAATGTCCAAGTACGATTACATAATATAAACACATAAAATATTGATGTTATCAGAATTTCACCCATCAAACACAATAAATCAATTCAGGTTATTGAAATATTCAATCCATTACCAAAACCATTTAAAACATTTAATAAAGATATTTTTAGTCAAAATGCCTCATTCCACATTGAAACTTTTGAAATAAAGTATCATTTTAAAACATTAATGTCCATATAATGAAATCCATAAAACTATTTGAAAACATGCACATTAATGAGAAATACAAATCTTTAAAACATTTAAAACGATGATTAGTTAAATTGTCTATTACCACTTTATAAAATACTTGAATAAAAATAATTAAAGAATGACATTAAAAAAATATATAATATCATGAGAATAAGGATAATCATGATATCATATGTCAAAGTGAAATATATACAACATATAAAAGTGAATTAGCGCATAACAATAAATAAGTCTCAATGAAATGTAAATTGAGACTAAATCCCTTACAAATATTGTATAAATGACATAAGAATTTATCAATGGGATGATTATGTATAGCAATAATATAACCATATAGAGGGATTTGTAAATTAATGCATAAATAAATAAACAATGTTTCCACAGACAATCTTTGTATTATATAATCAATTAAGTATGAATAAATCCCAATGAGTGGAAATTGAGTCTAGAAATTCCCTTATGAAAATTCGGTATCCTAACAACGTCACTTAAAATTAAGAAAAATGAGTTGATGAGAGAAGAAGGTTATCTAATCAATTGGACAAAAATAGAAAAAAATAAGGATAAATAATTAACATAACCAAACATATGAAATGTAAATTTAAAGACATAATATAAAATAAGTCTTTAACTAAAAGAGGAGGGTGAAAGGTTCCCTTACTTTGAGTCTGATTCGTCACATATGCTCCTTGTTCTTCCTGAATAATAATCTTAAGTAAATATATAATTAATTAAGAACATTTTTCAAGCTAATTATTACTTTTATATTACTTATTATAATGTTATAAAAATTATAAAATTATTTAAGTTAATATTAGACATTTTGTTGATATTGGATACTTGAGTAGAAAATAAACTTGTTAAAATTACAAATTGTCTCTATGGACAAACGTAAATTATCTTCAGAATTTTATTAATTATTTAAATACCATATATAACTATAATATATTTATTTACATCCAACATATATGTCTTTATAATGTCTATACTATTTGGATATTATAAATGAAATGCACCGTTCATGGAGACGGTAAGCCGTACGTACGCATAAATGCTACTTTCATTTCTTTTTCATTTTTAAAGGACTGAAATATAAATGATATATCAGTATGTAATAATTACATTATAATATATATAATATATATGATACATAAGTTCATTAATTAAATCCTTTCTACGTTCCATGGATAGAATGAACGAGTCATACCACATTAAGGGGGCGGTAGTCTGCAATTCCTCAAATGAAATTATCATATTTACAGATCCTGAAAAGCAAAAAGTTATGTTTTTAAATAACACATAAATTAATATAAATAATATATATATATATCATATATAAATATATTTTCATCATAATGGCCACTATGATAAGTGGTAGAGGAAAATCGAACAATAATCGTTTCGTGAGGTAGTAGTCTGCCATACACAGAAACAATATGTTTGCATCCATTAGATAGAGGTGTGTGTAAGTGTAGTTAGAATAAATCTCATAAAAACATATTATTATATTGAAGATACTGGTTTTTAAAAAAATAATGTAATAAAGAGGGTTTAGGGGGTTGGATAAGGAAAATAAATGAAAGAAGCTTGAGAGAAGATATTACCTAAAATCAGGTAACTCCTTTTGATTTAAGCTAAAAAACCTTCTTAAATTTCCCTTTTCCAAAGGTAATAATTCTATGATTAATAGAGGGATGTTGGGAGCTTATTTTGGTAGAGTTTGGAAGAGACAAGGGGTATTGAGAGGTGTGAGTAAGGGTTAGAGGTGGTGGCCTTTTATAAGAGAGTGGAGGGGTACTTTAGGAATATTAGAATAATTATTTTATTATAGACTGAATTTCAATTTTCATATGGTCAAAAAATCATTTAATTAAAAACTAAGATGATTATTGTTCAAAATCCTCCCAAAAAATAGTTTTTAGACATGTTTTGGTTTCAAAGATAACCTTATCATTTAGCTATAACCATTAGTTATCTTATTTGACTCTTACCATGTCTTCTTGTATATTCATACTATACGGCTAATATAGTTACTATAAAATTGAAATTGAAAATAAAGAGGTTCATTAATAACATGTTCAACCTTATATAAGTCATTTGGCCGAATATTATTTTTTAGGACTATAATATCATTTAATAAAATAGTATTTGTTTTAAAAACTCATTTATGTCAATTTTTATACAATTCATATCAGGACTTTCTAAAAAATCCATAACTTCTGGATTATTTCAAAAATAACTTCCATAATTAAAATATAAAATGACTTAATAATCCCTAAAATTCGTGGATGGCTTAAAAAGATTAAAAATAAATTTATTTTAATTTTTATAAACTCATTTATTTAAATAATTCTTTAATAAGGTAATCACTACATCATCAGCATGTCATAAATAAATTTATTTATATGATTTAGAAAAATTATAAATAAAATACCATGATGTAATAAATATTTTTAGATTTATACTGATTTTTTATAGTAAAAAATACCTCTTATATAACCCCATATAAAAATTGTTTTAGAAAAAGATATATGTTTTGTTATATTTTCCATAACTTTAAATAAAAAGTAATTAAATGTCATTTTTAGACAAAAATAGACCCATGGGGTCCTAAAATCGACCCAAGGATGCCAGTGGTTATAAATATCTCATTCAATTAGATTAGGACTTATGTTAGGGTAATTTAATATTATTATAATGTTAATTTTTTACCCTTATTTACCAGATTTACCCATTAACCATGATAAATAAAATATTTACTGAAGTTACTATTCATAATGTATATAAATAAAGATTAAATATTTATATAATTTTTACATTCTGATTCCAAATATGGAATCCATTTTTCCAAATTTGAAACACAAAATTTGAATAAAATAATTTAAAATTAATTCCCATTGTCAAAACCAAAAAGCGTGTTTCTAAGAAGTGAAAACTACCAAATGATTGACATGTGTTTATGTCCAATTAAAAAGTAAAATTACGTAAAATGACCAAAATTTTATTATATGATAAAAATTTAATCAAATTAAACTTTAAAACATATAATTTATAATATAAATATATAAATAAATAAGATTAAAAGACAATTTTGAATTAAAATGCAGTATTTTTCACTATTCATAAAAAATGAACTTTATTAGTAAAATTCCAGAATTTCATCAAAATTAAATTTTGATGTCCCATTTTAAAAGAAGAATTTTATTTTTCCATATAAAACATATAAATGTGGAAAAATGAGATTTAAAATGGTTTCATCATTAAAAGGTGTTGATTCGACCTCTTAAAGAATATTAAAGTATTTCATGCTTAACATCAAATTCATTTTTATTTTATGCCTCCTAATTTTTTTGGATAAATGTAAAAAATTTTAACAAAAATGTATAATCATAATTTATTTAGTTATATTAATTCTCGAAAAAACAATAGCTATGCATTAAGTAACATTTAAAATAATAATAACAATAACATTTTATTTTTTGGTATAACTCAATATTGTGTGCAAC
Source organism: Viscum album (assembly GCA_963277665.1). Taxonomy (NCBI): domain Eukaryota; kingdom Viridiplantae; phylum Streptophyta; class Magnoliopsida; order Santalales; family Viscaceae; genus Viscum; species Viscum album. Next base: position 1,155,504,427 of record OY728138.1, read on the forward strand.
GTAATATTTTAAGGAAACCCATTATTGCATGTTTAGTATGCTATAGGAATAACTGTCCCCTATAACATAAATTAATATCTTATTCATAAGTATGAATAGGTATTAAAAAGTATTATTCTATAAATACTCGGGTTTTTATTATAAATCCTTATGATGACATTTATTTTCTTTCATCATACTCGTCATTTTACATAAAAAATTTAATGCTTAATTACCTTACTTTCCATGAAATAAATAATTTTTTATTACATTGAGACAAATTCATGGGTGTATCTTTCTACATTTTTTCCATGAAGGCAATCGATCCTTCATTTCGCCACAGTCTCCACCACTCGAGCTCTTAGTGAACTCTATCATACTCTTCTTTGGTGAGGTAGACATTTGGTAAAGGTATAGTTTGATAATCATGTTTAAGGATAAATTATTAGGGATAATAATGGAATATTTCACTTCAATCATCATCTCTCTTGGTTTCTCAGTGTCACCATATTTTCCTTTATATTCATTTTTAACATAATTTCTTCAGGTTCAAGCCATTGACCAAAACAAAAAATTATAATTTGAGTAATAATAATAACTGTGGGAAACCACATAATAATGAAGGATCAATTATAGATGTTCATTATAATAACACATTATTTTAAATCCAAGAATCCTTAGGTTTAACATGTATCATTGATATTACTCATCTATTCATATTTTTTTAAAAATATTTTGTAACAGAAATATGAATTCTTCCAAGCATATCACCTAGGAGTGTGAAACCAAGTTCATAGTAAGGCCCATTATCGTATACCATGTAAAACATAATTCAAGGTTGATATTAATTTTTCACAGTTATTACCCCTATTTACATCTATTCCAGAACCACATCAAATTTTAGAATCTATAAAAGGGTGTAATTGTTTTTTGAAAAAATATAATGTATATACCTTACAAAAACAATAAAATTTTCTTCTATACTTATCCTCAAATTGTATCATAGGGTAATGTTCCTTAATCTATTTTTCCCTAAATATAGTTATCATGGTTTCCACTAAAATTCCCCTGATTGAAACTATAGACTATGACCCTAATTTATTAGAGTCAGTGGTTACATTATTATATAGGCATAAAATTTAAGTAATCACATCCTGAAGGACTGAATAGTTATGTAGTCTTGTAAAACTAGATATTTACTTCAGTATTTCATTAAATTTGAATAAAATAATTATAATATATTTTTTATGAAGAATATTATTATTCTCTTTAATATATAATTTCATTCCATTAATAGTTCACTTCCTAGATTCATGCAATAATAATGAAAATATAGTCTGTCTTAGATGCTTGGTAAGAGTAAACTAAAGAGTAAGCTATCATGAATTAATAAAAACAATTAACATAGAAAGGAAAATAAATAAATACAAATACCATTAAAATAATTAGACTATAATTATTAGATAACGAATAATAATTATTGAAATGTGAATAACAAAACAAAAAATCTATTTAAATAACATTATAATTATGAATAAATAAGACTTAATCTATATGGAAATATAAATAAGAGAGTAAATATGTCATTTAATCAATAAACTAGGAGTAAAATTATTTTAGAGAAAATATACTTAAAAAAGATCATTGATAATTATAACTAAATATTTAGTGAATGAAATTTTAAATTATTATATTTCATGATCTTAGGAATCTTGATTTGTCTATTTTTGAGACCTTTCACAAGATAGTTTAAAACTGATGCATATGTATACTCCAAAAACCCATTTAACTAGGTCTATAAAACTGATTTATCTTAGGGGAAAATTGATGCATCGAGGTGGATATATATAATTTTTCCACACACATTATTAATTGTCTAAATGACCCTTCATATATTGAAAAAAAAATTGATTCATCAATAATATGAATTATCATTAAATATCCATATTGAGTAAATAATTCAGGTTTATCAATATTTCCTAGATAATATAATAAAACTTATTTTAGAACACCATATTTGTAAATGATATATATTTTCAGAAATAAAAGTATCTATGAAAAATAATAGGGACATTTAGGGGAAATTTAATTTCTAGTGATCACAAGAAAATTAATATTTATGTGGAAGTTAATTACCCCAATACTAAAGAAATAAAGTGAATTTCAATACAATCGTTGGTCAAAATAATCATAAAAATACATATAAATAATAATTATGGTATCAATAAAATATATCCCCAGTGGAGTATAATTAAAATAAATTGTTTTTGTTATATGTTAATAAAAATACCATAAACATTTCAGTAAAATCATTATTCCAGAAAATAAACATTTTTACACTGAAAATATTTTTATAACTAAAAGTTGAAAAAATAATTAGAAAATAATGTTTTTTGAAAATAAAATTAAATACATATAATGGATTTATTAAAAAACTGTGTGGATATGATGGAGTGAAATTTCGTACATGTAGTACACATTAAAACTATGATTAAATTCAAATTTTTTGTAAAAGGAAAACAAGGTATGTTTAAAATTCAACTTGAAGATTCCTTTTAAAATATTTTTTTTTCAAAACTAAAAAATGGTTAAAATATATTTAATAAATAATATATTAAATTTTATAAACATTTTTTGATAAAAATAGAAAACATAATTTTGGAAGAAGTTGTATTTCAAACAAAGGAAAAATAATGTCAAATATTAATTAAAACAATTTATAAATCACTTTAGGACCCAAATATTGTAAAATTGTTATAATACATGAAATATTCATTGATAAACTATGGAGAAGAAAATTAATTAGGTTTATTATCCAATGATCAATTTATTTCCTTCAATAGAAATTCAACCATATATAATCACGAATAAAATGAGATTGTGAAATAAAGCATTAGAAAGATCATAACATTGAGGTGAGAAATGACCAATGAATAAATTATGTTCCTAAAATAAATATGAATAGAAAAAAACCGAGAAAAAATATTAATGTATTCAAACACGATTAAACACATAATTTTATAATTTCAAATATAATGAGGAAGTAATATAACTCAATGAAAATAAACTGACTTAGGAAATTCTCTACCACATCGTAATTTTCAAGTCAAATCCCCATGGATAAAAAATAAAATTGAAAAATAAAATAACATGAATTTTAAATTAACCATGATATTACCTTTTAAAGGGTAATTAAATACATCATATAATATTAATTACGTACACAACCAAAAAATATGCCTTGATTAAAGGAAATTGGGATGATGTCTTTTACCTGATGCTTACTTTTGGTTAAACATGATGTAACAACATATATAATGTTCTTAAGAGTGTTATTAATATATAATAGGACTATATTCATATTTATAATATCATATATTATTCTCTTATAACATTTTTCCATATACTTTTAATAATATTTCATTATATTCAATGTTTTGGGTGTTAATTTCCTTATGTTCTCTTGATTGTTTTGTCATGAATTATATTTTTTTGTCAACAGGATATAGATACATAATATTCATAATTATAATAATATTTCAAATTTATTATTTAATAATTTTAAAAAATAAATAAATTATATTTTATGGTTGGATAGGGTAAATGATTCACATTTCTTTATGGAGACAGTTCGCCTTATGTACGCTCAAGCGATGATATCATTCTCCTAATGAGTGAAAGGGTAAGGAATTAGATGATATATTATTTTTTTAATAATAAATATCCTATCATATATATCACTTATATTAATTATAGTTATCCTTCTTAACTTCCATGTAAAGATTATGTGAACAAATAATCACATCGCTTCGTGACACGGTAGTGTGACATACACACGAGCGATATTATAATATTTGTAAATAGTAAGGAAAGTATGAAAATATATGTGATATTTTAATTATAGTTGTATAATGATAATATAAATAAATAAATATATATATATATATATATATATTAAATAAATCACTATATACAATCGTGATATGGGTTTATGGAAAACGAGTTACCTTCTCTTAGATAAACCTCTATTTGATATCCTCTTAAGGACACTAGGGTTGGTCTATTCTGAAGTCCAGAAGCTCTAGAAATTGAATAAGGATGATGGGGATATATTTTTTTTGTAGGTTTTTCTCATTAAAATTAATTTAAATTTTCCATTTTGTAATGTATGGGAGTGTCCTTTTATTATTGGGGGAGATGACCCACATGGAATAATTGAAAAGAATAACTTCTACCAACATTTTTCAATTTAATATTCCAAAAGAATAAACTTTTTCCACATTTCTAAAATGAAACCATGATAAAAATAGAATATTATAAAAAATTATAGGATATATGGTGTAAATAGTTTAATAAATTAGGGTTTGGATAATTTTTAGGTCATTTTTAGCACTTACATTTTAGTTTAACCTCGAGGTAAACTCATTTATTACCTTTATATGATAATTAGTTTTTTAATATTATTCTATTCCTAATAGTCAAAAAATAAGATGAAAATATTATATAAAATATATAATCACGATTCTAAATATTAAATTCATTTCCCCAAACCCAATTTATATATGTTCCAGAATGAGATTAAGAATAAAATCGGTAATGTAAAGAAAAAAACTATTTTCCAAAGTAAAAACATTGAAAAGTATTTAAATTTTACATAACAAAATTTAATATGAAATTGATTCAAATTATAATAATTTGTAAAATTATAATATAATTTAATTAATTTTACTATATAACCAATTAATAATATAATTAATATATTTAAAAAATTTAAATAAAAAATAATTTTCATTAAAAATAGTATTTTTACACTATTCGTCAAACAATAAATATTTTCAAAAAATTCCCATATATAATCCTAAGGGCGATATTGAAAATTATATTTAAAAAATGATGTTTTTTTAAATAAATTCTATAAAATAGGAAAAAATTAATTTTTTTTGTGAAGCATGATTAAACCTCCTTCTAGAAAAAATTTAGTTTTTTAAAAAAACATTTATTTTTATTTAAAATTATTATAATTTTTATATATAATAAGTTGATAGTAAATGATCTTGTGTAAACCATATATTTTCATACCCCTCACCTTAATAAATAGGTTATACTGGTCATATTTTTAATATTAATATTTTAATAGATTATGGAGTTTATTTAAGCTTAGTGTTGTGTGTATTACAAGATAATGTTGATATTGGATTTATTAAAAAATAAAAAATATAATAAAGTATGTGGTGTTATATTAATTTATATGTTTTGTGACTCATTTAATATTTGTTATAGAACCCATTTTTCTTATTTTATAATCTCACAGTGTTACAAAAAATACATTCATGAGTGTTTTAATCTTTATACTTGAATAAAAAATCGAAAATAACCACATTTCAATTACTCTTATCAATAGATAGAAATTTTCAAAATTAAGTACTTAGAAATTTATATAATATATATGGAATAAAAAAATTACCATTTATAGTTTTATTTTATTTTATATTAGAGTAGTATTTATGTTCCCAAATCCATTTACGATAAATATTCATAGTATTGTTCAAGTATGTGGTTAAACATCCCCAAACATAAACATATGATGATTTAATGAATGATTATATGGATGTTATGATCCAATATAATTATAACATAATAATTATGATTTTATATAGTATTTATTACTATGATATATCCTAATTTTAATGGATTTTGAAGAATAATTAATTGGTTAAAAATAATACATAATTTAAATAATTTTCTTTCCTCAAATTGTGATTGTTTTAAATGATTGAATTAATGAAAATCATTAATTTATCATAATATAACCTTAATGATATCATAAAAATATAATTTCCATATTAAACCATTATACTAAACAACAATTATGGGTGGTGATAAAAAATGAATTTTAATGCTCGTAGTTGTGGAAGTTTTCCAAAACACATGAATAGCGATTTTGATTTTATTAATAGATGGGGTATAATAATAAAAAATTAGAACACCCTTAATATTGTAATAATAAATTTTATAAATGAAACTAAAATATTTATTTTATTGGGTATTTAATAAATCTTAATGGATATAATTAATAATAAAATATAAGTAGTTGATAATACTCACATCATGGACTTGATTTTTTCCTTTGAACTATCCATTGAAATAAAGGCCTTATGCTAACTAATAGTGACAATAATATTCTAAATCTGATATAGGGTTATAGTATGAGAGAATTTTTAGAGTATAAAGTATATATTCATTGAATATGTTATTCTTTAAGTGGTATATATTTCACCCTTTTATAAGTAAAGAGATAGGTAGTTCTTAGAGTCCCCCCCCACAATTTCAATAATATAAGGTTACTATATAATGATTAAGGGGAAAAATTGAAACAAGATATTTACATAGTTATTATGGGTCTAGAATCACCTCATCCACTCATCTTATAAAAAATTATTAGTGTTTAATGGATTTTTTAACATTTAACTTTTACACTAATTTACATTTACCTTTATAATTAATTTATATCCTTACTATTTAATTTTAATTAAGAATATAAAGATTAATCCATTTATAAAATCTAATACATATAATTTTCAATTTGACTATAATTTTATATAATAAAATTCAAAAACCTATTTTTTTTAAAAATAAACACATTTAATCAAAGGAAAAAGTTGTTAGAAAAATATTATTTTTAATAATTAAATTAAAATATATGATAAAATTATATCAGATAATAATTTTCTTAAAATAAATTAAATTATTATAAATTAAAATTTTTTATGAGGATTTAAATTAAATACAAAAACAAATCACCATTTAAAATACCTGATTTAATAAAAGGACTGAAATTAGTTTTTCAATTAAAATAACATTATAATTTCTTCTAAAACTTTTGGACATAGAATTTATAAGTTTAAAGATTACATTAAGATGAATAGTATTATTCATTATATAAATATAATTTAACATGAACTATTATTAAAACATATATGTTATTATTATATAATAGAACATTTATACAAATTGTATGCTTTGTGAAAAATATTTTTTGACTGGAAACTAATATTAAAAAAGAGATAAAAATTCATAATAATATAAATTTGATAAGATGAATGAAAATATAAATTTCATTTGGAAAATTATAAATTATAAAATTAATACTTTAAATTATTTCATAAATAAAGGATCTCTAGTGTTTGATAGTCAGGGGAATGGTGTTTACCTGCTACAATAGGGTATCATGTATTACAACCTTGGTATAGTCGTAAATTTTGTATATCTCTCATATTTGAAAGACCATTTGTTTTAGAAAATAATATTTCTGGATTAGTAATATTTTTGTTAGAAAAATATAGTCAAACTATGATTATCAAAATCAATTATTATATAATTATTCTCTCATCTGAGTAAAATATAATAAAAGATGATGGATGATATTTTATATTTTTTGGTGCCTTAAAAACATCACGTCTACTGACTATTATGTAGAATACCCCAAAGTTACACTAATGAAATATTCATATGAAATTCCATGTGGTTTATTTTTTTGGATAAATTTGTTAAATAATCATTCTACTTCATCATGTAATACCAATAATAAAACTCTCCAGGACCACCCTCAACAGGCTAAGGTCTAATAACCAGTGCTAATATATCCACTAAAAATGAGGGGAGATATTACATCTAAAAATAGATTTTCACTATCTACACACCACATCATCCAACATGGTATAAATAAATAATTAAAATTTTAAAATTAATAAAAAATATATGATTAAAATCTGAAAAATTCAATATATAATAGTCAACTTAATCTCCACATACTAGTAATAGATGATAGAGTTAATGTACTAGAACAAAATTCAGAATACATTATATTACATGTATATTAATATATTTTAATTCTAAATGAATATATTACCACATATTGTTAGTTATTATAAATATCTTTAATGTGATAATTCCGTAGAGTATATTGTACATTAATATGGACATAATTAGTTCCCAACTATGATGAGATCCATGATATGCAATTGAGATATTTTAAACATTATACGAAGGTCATGTGAAATCATATGACGAAACCCATATGAGTTATACTATCATGTGTCATTACTCATAAGTGGATGATAATTTATCTCATGGAGTTCTCACATATTAATCTCCAGGACTAGAGAATATAAGAATCAACCCACAAATAAGAATTCAACATGTTTCCATGTATATAGATATTCTTGTATGTGATCATATTTAATGATACATAAAAATTAATATTATTATTAATTCACATCGAGAGTCATGTATATAGATCTAATATTGTAAACCTTTATTCAATATATTTATTATTATGTTTATTAGGATGGATGTTTCATGAGTGGTATGAGAATAATCAAATATCAATGAAATTATTCATCTCATCCATGTTTATGGATGTTGATATCTTATCCAATTGATTGAAATTTAAATTTTAAAATAAATTCCATGTCCATGGGGTTTGGATGTGTTCATTTCATGAATTAAATTAAATATATATCATGAACATAGGCTAATGACATCATTATGCAACCTGCTTTTGAGATATCAATACAATGGGGTTATATTACATGGTATGGATTTATATGTGGTTGTCATTGTTGGGGAATTTGATTCTTTATCTTGGGTGACTTTTTGTTTTTCTTGATGGTGATATAGGACAACATTCTATCCTTCCTAATGTTATTGAGGATGAATCACATAGGGACATTCACATAGTGTTCCTATTGATCTTAGTGAAAAATTACGTATATTTAACAAATGTTAATACACATTATTTTTTGAACCAAAAAATAATATTTATTATTTAGTTTATTAATCGAACATATTAAATTAATATCATCTCATCAGATAATAAATATTAAATGTTTTTATTTTTTATTCAAAAAATCTTATACATTTATTTTTTTGTTCTGGGTTCAATAAATATTTTTTTTGATGAGTAGATCGAGGTTTTAATAGTGATAAATTATTATTTGCTAAACTATAAAATTATATTTTCATTTTTCATATTGGGTTATGAAATAAATATAAATTATAGTTTTATTATCTTATATTGAATGGGATATTTTAGGGATACAATGTACTGTCATGGTCATATGTGAGATTAACCAAAATTTTAACCCCATCCATAGGTTAATAAATAGTTGGTTATTTTTATTGTATATTTAATTAAATTTACATAAAAATGAATTAGATACAAGTTGTTGTTGATAAAATCTGTTTTAGATACAACTATTTTACATGAAACCCATTTTTTTTTATGAAAACTATTGTAGATGTAAACCATTATAGATACAATCTATTGTTTGTATAATCTGTTCTACACAACATTATCCACCCCTAGTGAATTATCTCCCACAAAATAATTTTAGAAGATATTTTTATCAAGAATCCTAGAATCTCTTAATCTACCTCTCTTACTATTAAAACCATTAATAAAAATGGAGTTGTTATTTTCCATAATGAAATGTGAAGTGGTCATGTTAGACAATGAATGATGATTAATCAGTTGTGCTAGAAACCAGTGCTTAATTGGTGTTACATAGATATTGAAGGAATTAATGTGGATTGCTACTACAGGGCACTACATTGGAAGAACAATGTGTAATAATGACACACCAAACCTGCTATGAAATATCAATAAGATCAATGATGTAAGAACTAAATATTGAGGTAATATTTTTCATATGTTTCAAAAAAATTATAAATTTCACATGAAAAGAACCTCATAATTATAAAACCATTTTTCATTTTCATCATTATAGTTCCATTGGTCGTATCATTGCATGTTATGTACAATGTGGATTTTACATTTAATAAAAAATGATTTTTTAGACTGGGCTTCAATAAGATCTTCTAATGAAATGATAAAATTTATGTTGTATTAGGTAGGCCATGTTTAAATATATAATTATTTATTGATTGCTTTTAATTAAAGCATTTGAAAGATAATTATCATTTTATAAATTTTATTCATAATATTGGATTGTTAAAATATCTTCTTTCCATCTTCATTTCCTATTTATATCACCCTGATCTAATTAATAATAAATGAACAATATTCAGAGATCCCATCTAAAGTTTCTGATGATTCTAGTTCAATAGTATATGGGTACACATTGTATTCCCTAAAAGTTTGTGTAACATATCATAGTACAATTCAATATGATATACATTAGACTCAAAGGGTCTTCATATAAAAAATACATCTTGAAATATGAAATACATTACATATATTGACTAAAATACTCTGGTGCATGGATTTTGTAACTACATATTGTTTAACTACGTTACATGCCCTGTAGTCCACATGTTTTCATGATAGAAATGAATTAATTGACTAATTAGATAATTAATTATATTTATTCAAGATTATTTTATCTTAATAAAGAACAAATTGGAATTATTTCTAGATAGTTATATTAAATAAAGAGTCATCTAAATTATATCAGGTGCATGTATGTGGTTGCATATGGATCCGAGATGAAACCAACCAAGGAAATACATAAGAGGAAAATATTCATGAACAAAATCATACCTCGTATGGAACCAGTATTTTTTTTCATATGGTTATAGTTTCATTTATTATCTACTAAATAAATCAACCATTTTTTAAGCTCATGATAAATTACTTTAATTTAAGTTATTTATTTCTTGTGCATGATTTTTATTACGGATTCCATAGTGTGATCATAAAAATAAATGAACTAACATCAAAATATGGTACTAAAATAATATTATTATGCATATATTTTTTTATCAAACATGGATACCCATATAATAAAATTGCACTTAAGGATAAAAAGAAATTTTAAGGGATAAAAGTTGGAAAATTTATACATGACGAATTGAAATCACTCTAATAAATATTATTTCAGATACACTCTTCCATTATTTAGGTTATGGAAAAATATTTTCAATGTTTCTATTCTTACCTTTGTTAGGGAAAATTTTAATTATCAATGAGTCTTCGTAAAGATTATGGGTCAAATTAAAATTGACATTTTTAATGTTAATTTCATTTCTCTATTCAGCAAAAATTAAAGGCAGGTTATGAGAAATTACCATTATTGGTTTTAATATTATGGTTTCAACACAATGGTTTCAGAAAAATTAGGCCCACAGTTAGCATAACCACCAACATAAATAAATTCATATAATTTAAATCGCCTTTCTCTAGATTCTATGAATGGAAATAGGGATCCTCTCCATTATAATTTAAATGGTATGGGACAATTTAAAACCAAATGAAATGAATTTTGTTATTTTTTAAAATCGAGGGAGATTACTAAAATTAAATTTATTATGCCAATCCTTGTAATCAAATAAATTAATAATAATATAATTTTTATTATTGTAATTAAATTTAATGTTCATAAAATATATTATGACCATGATCGATTCTATAGAAATATTTATCTCTTTACTCATGGAAACTTCTAAGAATAGTATAGGAACTTGCAGATTATGTTATTACATAAACTCGATTCTTGAGTTCTAAAAACCCCACATCCTGATATGATTACTTGGGAGAAAAGTTATAATGATTTTTTTGTCTTTGAGAAACACTTATATGAGTCTCTATATGTATTTATTTTATTCTTTAATCAATGATAGATGAACTCATGGAAACTAATAAGATCATGGATGCTTATAAAATACTCAAGCATATTCAAGATCATAATAAAAATTCTAAATATAATTGGTTTGAGTAATATGAGACTTTTTCTTGATATAATATAGATAATGTGCACCATATGTCCCCCTTGGATTCATGTATACTGAAGATATATAGAATATAGAGATTTTAGGGTTTCCTTTACTTGAAGAATTGTTCATAGATCACATTATAGAATCAATCCCTTTTATCTTTTCTATATTTGTTATGTTTTTAAATGGGATAAATATTGAAAATTTTCTACCAGGACTAAAAAATATACTTTAAAATCTGATTTAAATAAGAAGAATGAATTTTTTTTGTTCTAATGCTCAAAAATAGGTAGGAAAAAAGAGAAGATCACTACATAAAATAATATATTCAAGGAGTTTCTGAAACAAAATGTAAAGAGAATAAATATTAATGAGAAATAAAGGGAACATGATGCCATTATATTTACATGTACAATGAAGGTTCTTTGGAAGAATAATTTCAACTAGATAATTAATCAATGGTAAATATCATGTGTATTTCTGATCAAGTGAAATTTGTTTGTTTTTATAAATTAGTTTTAAGAAAAAACATGTAGTTCTCATATATATATATATATATATATTAAAATATAGGAAGATGGAATATTCTAGAATATTTCTTAAGGATATATTGATCAACGAGAATCCAAGAAACACAATCTTCCTATTGTTTTTATTAGAGACTACCCACTCAAAATTTTTATTGGAATGATTTTTGTTTCAACATATTTTTCTACATTCCATTTGTTTATAAAAACATTATACCTCAATCAAGACTTAATACAAATATATTTATTTTATAATATTTTAATAAATGTTTATTTTCTAGGAATACATCTTTTATTTTGGTAATTTACATTTAAATAACTACATTAATGTGATGGATTACACATCTCGGTAACATAAATTGATAACTGAACAAATTTTCATGAATCATATAACATATAACCTTGACATTACTAGCTATGTCATGTATAAGAGAATAACATTACCATATTATACCAATATATATTTATACTCTTTTGAACTAAAAACATATGTTTAATGTCATTATTATTTATAATGAAAATAGACCACATCCCTATTCTGTTGAAAATGGGACTGGGCAACTAGGATTCTTGAGTTGGTACATACAGATGTGTGAATACCCTTCCATGTTCTAGATAGGGGAAGGTAATAATTCATCATAAAATTTACTAATTACTTTAGTAAATATGTATCTATCTACCTAATGCCTTATAAGTCAGATTCCAATGACAAATTCAAGAAATAAAAAAATGAATTTATGAACCATCATAGAAAGAAGATTGAAAATATCCATATAGATCAAGTTATAGAATATCTTAATCAAGACTTCATCCAATATCTATTGGATCCTTTAATATTATACCAATTTACTCAACCTTACACACCCCAATATAATTATGAGTGTGAGTGGAGGAACCACACATTTTAATAAAAAATTAGATCAATAATGACCCATGAAACTATTCCATTATCCTTTTTATGATACAAAATGTAGAGAATAATAATCATACTAAAAAAATTTCCAAAACCATTGATGGATGTATCACATTCCATTTAAATATTACCAATTATCTACTATTTTGAATAATAAAATAATAGGGTTAAATAATTTTTTGGAACTCTATAGGATGAAAAATATACCCTTTAGGAAGAATGTGTGTCTCTATAGGATATCTCATAGAAACTGTAGGATATTAAATGTATTGAACATGAAATAATATTTCTATGGTTAACTGATATCCCTTCACTCTTGAGAGAAATCACATCTCTAAATGTTATAGAGTTTGAATGATAAAATTAGATGAATTCATAGCACATTGTACTCATGAGTTAGATCATGAAAAAAAATCTAAAAATTTCTATAGAATAGAAAATTCTAGATACATAAGTAATTTATAATGAAAAATATATGTTAAGAATTACAAATATAGGAGTTTTTGTTCAAAAATGATAGTGACTAGTTATTAGTTGATTAAAATGATCATGGAACAAATAAATAAATAGTATGTGACACAAAATATAAACTGGAAATAACCCTTGAATTCTATAATGGATTCCATGAAACAAAATCAGGTATATATATTTTTAGATCCTCAAATGAATGTAAATCCCCTAGGCTATAAATGGTAATTCAAGTTGAAACTAGATAGAGATGGATAAGTTATTATCGATAAGCTATGGCCAGTTGAAAAATGAGATAAACCATATGATGGAATATATTTTGATGAATACCTATCTCTCCTTTCAATATTTACATCAATAAAAATTATTCTTTCCATAGATGATATCCAGGACTGTGAGATTTTAAAAATGGATGTCAAAAATCCTTCTTTAATATGTCCCTTCAAGAAGAAGTCTATACGACACAACCAGGCTGATTTTTGAATCCAAATAATGCCAAAATGATATGAAAGTTATATATTCCCATAGAAAAAAATGATCAATGTAATGGAATATTAATTTTTTTTTAAAAACCCTCAATTAATTTCAATTTATAAATAATGAATTAAAGCCTTATATAAATAAATAGTTTATTTGGAGTTGAATAATTTTTTATAGTATATATTGAACAGATATTATAGTTTTGAAATGAAATTATTCTCTTATAAACAATTAAGTCTATGATAAAATCATGACTCTAGATAAAATAATTGTATACAGTATTACACATTCTTATGATCACATTCAATCATGATAAAAACCATAGGTTTCATAGACTAATAAAGTGTGTACATTGAAAATATACTCAAGTAATTTAATATAGAAAAATTAAGGATTGGATTTTTTCCAATGTTACATGGAATTTATCTATCAAATAAAATGTTTACTAAAACACATAAGTACAGACATAGAATTTAATTGAATTTATACATGTTAGTTATTCGGTTAGTTTTTTTTGTTCTTATATTCGTTATTCTGAAATATTCCATGCCTTATGTGTGTTTAGAAAATATCAAGATGACCTAGGTGACCAACTTTAAAAGATAGTTAATAATATACTTATGTTTATGAGTCATGCTGTGGATGTGTATTTTATTTATAGATTAGATAAGGAAGTAGTCATTTTGGGATATATAGATACTAGTTTCCAAACAGATATTGGTGTTTTGAAAATGTAGTTGAGATGCATCTTATCGCTAAATAGTGGTGTTTTGTGTTGAGGATCTCAATGAAATATATTATTATAAATTATTGTATAGAGTTAAAGTATATTATAGATTCTATGTGCATTTTGGATAAATAAATTCAATAATGATTTTTTTAAAAAGGTCAAGTTAGAAGCATAAGCTTCTGACCCTTTATTCAATAAAGAAGAAGAAAACATGTAGGAGGCGAAAGGGGTCACACAATCAGTAATTCCCTCATTCTCAAAAACTAAAAATCATAATACGACATGTCATTCCCATAATCAGAGTCTCCAGCAGGCTCCCATTCAGACTGAGACTTATCTTGGTTAAAGGCCTTCCAATAATTGTCATCAAAATTTTTTAAGACCTTTGAAGCTGATCTAGTCGACACTGTCTTAGGAATATGAGAGTAATCCTTGCGTTGTCTTCTCTTTATAGGAACAGAAGTAAAATCCTCACCATCAGTCATCCTTGCCTCCCCAGCCATGACCATATCCTTGAAGGAGAGAGATCCACCACTATTCGGAGTACTGAAGCTAGCCTTTTCTCCCTCAACATCGGAAACATCCCCCCATTTACCAATACGGGGTTCCTGTCGATCATCAACCTGTTTCCCCGCATCCAGCACAGGTAAAGAAATCTTAGATGATTGTATTTGGTTCAAATTGACACAAGAAGGACCACTAAGGTCTTTTGTGGGGGACACATCCACTAGCTTTTCTTTGTCTTTAAGAGGCAATTGCAAGATAGATTTCTCTGCATCAACCAAAGATGACTCTCTGGGCGCAGCACCACCCTCAGTCGACAGGTAACCAGACTTACCAGTAATCAGAACATCAGAAGTAGCAGGAGGTGACTCTTTACCTGAGTCACCATCATGAATGGTAGCCTTTTCCAAAGAAGTATCTTTCATTTGTTTTTTCGTTCGACAAAGATTTGATGGGTGTCCCGTCCTCCCACATTCATCACAGGGGGTGTTCCTCCGACATAAGTCCCAAGAATTCCCAACAGCCATACAATGATTACAGAAAAGTGGCCTTTTTTCATATTCAACATCAAATTGGATATTTTCAGAAGGTGTAGAGAGGATTAACTTTTCAATCAGTGTAGAGATGAGATCTATCTCTACCAATATTCTGGCAAAGTGACCATAACAGACATCTTCAGTCTCTTTATCTAGGTGAATGGGAGTTCCAATAGCAGTACCAATATCAAGCAAGATCTTCGGGAGCCAAAGGACCCAATTGAGTCCATGAAGGCGGACCCAAACCTAATAAAATGAATTTCTTGCACGTGAAACATTAAAGTCCATAGACCACTCATGTAGGTGAAGCCAGCCAGGTCTCAAAAGAAGGGTTCCATTGCTCCATGCTTGCAGCTTCAACTCCTCAGAGGGGAACAAACAATGAAAGAATCTGTGACCAAGTGAGACACATTTCCAGTTATAAAAACCCCATAACATTGAGGTTCTGTGAAACAAATCATTAATCTTACATGGTTTCTCACCCTTAGGGAGAACAATACGTGCAATCAGATAATTTTTACCAAGCATCATTCTCTCTGCAAGGGCTGCATGATTGGCTTCAACATGTGCACATGAACCTTTCCGAATGATTCTACTAGGACATGGATCCTTGAACCGAGCCAAAGGCTGAGTTCCGTGAAGCATCGAAGCATAATTTGAATTCTTTAAAGCAATAGAGTAATACAACGAAGGAAAAACATTACCACCAGTTGAAGCTAAATCTTTACTAGGCAACACATTCTGTCCAGAAAAATGAGAGCTACCAAGGGATGAAGTTCCGATTTTTCCAGATCCGGCAACATACGATCTCACTGGAAATGTAGGAGCCGAAAGATTTTGATTTTCTGTAACAACCGATCCAACAAGGGGTATTTGATCTGCAGTGGAATGGGATCTCTCCGCGACACCAGATCCATGAACAGTTGAGGCCGAGGAGAAACCGGGTCCCGGTGGCGCCGAGGCCGAACTGCCATGGCACCGTGAGGTAAAGCAGGCGTTGTCTCCGTCAAAACACCGTGAGTCAGAGCGATTAGCCGAGCTTCCACTGGGAGGAAGGAGATCGAACCCAAAGAAGTGAGGAATCGCCATGAGGAAACCCAAGTTTCCATCTTCACCGAAAGCCGACGCCCGCCCTGCAGCCCTCATCCTGTCTCCCTCAAATTCAATCATGATGTTGACATAGTGCTTAGTAGTAAATAACTTATCATATTATACTTTGATAATACTGTAGTGATACCTATTATGAAGGAAAGAAGGTAACATTACATGATTCATTACATAAAATATTTATAAAATCTATTTATTGATTTATATAAAAGATTTGATTTTATATAAAATAGAGTTTCCATGGAAAAAATATTTTGGAACCATTAAAACCAATTTTTTAGTAGAAGCTTGAACATCATGTGAGAGCTTGTGGATTTTGGGTCATTTGTAGTTGTCTCTGGCACGTAAAATGTATCCCAATATCAGTTTTAGTTGTTTCCATAGAACCAACATCATTTTTGGGTAGATTGCATCTATATTCACATATTTTAATATTTATAGACATCTTATCAATTTTTTCTAGATAAATTTAATGAGATAATGTCCTAGAGTATCAATTGCAAGGAAGATGTTATAATCAGTTTCCCTCTATATTGACAACCAAGATATGAAATAATGATTTTATTAAACTTTATTCTTTGGTATATTTACATCATCCGATGGGACATGGATGATATATATTTTCAGGTGTATACTCATAATAATATGAGAAAACATCTCATGAAGTTTAAACATTGTAATCTCCATGATTAGATATTTTGTGTACAGACCCAAGAGCATGAATTACCCTTATTTTTTAGTCATTGTATATTCATGTATTTTTTAATCTATAATGATACATAGATTTTAATATTGTTATTAATTAATATTATGATCCATGTTTGTAGTTTTATTTCCCTTAACAATAATTTCATTTGTTCGGGTGAAGTCAGATATGTTTGGTGCATCCTAGATATTATGATATTAATGAATTAGTTGAGAAAATATTTTTCTCTTAAATATTTATGGGTGTTGATGTATTGGACCTTAAAATGAAATTAAATTATTAAACAAAATTCTATAACCAAGTTCTGTAAGCAGCTTCATCATAGGAAGTCTAATAAAGATGATTCGACCACATGGGTTGATAACATTCATATACAACAAGAATGATGACAAAAATAGAAGAGATTTTATATTACATGGTGTGTATTCATATGTGGATTTCATCATTTGAACATTAACATCTTCATATTGTGTGAATTTTTTTTAGATGCTAATATTGGACTTTATGCATTCTTTCTGAATTCCACATTGGAGGAATCCTGGAGGGTCACACACAATGTGTTTACATTGATCACATATTAAATATTATTTATATTTAATAATTAGAAGATATATTATTATAAAAAAATAGAAAATAATTTTTATTCAATGGTTTAATGATCAGAAATATTAACTTAAATATAATTTCAAGAAATTGGGGACATAATATTTTTTTATTGAATGAAATATATTTATTTAGTGCTCAAAAAATTTCCATAATGATAAGTAGAACATGTGTCAAATATAACGATAAATATAAATTTATCAAAATATAAAATAAAATTTATCATTAATCATATTATAACACACCATGAAGAAAAATAATTGTCTTTTTATTTCAAATAGAATAGGTATCATTATCAGTTTATTATATTATTAATGGATAATGTCAAATAAAGTAATATTTCAATTGTATCAATAGTATATTCAAAAGTTAGTTATATCCATTGTAGTTATATACTATTGTGGATATAAACCATTATAAATAAAATAATTGTAGACAAATACCATTTTAGATACAAACATTTTAGACACAAAACATTTTCAATACAACCGTTTTAAATACAATATCTTATAGATAAAAACCATTGCAGAATTAATATTTTATTGAAATAGTACAAAATGAATAAAAAACACTACCCTAGATAATTCTGTCCCAATGATGAACTTTGAAAGGTTTTTTATCTCTAGTGTTAGATAAAATTTTCCACCTCCTCATTTCCTCTAATGATGAAGTGTAAAAATAGTGTTTCCTATAAGAATGAATGATCCTAAAGAGAACATGATGGACAATGCAAGATGATCAATCCGACGAATTGTCACCCGACAATTCATTTGTGTTGATCACTGATCTAAGGAATATGTGTGGACCATCACTAAAGGTAATATACATTATTTCCACATAATACAATGAAAATACATCTAAAAGGGTTGGAAATATCAACACCACAAAAAATGAAATAAATCAAGACTTAGTTAATCATTCATCTAGTTTTTCAAAATAATTATAAATTTTATAAGAAAATATCACATTGGTTCTAGAACACTTTCTCAGTTTCATTAAAAAAATTATAGTCAAGATATAAACATCATATACATTATAAATTATCCATTGAATTTGAAAAAAATATAGGTTTTACCATGATCTAATTGGTGCTTCTACTATGTTTAGAACTTTATATACATCCTAAAAAAATAAAAGAATAATTTAATTCCAAAAATGATCAAAACCAATGTAGTCACATAAATAATGTATCCCAGACATCAAAATCCATATATTATATCAGAATCCCTATTCCATGGCTAAGAAATAATTGTAACTATTGATCTACAGGAATAGATGAGTATAAAATAAAATAGTGTGAATTTAAGGGTGAGAAATTGTACTTGGTATTGTTATCCCAAGTATTGATATGACCCCCTAAACCACAAAATTCATTATAAATTTGTAATATGTAAACTGTATAAAAAATTTCACAAAAAATATAAACAATGGTAAAATCCATATTGAATATATATATAATTATACATGCATAAAATATCCACATTCATCACATAAAAAATTATATAATTATATAACTATTATTAATAATATTAAAATAATAAGGACCCCACCATGAACTACGTCTTAATAAACAAAACTAAAAACCATTGATTTCATCCCAACTATGATATTATCTGATCCTAGAGCATATAAAAGGTATTAATATAATGTATGATCCATGTTCCATTGTGTTATATCCCATCAATTAATGTACAAATAGAGGAGTAACAGTTTTAAAACTCTAGCCATCAAAATAATCATCATACACCACCTCAATGAATGTTGAACACTTCCACCCCACATCTGGATAGTAGACATGCAATAAAATAACACATCAAAAAATATTATTACTATCTCTCATCTCAATATAAATTGATTATTGAACAACTCATCTATGATTTAATATTGTATCATGATTAAGAAATATGTTTATAGCTAATCACATTCTATTGAATCACTACTTTAGTCATCCTTCCATAAACTATATGATGTTCTTGATATAGGTATATGTACTTTGTGATTCATTTCGCACCTTGATCTTAGAAAAACACATGAGTAAGAGTGTAAACACTATAATGAATAAGTTTTGTTATCTAAAACCTTTTCTAGTGAAAATATTTATGACAAAAATCAATGTTAAAATAAATTAAGTGAAACATCAATGCCATTATTTAGGTAAAACATCACAAAAAGTAACATAAGACATTGATGGAAGGGTTATTTTATTATATATTCTCTATAAAAACATAATATTTTTCTACACTTGTGAAAATTTCACCATAATCGTGATCTTATATTGATCCATTTCAATATAACTCACATGATTTATTTATCTTCACAATCTAGGTATTAGAAACATAAGAAGGGGTGATTACAATTGCTCAGAAAGTGTAATACGTATCATATAATGAATGATGAAATGAATAAGACAACTATAACCTAAAAAAAGAAAATACAAAATATTTGATAATCATAAAGCATTTTAGAGTAAAATATGACCATTAAAAGATAATTACGATAGAATAAAATATATGAACTTACTTGAAACAAAACTGAATAGACATATAACCTAAGAGAATGAAAAAAAGGGTTGGATACTTTAAAAATAAATCATAATAACGATGACAAGGCATTTTATGGAAATGAAAGGAATCACAAAATTTTTTCATAACATGATAAATATCATAATAATGTGAAATGACTATAAAAATATGAATAATTGTTTGAGATCCCAATTATTCCCATGACTATGTTAAAAACACATTTTTCCATGACTGAAAATGCAAACAAACCCATTACTCCTACACATATGTAAAAATCTCAGTATGCTGATGCTTGACTATCTTTAGAGATATAATATTAAACCAAATCATTTTAAAGAAATATATAACCCTATATATTATAATATATAGAAATTTTTCCATTTAAAATAAATAATTACCATATCTTAAATAACCCAAGGTATAAGAATCAGTTCCATAAACATTCCAAAAATATCACACATCCTAAACTAATGAAATCATAAAATATCAAAAAATTAGTTTTCCAAAATGGATCCTATTATAATAACATATCTACAGGGATCAAAAAATCACATTAGAAATACTAAACCCTATAGTAAAAATATATTTGAAAATAAAAAAGTTTTCCTAAAACCCGTTAAAACAAAAAAGTACAAATTATACATTAAGTCATTTTTGTGAAGAGAAAGAGAATCCCTTTGAAAACTATATTTTAAAGTCTTTATTGTAGAAAACATGACCCCATAATCATGAATTTGGTCTTTACATTATTAAATTTTCATAATATAAAAGGGATCTCATCTCCAAGGATTCAATAGTTTAGTTGTCTTGTTAAACAAGATACAAACATGAATCAAATTTACAATTGAAAAAATAGAATACAAAAATATATTTTTATGAAAATTACAATATTTCCATTATCATATCATTTTATATAAATTATAAAATATTCATGGATTCCTTGGTAAAATAAAAAATAAGAAAGGGGTGAGCTCAAATGCCCGATCCAAATAATCGTATTGCGAAAGATTCGAATAAATTATGGAATAATCAATATAGAATATTTTATAACTGAAAAAAGAATTCCATTTAATCAATATCTTGAGAATAATTTTACAGAAATAATTAATGATCACATAATTCCATTTACATTATCACATGATCATGAATCTTAATATTATATATTCTAACCTTTTTAATAATCACATGGATTATCAATAATTGAATTGATAATGATGGAATGCATATTGATCAAAATCAAATGAATACCATTGAGGCCTCATTCACTGTCATCCAATATCATCTTTCCTTCATTATAAGACATCTAATATAATTTTTTACTTGTGCCAAAACATCTATATAAATTGGTAAGCCTGAGATGAAACAATATCTAGTTTGTCTCATGAGACCTACCAAAACATTGACGGTATATAGTAGACCATGATCATCAATTAAAATGTCTAATTTATTCCTCATATGAAATAGATCAAATATAATTCATAAAAAAACATTTTTATTTAAAAAATACTAACATACAATAGGTTAACACTTTCCCCAATCAATAAACATAATCATAAACCATTATAAGTAAAATGGTGAATGGTAATAATATTGTACAACCACAGTTTATCTGATCAGAAATCCTCCAATAAAAGAATAAAGATGATATCAATTAAAAATATCCCAAGTGTATCAAAATTATATTAAACTATTGAAGTTATTAATGAATTTTAATATCATAAAAATATCTTTAAAACATTCTTGATGAAAATATCATTTTTTATTTTGAAAATCACCATTTGAAAAAAGTATAAATTTACAAAATATTTTTTTAAAAATAAAATAACCTATTAAACATTCAAAGGAAGATCAAAAAATAAAATTTATTATGGGGTAATTCCACATATGTCTTATATGTTAAAAAACATTTCCCTGTCAATGTAAAAAGGATATAAAAGTTCTTCATTTCAAAAATGACCGATGATTCCTTTTTATTTAATTATAAAAATTTAAACATGGGTATATATTACATAATTAAATCATTTGAATAATTCTAAAACATTTTTGTTTTTTTAGAAAACATGGTTTTGGAAGAAATCGGATTTCCGACCGAAGGGAGAAAGAAAGTAGGATTTTCTAAAAACATTTCTTCAATTATATTATGTAAAATAGAGTTTAAAATCATAATATCCCAAGATAATATCATTAATAACTATAGGATAATAAAATACATGATCTATTGGGGTATGGATTACAAGATACCATTATTTTGTTGCATAATAATGTGAAATCCCAATAAATGATGAGATTGTAACAAAGAAACAGTACCATTTTCATAACATTGAATCGTAATACCCATGAATGAGGGATCCTAAAATAGATATATATATGTTCCCATTAAATTAAGTAAAATTATAATTAAACACATTAATCCTTATTATAGACACAACATATAAAAAATAATAGGTGAATAAGTCTTGTGTCTCACATAAGTAAAAATTGATTCATAAATCCATTACAATGACCATAACATTAATGTGAGAATTAATATAAGAATAAATTAAGTGTATCAACTATAAATCCACATAAAACATGTGTACATAAAAAATATTTAATAAAAAGTAATTACATACATAATCTTATAATATCATATTAAATGATGTATAAGAATAACCCAAAGAACAGTAATTGAGTTAATAAATACCTTAACTCATTCTTCCTTTGGATTGATTGTTTATAAGGCCCCAGCCTTAAACCTTACTTAATCTTGAGTTATTACAAGATTACACATTGAGGATCTTTTCAGGTTTTGAGTTTTAGAGAATTAGATCATAAAACTTGCATTACATTCCACATTCAAACAAAGTGGTTACATAAAAGATAGTATTCATTTTTTCCCATCAACGGAAATATATTTAAAAATAAAGCATGGATTCTTTCAAGACACTTCCTTGACACGATCATAATATCATGTACCTTTCCCTTGACCTGTGAAAAACATTTCAAAAAAAGGACTTGGGATGAGCATAAAAATCTTAGTAAGGCTTATAAAAATATGGAAAGGAAACATGAGTTCATATATACATAAGAATGAAATCATAATTTACCCATAAAACATAGGCACTTTATCATACTTCATCCAATCATGAATAAATCATAGAAATCATAAGACATAAAGGTAACTTGAGGAATTCATAACATTCTTACGTAGGGATTAACCCTCTTTGGTACGTTTGGAATACCCACCAAAGTATATTCCCTAAATCTCTTCGGAGAAACCTTATCGTTTCACTCCTTCGCGTTACCCAATGCATTGGAGAGCTATATCGGGCTCACCCGCCCTTAGTTTATCACGGAACCACCCGTCTTCATAATAATGCTCATGAACCATAACATAATCGTATCACATAAAACGTACATAAAGGAAATATAACATTTCCACATTTCAATCACAAGATATCAATAACACAGTGATATAATAAAAACATTATCAAAGCCATTTTAAATACCAAAGTAAAACATGGTATTTATTTTTATTTTTTAAAAAAGGTACGGCTTGTAGAGGAAGCCGAAAGTCAAATAATGGTTACAGCGGCAGAGAAGTCATTGTCGCCGCATACATATGACAAAAACATTCCCTTTTTTCATTTAGTAAACGCTTCGTATAAAAAAGATTCCTTTTGAATAAATGTAAAAGTCAAAGGAGTTTATACACCGTATAAAATAAAGTTGTGTATAAAACAAAATATGCCTCAATGAATAGAGATTGAGATGAGGTCCCATACAAAAACGGTATCCTTGGATTAAGGATAAATCAATTACATAATTATGTGTGACAAATGAATACAAAAAATATAAGTGGATATTAAGTGTAAAACAATCAGAGGTTATTCACACATATTCATAGAAATACATATTCAAGGAGTACAAGTTTATGCCAAAGAATCAAATTTGGGTTAAGAAGTTCCCTTGTAAAAATTTGATAGCCTAACGGCGTCACTACAAAATTCAGAAAATGAGTTGACGAGAGATAAAAAGGGTATCTAATCACATAGACATAAAATTTAAATCAATAAGGATATAAAAGAACATGTACCAACATAAAATTATGTGAATTAAAAGACATAACAAAAGAAGTCTTTTAAAAAGATGAGGGTGAAAGGTTCCCTTACCGACATGGGTATCTTTCGAAACATACACCCCGTGAAATAAGGACAATAAAACATTGATGTAAATACTCACAAATGAAAGTATATTACACAATGAGTAAAATAATAGGCAGTACATACACCACTCAAAGGAAATTGTGGCAAATGTAGCATAAATCTCACGGGAATAAAAGTGAGATGAAAAATCCCTTATGAAAACTCGGCATCCTAACGACGCCACTTAAAACTTACAAAAATGGATTGATGAGATCAAATAGGGTATCTCATCATATTAACATAAATTTTATATAAAGAAGAATATAAAAGAACACCCCCCCAACATAACAAAGAGGAGCTTAAAATAAGTGACATAAATGAGAGTACTTAAAAAAGAAAGAGAGAGGTTAGATTTCTTATGTAAATTCGGCAGCCTAATGGCACCACTCAAAACTTACAAAATGGATTGATGAGAGAGAATAGGGTCTCTCATCATATGAAAATAAAATTAAAGTAAGAGTAATATAAAAGAACATCCCAATAACAAGAAATATGAACTTTAAAAGGAATGACATAAAAGAGTGTACTTAAAAAGAAAGAGAGGAGTGGGATCCCTTACCTCAAGTCTGACTTGTCTTGTTCGTTTCTTTATATTACTAAATAATAAACTTTGGTCAATTTATAATTTCCAAAGGACCTCCTTTATAGATTATTATTCAGTTCATATCACATATTATAATGTGGTAAAAATTGTTTAATAATGTTAGTTCATATTAGACGTTTTTGCCGATGTTTGGTACATGAGTCAAAAATGAACTTGTTTGAAAAATGATTTCCCATGTAGTTATAAGTAAATAATTTCCAGAATAGTATTAATTATTAAAATTTCATATATATCCAGTACATATTAATTTTATACTATTCCATATCTTTTTGAGATAAAAAACGAAAAGCACCATTCATGGAGACGGTAGGCCGTACGTACGCATGAACGCTACTTTAATTTTTCTTCATTGTCATATTAATGGAATTAAAAATAAATGATATATATATATATTATAATTATAGTATAATAGTTATGTTATATAGGTCAAATATGTTCATTAATTTCATACATTATACATTCCATGTATTGCATGTACGAGTCAAATCTCTTGAGGGGGTGGTAGTCCACACTTCCACATATGAAATTATCGTATTTACACAATATGAAAAGAATAAAGGTATGTTTTAAATATAAAATACAGAAGAATATAGTAAAAATAAATACCATATATATCATATATAAAATACAGTGACATCATAATGGTCACCATTAAAGGTGTTAAAAGAATATTGATCATTCATCGTTTTGTGAGGCAGAAAATCGCCAACCACAGAAACAGTATGTTCTTTAACCATTAGACGAAGGTGTGTGTAAGTGTAGCTCAAATTCTTCTTAAAACAACATACTAGTATATTAAATATACTGGATTTTTTACAAAAGAAATTAATAAAAAGATTTTAGGGGGTTGGAGAAGCAAAAGAAAACAAAAGGACTCAAGTGAAGACATTACCTTAAAATCGGGTAACTCCCTTTGGTTTGAGCTCAAAGGCTTCCTTGGGAAGGCTTCTTCCCAAAGTGAGGCTTCAAGGAGTTAGAGAGGGATGTGGAGAGATACAATGGGCAGGGTTTGTCCGATCCAAAGGCTTTGGATGTGTGGATAAGGGGGTATAGGTGGGGGCATTTTATAAGAGGAGAGGAGGGGCACTCTTTGAAAGGTATAAAAT
This sequence comes from Viscum album, assembly GCA_963277665.1. Classification (NCBI taxonomy): domain Eukaryota; kingdom Viridiplantae; phylum Streptophyta; class Magnoliopsida; order Santalales; family Viscaceae; genus Viscum; species Viscum album. Next base: position 1,155,531,129 of record OY728138.1, read on the forward strand.
CTAACTTTATTTTCAAATGCGTTTCGGATTTTAATGGTACCACATTAATGTATATCGAGGATAAGGTGATAAGGGTTCCAAATACACCCATAAAATAGGTTTTGGACATGTTTAGGTCTTAGATTTTACATTATCTTTCCATTTTATTTAAATCCTTTATTAATGAGGTAATCGCTGCATCATCATGATGTCATAAATAATTTAATAAATTTAATGTCTAAAAATTATAAAAAAATATCATGATGTAGGAAATATTTTTATATTTATAATGAATATTTATAGTCCAAAATATCATTTATTTAGACAAAATTAAAAATATTTTACTTTCGTGATACATTCTTTGTCACATTTAACATTCTTTAAAAATAAAAAGATAAAAAGTCACTTTCTCACAAAAGTGATTCCATGGGGCCCCCAAGATTGGCACAAGGCATCCCATGGTCCGCCATTAGATAACCAGTAGCCTTAGGACACATGTTGTGGTCTTTTTTTATTATTATATTATCTTATTATCTTTAACTACCCGATTACTCATTAATCAAGATAATTAAAGATAATTACCGTTGTTACTATTCATAATGTCCAAAAAAAAAATAGTATTAATTACATAATTTGGAACTTATGATTAAAAATATGTAATCCATTTTACCAAATTCTATAAACATAAATTGAAATAATTAATTTAAAAAAACTTCCCGTTTTCAAAACAAATATCGGGGTTTTTTAGAAACATTATTTATGAAAAGTTTGGCACTTGTTTATGCCTAATTCCAATGTGAAATTAATCCCAATGACCATAATTGAATTACATGGTAAAAATATATTCAAATTAAACTTTAAAACAAATTAAAAATATAATATAACCATATAATAAAATTATATGAAGAAGCAGTTTTGATGTAAAATGCAGTATTTTTGATTATTCATTAAAAAATGGACATTGTCAGAAAAATACCAAAAATTATCCAAAGGTAAATATCAATGTCCAAATGATAAAGAATATGTTTATTTTGAAAAATAGTGCTTATTAAATTGTCAAAAGTTTTATTTAAAATTGGGTTTCCATCAAAAGGCAGTAAAACAATCTTTTAAAAATATTAGTGTATTCAATGCTTAAGATTGGATTCATTTTCATTTTAAGCCTCTAAAATTTATTGGATAAAAGTAAAAAACATTTAACAAACATATATAATCATTTTTTAGTTATTTATATTCATTCCTCTCAATACAACGACTATGTGTTAACTACCATTTAAAATAGTATTATTTTATTATTAGAGTGCAACGTATGATTTCAAAGGAACTTGTTATTGCGTATTGGGTAAGACATCGAGCATAGAGTTACCTTTAAATTAATATTGACATTTTATTCACAAATAGGGATGAATATAAAAATTTCATATTCTTTATTTACCTGGGGTGTTATATCCTTCCCCCCTTTTGGGAATTGCATCCTCGAAATTTTAAAATTGAGCTTGGAAACATCCTTGAAAGTCCCACATCAGAACAAGAGTCGGTAAAACAATCACTTTAAAATAAAGGAAGATAAGTATAGAGGTCACCCGAGTTAACCCATACTAGGATTCCATGTAGGAAAACATGGACATGGAGGAGAAAACATAGGGTCATGTTCTGATGGAGAGTGATAGAAAACATGTTTAGGAGAAAGTTAACCACAAGAAAATCACAAACTTATGATGGGTTAAACGGTATTCGATTCCCCAGTAGGAAAAGTTAATAGACAACATTTTTGTTTTAAGTTACTTTTTATTGAGGAATTTATTCATAAGGAAACATAATCACTTATTATGTTGACTTGCAACTTTTATTAGATTCCTTACACAAACTCATATTTTCTCCAAAAGACGAGTATTTAGGAAGACTTGTTCACATTAAGAGCACTATAATCAACTTCTAGAGAATCACCTAATCCACAAAAGAGAACTATATACTTCCCATGTCCTTAGACTTTAACCAAAAAAAAAACCAAAAAGGTTAGTACAAGATCAGATAATCCAGAAAATGATAACCCTTTATAAAATGAAAATCTATTCTTAATCTCCAAAATTTGTCCAACAAAACCCAAAGTTCAACGAGGACCATTCGATAAAAAATTTTTCCATAAAATTCTTCAAAGTAAACCAATCTAAGATTGAAACCCAAATATTTTAAGGATTTAGTCACATAGTTTTCCAAGTTAAATCGTAACATTTATCTCCAAACAACATCAGTTGCTCTTAATGTCTCGTATTGAAAAGTAATTAACCTAATCACATATCCTCCATGACAGGTTAATAAATTTCCATAGATAACCCAAAATAAACTTACTCTTAATTAATAAAATCATATAACTAAAAAAATAATCAGTCAAACTAACAAGGGACTTCACGTAGTCTAGTGGTAGGCGATAAATACCAGTCGCATTGGTTGTGGGTTCGATTCACATAGCTTTGTCTGACACGACGGGTTGTCACACAGTCTGTGTGTTGTCCTTTTTATAAAACTCCAAAAATAACCCTAACATGTTTTAACCTTAATAGTTTCCTTATACCACTAATTTTCATCCAAATTCGTTACGGTATCAACATCTTAATTCCTGAAGTGTTATTTCACCACCATAAGAGAATATAAAATGATTCCCAAAATGAATAACATCATACCTTGATCATGGAGTCCACTCGGTTTCATCGTCATCTTTCTCACGTAGGTAGAAGTCCCATGCATTACAACAATTATTTAGAGATCTTTCAAAATCATTTTCTTTCTCCATTCAAATACACCTTGTACAACAAGGGTCATATAGGTGTTCACAGAAAAATAGTTTTGGAAAATAATCATGTATGGCTTATAATTCCAAAACATATGAAAAAACATGATTTCTATAAAATCGTCAGACAGAATTTGAGTTGAAACTTTCTATTATTGGTCCTTTAAAAATACCATAAGTATGTGCTGAGAGACTATATTTTAAAAGCAAATATAAATTGGTTGCGCAAGGGTCTCCTTCCTCAGCACCATTTTTAAAATCATAATATGCTTCAAATTCTTGTGATAAGGTAAAATATTTGAAAATACCTTGATAATATTTACCTTTCTTGAAAATATGAGAATATTGTGAAAATAGTATGTGTCTAAAAACAACCCATGATCCATGATGATAACGAGGTATAGTGGAGGTGTTTGATATCTCAAAAAACTGCTTGCAAGTGAGTTGTATGCTAGAAAAAGTTTCACAATCATCTGAACATGACTTTGCAATAATTATTGCAAGCATGTCATCAGGAAGAGATAGGAATGTCATTTGAGATCCTTCTCTTTCCATTCGTAACCGACTTTACTTGACCTAAAAAAAGTTATAAAACAAGTATTTAACTGAAATAATAGATATAGGGACTAATCTTGTGTCTAACAAAAACTCCTAATCCCTAAAGTTGTCTAAATCGTCCTCTGATACCAACTATAAGGCCGCAGACATAAACCTTACTTAATATTGAGTTATTACAAGATTACACATTGAGGATCTTTTCAGGTTTAGAGTTTTAGAGAATTAGATCATAAAACATTCATTACATTCCATATTCAAACAAAGTGGTTACATAAAAGATAGTATTCATTTTTTTCCCATCAAAGAAAATATATTTAAAAATAAAGCATGGATTCTTTCTTGAGACTTCCTTGACACTATCATCATATCATGTACCTTTCCCTTGACCTGTGAAAAACATTTCAAAAAAAAAAGACTTGGGATGAGTATAAAAAGCTCAGTAAGGGTTATAAAAATATGGAGAGGAAACATGAGTTCATATATACAAAAGAATGAAATCATACATTACCCATAAAACATAGGAACTTTAACATACCTCATCAAATCATGAATAAATCATAGAAATCATAAGACATAAAGGTAACTTGAGGCATTCATAACATTCTTACGTAGGGAGTAACCCTCTTGGTTACGTTTGGAATACCCACCAAAGTATATTCCCTAAATCTCTTCGGAGAAACCTTAACGTTTCACTCCTTCGCGTTACCCAATGCATTGGAGAGCTATATCGGGATCACCCTCCCTTAGTATATCACGGAACCACCCATCTTCATAATAATTCCCAAGAACCATAACATAATCGTATCACATAAAATGTACATAAAGGAAACATAACATTTCATCATTTCAATCACAAGATATCAATAACACAGTGATATAATAAAAACATTATCAAAACCATTTTAAATACCAAATTAAAACATGGTATTTTTTTTTCTTTTTAAATAAAGGTATGGCTTGTAGAGGAATCCAAAACTCAAATAATGGTCACGGCGGCGGAGAAGTCGTTGTCGCCGCATACGTATAACAAAAACATTCCCTTTTGTCGTTTAGTAAACGCTTCGTATAAAAAAGATTCCTTTTGAATAAATGTAAATGTCAAAGGGGTTTATACATCATATAAAATAAAGTTGTGTATAATACAAAATATGCCTCAATGAATGGAGATTGAGATGAGGTTCCATACAAAGACGGTATCCTTGGATTAAGGATAAATCAATTACATAATTACGTGTGACAAATAAATACATGAAATATAAATGGATATTAAGTGTAAAACAATCAGAGGTTATTCACACATATTCATAGAACAACATATTCAAGGAGTACAAGTTTATCCCAAAGAATCAAATTTGTGTTAAGAAGTTCCCTTGCAAAAATTTGACAGCCTAACGACATCACTACAAAATTTAGAAAATGAGTTGACGAGAGATAAAAAGGGTATCTCATCACATGGACATAAAATTTAAATCAATAAGGATATATAAGAACATATCCCAACATAATAGTATGTGAATTAAAAGACATAAAAAAGAAGTCTTTTAAAAAGAGGAGGGTGAAAGGTTCCCTTACCGACATGGGTATCTTTCGAAACATACACCCCATGAAAGAAGGACAATACAACATTGATGTAAATACTCATAAATGAAAGTATATTACAAAATGAGTAAAATAATGGGAATTACATACACCACTCAACGAAAATTGTGGCAAATGTAGCATAAATCTCACGGGAATAAAAGTGAGATGAAAAATCCCTTACGAAAACTCAGCAGCCTAACTGCGCCAATTAAAACTTACAAAAATGGATTGATGAGATCAAATAGGATCTCTCATTATATTAACATAAATTTTATAGAAATATTAATATAAAATAACATCACCCAACATAACAAAGAGGAGCTTAAAATAAGTGACATAAAGGATAGTACTTAAAAAAGAAAGAGAGATGTTAGATCTCTTATGTAAATTCAGCAGCCTAATGGCGCCACTCAAAACATCCAAAATGGATTGATGAGATAGAATAAGGTTTCTAATAATATGAACATAAAATTACAGCAAGATTAATATAAAAGAACATCCCAATAACAAGAAATATGAACTTTTAAAGGAATGACATAAAAGAGTGTACTTAAAAAGAAAGAGAGGAGTGGGATCCCTTACCTCAAGGCTGACTTGTCTTGTTCGTTTCTTTATATTCCTGAATAATAAACTTTGGTCAATTTATAATTGCCTAAGGAAATCCTTTAGATATTATTATTCAGTTCATATCACATATTATAATGTTATAATAACTGTTTAATAATGTTAGTTCATATCAGACGTTTTTGCCGATGTTTGGTACATGAGTCAAAAATAAACTTGTTTGAAAAATGATTGCCCATGTAGTAATAAGTAAATAATTTCCAGAATAGTATTAATGATTAAAATATCATATATATCCAGTACATATTCATTTTATACTACTCCATATCATTTGGAGATAAAAAACGAAAAACACCGTTTATGGTGATGGTAGGCCGTACTTACGCATGAACGCTACTTTCATTTTTTTCGTTGTCATATTAATGGAATTAAAAATAAATGTTATATATATATATTATAATTCCAGTATAATATATATGTTATATAGGTCACATATGTTCATTAATTTCACACTTTATAAATTCCATGTATTGCATGTACGAGTCACATCACTTGAAGGGGCGGTAGTCCACACTTCCTCATATGAAATTATCGCATTTACACAACAAGAAAGAATAATGGTATCTTTTAAATATAAAATACATAAGCATATAGTAAACATAAATAAAATATATATCATATATAAAATACAGTGACATCATAATGGACACCTTTAAAGGTGTTAAAAGAATAATGAACAATCATCGTTTCGTGCGACAGAAAATTTCCAACCCCAGAAACAATATGTTCTTTAACCATTAGACGAAGGTGTGTGTAAGTGTAGCTAGAATAATTCTTATAAAAACATCCTAGTATATTTAACATACTGGATTTGTTACCAAATAAGTGAATAAAAAGAATTTAGGGGGTTGGAGAAGAAAAATAACACAAAAGGACTCAAGTGAAGACATTACCTTAAAATCGGGTAACTCCCTTTGGTTTGAGCTCAAAGGCATCCTTGGGAAGGCTTCTTCCCAAAGTGAGGCTTCAAGGAGTTAGAGAGAGATTTGGAGAGACAAAATGGGCAGGGTTTGGCCGAGCCAAAGGCTTTGTAAGTGTGGGTAAGGAGGTAGAGGTGGGGGCCTTTTATAAGAGGAGAGGAGGGGCACTCTTGGAAAGGTATAAAATGTAACTTCATTTTCAAATGAGTTTCGGATTTTAATGGTCCCAAATTGATATGTTTTGAGGATAAGGTGATAAGGGTTCTCAATCCACACATCCAATAGGTTTTGGACATGTTTATGTCTTATATTTTACATTATATTTCTATTTTATTTAAATCCTCTATTAATTAGGTAATCACCGCATCATCATGATGTCATAAATAATTTAATAAATTTAATGTCTAAAAATTATAAAAAAATATCATTATGTAGGAAATATTTTTATATTTCTAATGAATATTTATATTCTAAAATATCATTTATGTAGACAAAATTAAAAATAGTTTACTTAGGTGATACATTCTTTGTCACATTTAACATTCTTTAAAAATAAAAACATAAAAAGTCACTTTCTCACAAAAGTGATTCCATGGGCCCCCCAAGTTTGGAAAAAGGCATCCCATGGTCGGCCATGAGACAACCAGTAGCCTTAAGACACATGTTGTGGTCATTTTGTATTATTATGATATTATCTTATTATCTTTAACTACCCGATTACTCATTAAGCAAGATAACTAAAGATAATTACCGTCGTTACTATTCATAATGTCCAAAAACAAAAGATTCTTAATTACATAATTTGGAACTTCTGATTACAAATATGTAATCCATTTTACCAAATTCCAAACAAATAAATTTCAATAATTAATTTAAAAAACATCCCATTGTCAAAACAAATAGCAGGTTTTTTTAGAAATAATATTTATGAAAAGTTTGACACTTGTTTATGCCTAATTTCAAAGTGAAATTAATCCCAATGACCATCATTGAATTACATGGTAAAAATATATTCTATTTACACTTGAAAACAAATTAAAATGATAGTATAACCATATAATCAAATTATATGAAGAAGCAGTTTTGATGTAAAATGCAGTATTTTTCACTATTCATTGAAAAAATGAACATTGTCAGAAAAATACCAAAAATTATCCCAAGGTAAATTTCAATGTCCCAATCATAAAGAATATGTTTATTTTGAAAAATATATCTTATAAAATTGTCAAAAGGTTTATTTAAAAATGGTTTTCCATCAAAAGGCAGTAAAACAATCTTTTAAAAATATTAGTGTATTCAATTCTTAAGATTGGATTCATTTTCATTTTAAGCCTCTAAAATTTATTGTATAAAAGTAAAAAACATTTAACAAACATATATAATCATATTTTAGTTATTTATATTCATTCATGTCAATACAACGGCTATGTGTTAACTACCATTTAAAATAATATTGTTTTATTATTAGAGTGCAACGTATGATTTCAAAGGAACTCATTGTTGCGTATTGGGTAAGCCATCGAGCATAGCGTTCCCTTTAAATTAATATTTACATTTTATTCACAAATAGGGATAAATATAAAAATTTCATATTCTTTATTTACCTGGGGTGTTACATTGTTATTTATCCTCCTATATTTTTTTAAAATATTATTAATTTACATTAGATAATAATAATTATTTATAATATAATATGTTAACCTTTTATAACATCTTATCACCCATTCATTAATAATCTTTCATTATTTTAATTATTGTGGGTTTTAATTGCTTTATTTTATTGTATACGTTTTTTCTTTAAAGATATGGTTCATAAACATGTTACATAGTTTCATCTTCTCTAGAATAATAAGAATGAAATAAATATCATATTTTTACACCAAATAGTCATTAAATACCAATCATGAAATATTTTTATGAAAAATGAAGTAGTTAATTATCATAGAGACAGTAGTCTGTACGTACACATGGGTAATGTTTCCATTTTCTAAAGATCATTATAGAAAGAAGGTATGGAGAATATAATCTTTAAATAATGATAATATTATAATATATAAAATATTATATACTTATATAAATAGACAATGAGGTGTGGTGATAAAATATGAGTCACATCACTTCATAAAGGCAGTAGTACACAGGTACACAAACAATATTATTTTCATTAAGTTAGTGGAAAGGTAAGAAATAAAATTATCTCATATAATTAAATAATGATAAATATGTCATGAAATTAATTATAATTTCATATATATCACATATAACTATTAATGTTATTCTTATCACCTTTAATGTTACTTACTGGGGAATGTTGAATCACATCGCTTCGTGAGGTGGAAGTCCGTCGTCCACATGAGCACCATTATCATATTTCTTATGGAATAGAAGTTAAAACAATATATATCATATAGTGACTAGAGAGGGATACATATTTCATGAATAATATATATATAAATTAGATCCATAATCAAGCAGAACTGGTAATGTTGGTAATTAAGAACATAAGAAACCAATTTGGTAGGAGGTAGCATGTCGTACAAAATGAACGATGATTTTGAAACACATTTTATGGATGTTGAGATGGTTTTAGGTGATTAAATTATTATAAAAACATAATAGTACATGTAATATTTTTTTATTATGTCAGTTTGTTTTAAAAATAATTTAATAATGTGGGGAATAAATAAAATAAAGACGCTCATTGAAGAAAATTACCTCTTCTTTGGGTCTCCTCCTTGGGTTTGTCCTAGTGAAAAACTAGGATGGATTTTATCCAAAAATAAGGAATGTTTGATGAGGGAATGTAATTTTTTATTTAATTTTCCATGTTTTGTCCAAACCAAAATGATTTGAATGTGTGAAGAATAATGTAGAGGGGTGGCCTTTTATAAGTGAGATGGGTGGCTCACATTTATTATTTTGAAAAGATTCAATAATTATCATAATTTCATCATTCCATAATCTTCAAAAATAGTCCATTATCAATTAAAGAATATATAAGGTATAAATATGGTAAAATGTTTGTTTTTTTCAAGTTTTAATGTCATTTTTAAACCGTTATATTCTTACTTTAACCCCCACTAATTCCAGTTTTACTTTTATCTTAGTAATTCTTTTTTATTGATTTTACTATTAATTTTAGTAAAAAAATTAAGATGACCTTATTATAAATTTTTAATACTATTGATTATAAATATGTAATTAATTTTTCTAAATTCAATTCACCAGAGTAGAAAAATATAATAAAAAATATACCCCATGAACATGACGAGATAGAATATTTTTAGCGGGTAAATGTCCAAAAGTTTACAATTTTTTTATTTAAAAATTAAATATGAAAATTATTCCAAGGGCCTAAATTAGATCAATAGATATAAATTGAAATTATTTTAATTTTAATTCAATTTAAAATTTTATGTAAAATTATAATTTATTTAAATTAAAAGGTTGTTTTAAATTAAAACTCTGTATTTCCTCTATTAATCATCAAATGAAAATTATCAAAAAAATCTCAAAAAATGCCCCCAAGATAATATTTTTATTCATAATTAAAAATGTTTTTTATTTTTTCAAATAATTGTATTAAAATGTGTAAGAATTTATTGAATATTATTTCCACAATGATCTATTAAATATTCTTTTCAAAAAATAAATTAATTCAGAAAATAGTTATTTTTATTTAAAATAAATATTAAATTATTTATAGTGAAAATATTACCATATTTTTCATAATTTAGATAGGGGAATTCATACCCACCTATTTAATGGCTGGGATATAACTATTATGTTTAATATTAATATTTTAATAATTTTTCACATTTGATTTAAATATGGTATTGCGTGTAACAAAAGAAAAACTCAGTGTTACAAGTAATGAAAGCTCAACATAGTGTTTCATATAATTAAATATAAACTCAATGTTGAGTGTTTAATATTATATTGAATAAAAGTTTATTATATTATAATTTATTGGTGTTACATTTTCCCTACCAAAAATAAAATTTATCCAAGCAATTTAAACATGATATCGATAATCAATGGTTTTAAATTTGGAAATTCTATTATTGAAAACCCCAAAATGAAAACTTATTAAGAAAATATTCATAATAATACAGAATGGGAAGTATGAATGTCATTTCGAGTAATTACATACCTATTTTCCAAGAAGGAGACAATATGTGGAGGGTAGAAACATGGATATGGAAGAAATTACTAACACACAATGATTAATAAAGGGAGATAGAGTTCATTTATTGCAAGAAAGTGGGTGATCCAGAGACGTTTATAAACCAAAAAACCATAAACCAAATTGGGTTTTAATTGTTCATCAATATCATCATAAATGAATCTATTTGGAAAACTTGTTATTTCAGTATCATTTTCTTAATGTTGACGAACTTTTATGAGAAGATATAATTAATTCATCTCATTAAATTTTATAAGAATAATCACATTCTTTGGTTGTGCCTTTATTAATTTCACTTCATCCCATACTCTAAGAAATTAATATAATTTTTTCATAATTTATTCACTAAAGTATTATAAGATCCATATTTTAATGATAATTCATTAATTTTATCTCTTATTATCATTGTATAAAAAATATTTGGAGAGGGTTTTAAATATGCATAAATCATGATATGGTAAAGTAATATATTAATCTATAAAACCTCATCCAAATTAGAATTTATACAATTTCATAAATGGATAACCCTATGAACCATCTAAAATTATGACATCCATAATATTTGAAATGAGAACATTTAATTTTCAAAAACAAATTATCATAAATTTCAAAAACAACATGATGTAGCTCTCAATCATCTCATAAAAAAATGTGAATACATTCATCATGTATTTTATTAATATATATAAATAACCTAAGTTATTATACAACCTTATTTAAATGATGAATTATACCTTATTACATAAGTATAAAATAGATTATTGGATATATTCTATAAACCAAAAAATGATGTAAATTCCATAAATGGTATCATAAAAGTTTTTAACAAATCATTTATAATTTCAAAAGTAGTCAGCACTATCCAATTTACTTTATCTATATCAATTAACTTTTTATCCCAACATCATTATCTTAACATAAAGAAAATATTAAGTGTCCTAATTAATTTTTTCCAATAAGTTCACCTTTAAACTAAATTATTTGTATTTTTCTATAATACCATTAAAATATGATTTCAAATACTTAATGAAATAATGAAATACAATCCTTATACATTTCATAATTCTTATAACATGGATATCATTCATAAAAAAATAAAATTATAAAATATTTGAATCTATACAAAAGAACATTAATGATTCCACTTCATATACAATAATATCATAAGCATTACAGTAATCCATTATATTATTTTTAGATATATTAATTTTATTATTTAGACATTGATTTATATATTTTCTATTCTCCTTACAATTGATGAATTGTACATTGGAATTTTTTTTCATTCACATTAAAAAAAATCATTGTTTCCTTTCTCTCCAAACCTGTATAAAACTATATTTCCTTTTATATAGGTACAAGGATGTTTCTTTCCAAAATTATCACATGTGGGAAAATAATTCTTTCCCTTCTTAATTTTATACATATTTTTCAAATCAATCCTCTTCTTCTCATACTTCCCTCTAAATCCATAATACATAGAAAATTATTTCTTATTCTTGTTATCCCATGATAATATGTGTCATATGAATAAAATTTTTTGGATTCTAGTTCCCTTCAAATAGTTGGATTACATCCATTAAATAAATAATGATTCTTACATATTGGATTATGTACCTTGATGCAGCTCCCATGAATTCTATTAAGCACCATTTATAAATGATGGAAAACAATATATTTGATTATATCATTGTGAAAAGTATTATATAATCCCCAAACTATTGAAATTAATAACATTAATTGAAAATTTATGTGTAGCTAATATCATTATCATAGTAATGGATTATTTGGGTATATATTTATTTTCAAATCCTTCATAATGGTCTGTAAAGAAAATGTAAATTATCTTAACTATATCCCCCAGGAGTGTCAAACAAGGTGTTTATTGGGGTATGTTTTCAAGCGCCATGTGATGATTGGTTCAAAACCAATGTTTCCTCTTTCAGAGTTAATACCCCTATATAAATTTTTATAATATTCATGTCCTCTTATTATATCAAAATAGGGATGTATTTCTATGAAATCACCTATAATATCTTCTTAAAAAAATATTTAGGAGTTTTACTATAATTAACCTTAATGTTTATCATGTGGTTATGTTCCATATTTTTCCATTAATATAGTTTTAAACTCCCCTAATACCAAATGTAGTGACCCCACCCAAAATACTCAAAGTCAGTGTATTATTTTGAATATTTTAATAAGATACAAAGAATTTCATCATGAAGGAAAAAATAGTTTATTAGTATTGGTAAAATATATATATAATTGAAAAAAAATTAATTTGAAAACATATAATAAAATATTGATTTTTAGAACACCATTATTTCCATTAGCATATCCCTACATGTCAATCATAAAATACTTATCGCTATCCAGGGGAAGCTAAAAGGTAAAAAAATGGTGATCTCAGATACTTAGTAAGTGTAAGGGTGTAGTTCCAGCATATAGCATAACTGTATAACCTAAGCTTATATAATAAGCATATAGAAGTATTAATGAATAAATTAGGATTAATCAATATGTAAAGGAAAATAACTAAACATATATTCCATTTTATTAATAACCTGAGCATAATATGGTTGAAATAAATGATTATAAATTAATTACATATATATAATCACTTGAGAATGAATCTTATCCTTGGATATTCTAACTAATATATTAATCAAAATGAATTTCAATAACTAAATTCATAATTATGGATATCTAAAAAATACCATTGAGTTATTGTATGAAGATATCTAATACCATCAAGGCATTATTCTACTAAATCTAATATCATTGAGTTCTCATTCCAATACATCTATATAAGTGGGTAATTCCCCAACCAAAACCATATCTAGTTTTTCACATGATACCTACTCATGCGTCAAGGGGTTATAGTTGGATCACCTTTCACATACAAATTCAAATATATTTTTCATATGAAGGGGGTGGAACATAATTCACATAAACAAAAATATTAAAATAAATCCTATCAAATGAAAGGTTTATAATTACCCTAGTCACTAAACAAGATCATAAACCATTCCGAGTAAAATAATAATGGTACTAAAAATGTATATCCTCAATTCAATAGATAAGAAATAATCCTATAAAATAATAATGATGAAATTAATAAAAAATATCTATATTAAATCAAAATTAAATTAAATTGTTGATGTTGTTTATGAATATTAATATAGTGAAAAATCATTAAAAACACAGTTCAAGAAAATATCCTTTTTATTTTGAAAATATCATTTATTGAAAACTAGGAATTTGTAAATTATTTAGAAGAATGTTTTATTTAAAACAAAATTTTAAAAATTCAAATTAAGATTCAAATAAATGAGAGTCTTTATATTGGATAATTTGGTATATTCCATATAAATTTAAAAAAAAAATTTGTTTGCACTATTAAAACTTTGGAAAAGTGACTTGTTTAGAAAACAAAAAAATTAATTTTAAAAAGTTTTATAAAAATTTAAACAAGGGAATAAATTTCTTTAATAAATCATTTATATAATGCTAGAAAAATTGAAAATATTTATTTGTAAACATGTATTTTGAAGAAAATTGATTTCATACCAAATATATAAATAAATTTTTATTTTCATAAAACATATCTCAATAATTTTATAAAAGAAAATGTCAAAAAATTATATTACTACATGAAAATAACATAAATAAACCTAGTATAAAATTTTTTATGAGTTTCATTAGAAATGGATCATAATATTTTGTAATTTGGAAGCAAAATATTGAGAAATATTTCTAAAAGATGACATTTTCTAATCATTTTATAATATATTTTCACCCATCCATTAATAATATTTCATTATTTTCATTGTTTTGGGTGTTAAGTTCTTTGATTTATTATGTGTGTTTTATCATTAAAAATCTCATTAATACCCATATTAAAAAGTATTAGATTATAAATAATATTATTCTTGAGATAATAATCATATTTTTTTCAAAAATTATACTTTTAAAACCAATAAATAATGATAGTTATGAAATGTGAAGTATGTTGTGATCACGAAGACGATAGGTTGTATGTACTCATGACTTGTGTTTCCATTTTCCATTAATCATTATAGAAAGAAGGTAAAAATTATATAATCATTCCATAATTATAATAATATAACATATATCATACTATATACTTATATATATCTTAAATGTTGTTTAGTGATCAAAAATTTGTCACATCACTTTATAAAGATGGTTGTCAACATGTACATGGATAATGTCATCTTCTTTAAGTGAGTGGAAGGGTAGGAAATAAAATTATATAATATTGAAGAAAAATGATAAATATTTTACTAATATAATTATTCTATAATATTTATAACATATAATAATTATAATTATCCTTAACACCTTCCATGTAAAGAGTTAGTGATAGACGAATCACATCACTTCGTGAGGCGATTGTCTATTGTACACATGAGCGACATTGTTATATCTCATATGGAATAGATGATAACAAGATATATGTGAAATAATAACTCCATAGGTATAAATATTTTATAATATATATATATATATATATATATATATATTATCTATCATTATACCCAACTGTGAAATTTTGTACTGGAAGAACAAATGACACTAGTTTGAGAGGCGATAATCCTCCGTAAACATGAATGATGCTGTTGTAACCCATTTTATTGAAGTGGATATGGTTTTAGTTCATTAAATTTTATTAATTTTATCCAATTATATGTATGAAACTAAAGTTATTAAATTATTTTGATTTAATAATAATTTAAATAGGGGAGAAATATATAAAATAAAGACACTCATTTTAGAACATTAAATATTCATTAGGTATCCTCATTAGGTTTCCACTAAATCCTTCCCAACCTATATTTCTTCCAAAAATAAAGCTTCTATGATGATATTATATGTTTTTTCATGTTATTTTGGTATTTTTTTTCAGTACCAAAGTGGAGGGGTGGCCTTTTATAAGTGAGGAGAGTGGAACAATCGTAATTGGTTGAATAAATCTAACAATACCAATGATTTTATCATGCAAAAAGCATCCAAGATGGTTCATTACCAACATACAATATATATAAGGTTAAATATAGACATAAAATTTGATTTTGAAGAGTTTTTATGTCATATTTAACCATTATCTTCTTAGTTTAACCCTCAAAAATTCCATTTTTACCTTAAATATGGTAATTAATTTTTTATATTTTCACTATTCATTATGAAAAAACATTAAGTTGATCTTATTAAGCAATATAAATTATGATTATTCCAAATATGGGATTTATTTTTATAGATTAAATTCATAGAGAAAATTTTAATTTAAAATTAATTGTGCATACAAGATAAAAAAGTGGGTCTTTAAAGGTAAATTGATCCAAATATTACAATATTTTTACATAAAAAGTAAATATTAAAATTATTAAAATTACCAAAATATAATTAATTCATATATTATTTAACTGATATTACGTTAAAACGAATAAAAAATATAATTTATCATTATAAATCATCTAAATGAAAATGTAAATTTATATTAAAATGAAATGTTTTCCATTATTCCTCAAAAAATGAAACTTTTTAAAAAATTAAAAAAAATATTCCTAAGATAATTTTGGTATAACTATTTACTTTTTTTTTTCAATTATATTTTCTAAAAGTGTTAAATTTAAATCATAATTTCTAAGTACAAAGCGCGAAAAAACCTTCTTTTATAATAATATTTGTTTTTAGAAAAAATTTCTTTTTTATTTTAAAGGTTGTTAAATATTTTTCTAATCAGTATATGAACATATTTTTCATTATTTAGTTAATACTATTGATAGTATAAAATTAAATTTTTATGTTAAAACAAAATATTGAATAATAATATGTTAATAATATTTCACATTTTTAAGACATTTTATTCTGTGTAACACAAGAAATACACATTATTATTTGTAACACAAGATAAACTTAGTGTTGCATGTAACACTAGATAAAATTAATGTTTCATTTTATATACCATATCGAATAAAATGTTATTATTTTAGAAATTTGGGGTGTTTCTCTAATATTAAAACATACTTTAAAATAAATAATTGTTTCAAAAAAATAGAATTGAAATTCCTTTGAACACGTTCAATTTTAAAATAATCATTAATAGTACGGACCATAAAAAGGAATATAGTTTTTAAAGATGTAAGTGAAAATAAATTAATAAGATTAAAATTTGAAATGAGTCATTAATAATGGATCTTTTGATTAAGAAAGTGGATTATTAGAGATAAAACAATTTTACTTTACCCTAGACAACGAAAATAATTTGTGAGATGTGAATACAATGATATATAGGTAAAATATATTAAGATAAATTTGAATTATTGGTAATAAAAACTAATTTTGACAAAACATTAGAACCTTTAAGAAAGAAGAATTTTGTGTGGAAAAATAATTTCTCAAAAAAAATATATGTTCACCCAAATAATATTCTAAGATAAAATTGATAATTAGTGAAATATAATAAACAAATAATATTGATTGTGACCCATGTAAGAGAATTTAGTCAAGATAAACCCTAACTAATTTATTAATTTTTTTAATAATAATGTGTTGGATGATTCCAAAACATATGGTTACATAAATCCAAGGAATTAAATCAGGGGTAATTCCAAAACTAATTCATGGGTATTATATACATCATAGAAATAATGATTTGCTTCATAATATTAAAATAATGTCTCCATGAATAGAAGTTGAGATACAAAACCCTTACATTGATTCCTCTATTAGTCAATCACACTCTAACAACCTATTAAAAAGAGATAACTGATTTAATATACTAATGATAAACATTACTCATAAGTATTACCATTTTTATCTCCCTTTGGAAAATTTTCTCTCTTGACAACATTAATTTGTCAAAACATATTAAGATCATATGGTGTTAGTTATATAATTTTTTTGTAAGTTTAATTGTTTTGATATAATTACCCATAATTTCATAAAACCACTTAATAATTAGATATATTTTATGAATTTATAATATATAACCTATTTTTATATATTATTTTATTATTTTATTCCATATTTTCATAGATATATTATTGGAAAACTAAATTGATCACAAATTATTTCATAAATTTAAGATATTATATATTATTTATTAATAATAAATTTTTATATAATAGTTAAATTCCCTAAATGTATATAAAAAAACTATTTTCATTTTGAAATATAATAATATTATCATTTAGTTTCTCTTTTTCATCCATTTTTATAATTTAATACATTGTTCAAGTATGTGGTTAAACCTACTCAAACTGTAACACACATTAACTCGGTTTGGGAGTATGGTTAAGGAGATATTTACAATGAAAATATTCTATTATAATAGATTAATGATGATATTATTTGGATATGTTTATAATGGGGAACTAGATTTGATTATTATTGCAAGAATAATGAAAATCATAACGATAAAATAAAAAATTATTATTTGTGGAGGTGGTAGTCTTTGAACACATATGATTAAATTTTTTTCTATATTTATGGACATGAAAAACAAGTGGTATTAACATTAATATGAATAAATATCATCATACTAATCATACTAAATTCATCATATTATTATGTCAACATATATTTTAAAGAGTATGACTAGGATTAAAAACTTATGAATGAGAAGATACTTAAGTTGGAGATTTTATTTTTCCTTAGAATCCCCTTTGAAATTTAAGAACATAGGAAAAATGTGAGTGGCCAGGGGATTATGTTCATGGGAGAGAGTTATAGTAAAATTAATATGAAAAATTTTCAAGGAGTAATTAAATAGAGAGGGGTGATTTGATATGGTGTAAGTGTTACCATTTTATAAATTAAGTGAAGGTTTATTTTGAAAAAACATATATAATTTCTATATTTTAATTTAAAAAATTAAGTTTCAATGGAATAAAAATTGGATATATGTGTAAATGGTTGAATTTTAGTCGCGATACACCACAACCATCCATTTGGAAACATGTTTTTTCATTTCCCAAAAAGTAAAATAATGTTTACCATTTTAACTTTTTACTGGGGTAACTAATTTTTAACGTTATCAATTAATTTACATTAAAAAAAATAAAATTTAACAAATTAAATAATTATAAATCATTAATTTTTAATATTAAAACCATTTTTTCAAACAAAATTTCATTAAATATGAAAAGTAAATTTTTAAAAAAACACATAAATTCATAAAACTATTTTTAAATAATATTATTAAGATTTTGTATTTATATATGATAAATTTATCTTGGTTATATATTTTTGATCCATAAATTTATTTATAATTAATTAAATAAATTGTATAATTCTTCAATTAAAATACAAAAATAGAAAAATATCATGAAAGTACTTTATTGAAAGAGGATACCAAAAAGTGTATTATTTTAATTAAGGTAAAATATTTCTTTAGTTGTAAAAATGTTATCATAAGATTTATATATAAATTGAATAACTAAAATTAAAATTTTAATTCATTTATTTAATATTTTATTTCATTAATTATTATAAAATATTATTTTTATCATTCATAAAGATAAAATCATGGAAATTATTATTATTTTTAAATCCCATGTTTTTTACTAAAACAATTTCTTTTTAGAAAGTGAAAAAAGTCAACATAGGTTTACATATCCTTGATATACTAAATAATGATGTTAATTATTTCAAATTAAAATCCTAAAATCTAAAAAAAATTAAATAAGAACATAAAATGCACAAAAATATTTTTTTATAGGAAAATGTCTTTGGGTATATTAACTAATATTTTATAAATTACTAATTACTATAGTGTCATTATATCATTTTATTATTCAATAAATAGGAATATATTTTATTAAGGTAAATATCCATTTTATAGATAAATGAATGTTTTATGCATTATATGGATTTAGAAAAAATGACTTTTGAACAATATATAAATTCCTGATATATATATATATATGAATATTTCATTACATTTTTATATATCCAAAATTTATAATTACATAACCCCTTATTATCTCTTTGTAATTCCTATGAATCATATAAGTTTTGGTTGATGTTTATTGTGTTGGTTTAGCTAGAATAAATACTATAGAAATATCCATTTTCTTGAACGTCTCGTATATATGGTTTTTCTCATACTATAATTGCTTGAGTTCGGATTGGGATTGGTCAAAGGGAAACCCTAAAGATGAAAAATAATTTCCATGTTTGGAAAATTGGCCTTCATGAGGAATTATTCTACTTCCATATTCTATTTCAAATTACTTTCTTTATAGTTTTTGTGATACAATTACTTTAAATTAAACATGCCAATTTGACAACTAGGTTTTAACGGTCATATATAATTTTAAAAATATATCCCTTATTTTTTTAGTTAATTTTATGGTCAATATTAGAAGTTCTATTATAAAAATCCTTATTTAATTATAATTTATTATGAAATAGTTCTTAGTTACATTCACCCCTTAAATAAATTTCTTCCTCATAATTCTATCAATTAGTCACTAAAAATATTTAGCTATGGATATTTATAATATGAATCGATATTTAATTTTATAATAAGTAATCAATAAAAAATATTTTCTTGTAATAACTATTTCCTAATATTTTGTTTTTTCCTATACATTAGAGTTAAATTTCTCTCATAGTTTCATGTAACGATCTATATTATTTTCCTTCGATTTTATAGTTCAAAACCACAGTGAAAATGTGTCATAAATTGGTTTGAAGAAAGAAATGTTATTCCTTTTTTAAAATTTCTATAACAAACACACCTATTTCTCATCTACTATGGTTTTTAAAAATGTTTATAAAAGGATAAATATAACACCAAATGAATTTAATGATATATTTTTAATAACTATGATTTCTTGTGTTGTACACTGAACCAAGATAAGATTGTGTTATACGGAACACCAAATCAACTTATGTTTCAAAAAAATTCATCTTCTATTGATAGAATTCATTTAATTCAAGACTGAGTTTAAGTGAACAACTAAATATTATTATGTTACCTTATAACATAATCATTATAATGGAGGCTATGAACAAAATTAATTTTCCTCTAAAAACCTATTTAGATACAAATAACTGAGATTATAAAATATTAAAATAACTATTGAGGGATTTTATTAATGTAATATCTATTTTATATATCCAATATAATTTTTAAAATATATCTTATATGTTTTCTATACATGATAGAGGAACAAAATCATTTTTTGGATAAAATATGTTTTTTTCAAAAATGTTGTTTTCCACCTTTTGATGACACACCCATTTTAAAGATATTTTTTTCAAAACTTTTTTATAATATATTTCAAAAAATACACTTCTTATTTTTATATGGTATATAAAATATCACTTTGGATTATTTTTAGATATTTTTCTGATAAGTTTTATGTTTTGGTGTATAGTAAAAATATACTAAATTATTATTGAAAACTACTATTTGCCTAAAAATAATTCATCTAGATAAGTTATATTATTTAATACTTTAATGTAAAAATATAATATATTTTTGTCATTTAAAATAATTTTGGCCATCTGAATTAATTTTGATGTAAAAACATTTTATTCATTTGTGATGTTTTAACTTTTAAAAACATGTTTTTTTATTCTTGCAACAAGATTAATTTTTATTTAATTACTGAAAATTATGTGTATTGAATTTTTAAAAATATATTCCATAATTGGAATCAATATTTATAAATTATGCCAATATAATTATTTTATTTTTAGGCATTATAAATATTAACTTCAAATTTTTTATTAATACGGTAAAAAATGAAATTAGGTAATTATGCGTAAATATAATATTATAAAATTACCATAAAACATGCCCAAATATGGTTGGATGAGTACATTTTGACATTAACCATCCTTGGGTAGAAATTATTCCCTTTTGTATCCTCTTGGATGAGATCAGCTCGTTTAATATATTTTATTTAAATAAAATGTTAATATGTCTTACTGAAATTTTAATAATAGTACCATTTTTAAAATAAGGTTAAACAAATGATAAATTCGATTATAAATATTCCTATGAAATAATTTTTTATTTATTTATCATCATTGCTTATTTTTAATTTTTAGGAAATAAATAATTACCTTAGTGGTTTATATATTGATGGTGTAGAAATTATTTAATTGATAAAAAATACATAAACTCATTTTTAACAAAATGATAATAACCATAAAAAGACAAAAACGCTTAACCGAATATTATTGGTTGAGTATATATCAACAACAATCATCCAAGGGTGGAGTTTTTAACCATTTTGATACTTATATAAGAGATTATGACACTTATATTATTCTGTTTAATGTGATGTTAAAATCATTACATTCATATTTTAATAAGTATAATATTTTTAATGATTGATTTTATATATGATATATTCGATTGAGAGTATTATCCTAAAATATACAATCCTTCACTTTTGTGTAGTCTGTATGTTTCCCATGTATGTATTTATGATTAATTTTATGAAGGTTGTGATATTTAAATATACATATAATTTTATTTATTTTATAATTCATACTATTCTGATGACTTTAAATTGGCAAGGTATACTTTTGTGATCTCATTATTATACTAGATTGATAATATGTAAGTATTTATTAGAACACATATTTCATCCACGTACATGTTTTTTTAAAAATGTTTTCATAAAATGTTTTAATATTCTTATATGGATATTGAAATTCATTTTTACCATTTTTTACATTTCATTAAATAGTTGGAAATAAATCTTTCTCTCATTTTCCAAATGACGTACATTTCAAAATTCCAAAAAAAGTATAACATGTATGTTTTCTTTTAACTGATCCAACATGAATGGATTCTTATTTTTTCATAAATCCTTACTTTTGTGAAGATTCCCTTATAAGATTCATGTTTATTATCTGATAAATTATTTTCTTTTAAAAGTGTGTGGCATTTTGAGAAAAGAAAAAGTTTTTGAATAAGAATGTATATTTTCCACAAAAATGGATTTCAAATGTTTTAACAAAATTATTTGAAATCTAAGACAGAATTCATTACTATAGTTATGTTTCAAGTATAAAATCCCTATTGTTGCTATTATTTTATTATGTTTATGATGGAATGATATTTATAATATCCATTTATTTTAAATGGATTATCTTATGATGGAATGAAGTTTAAGAAAACCATTTTATTCCTTAGGTTATGATATGATGGATGATTTGTGTTTTTGGGGAACACATAAGAATAATTTTTTTATGAGAAGGGTGGGACCTATATATCTCTCCAATGTATTAGGTAATGTTTTATATCTCATGTGATAGGCCAGAAAGGAATGGAAAGTAAATCTCGTTCAGTAATACATGGTTGGAATGACATGTAAATCTTGTTTAGTGTTACAGGGCTGGAATGAAGAGTGAACTTAGTTCAGTAAAGTACTTTATCCATAATGATAGTATTGTCAATGATCCTTGAAAAATATGAAATGATTTTCTACTCTTATGTTCATGAAAAAAATCCATTTCATATGTTATTCCCTTTAGAAATATGTTCCTTGATTCCTTATGATCTATTATGATTTATTTTATGACATGATATCATGATCTATGATATGAAGTTGATGATTACCAATTGTTATGTTATTATATATTATGATTATTATATGATTGATAACTACCTTGTTTACCCTTAATAATTATCTGAGATCACCCATTTAATTTTTCTTTTCCACTAGGTTATCAAGACGGGTATTATGTAAAATGTGACAAAATGTGTTCTTGTTATGAAGGAAAAAGTATGAGATAATATAGATTTTTCATGAACAAGTTTTTTTGTTTCCCACATTACAAACACACTAAAATAACTTGGTATTTGGGCATATTTTTTACTTAATGTATTATGTATTATGCAAATGTAATGTAATTTCCATGTTTGTCAATCATGGTTCGTTATAGTTGGTATCAAAGGAAAGGTAAAGATATAATTTAAAAACTATGATTTGAAAACTTAGTGAGATCCCTATATATAATTCTATGGATATATCTATGAATGTCCTTAAGTATAAGTCTAACTATATGATAAAATCTATGAATTGTGGTAACAATCATGAATATCCCAAGATTAGACCCAAGGTTTCATAGATTGAAACATTATAAGTAATTTCCCTTGGTTATGTGATTTCCATATATGATAATTATTTATCACATTTTCCTTCTAGTCTCAGCCAATATCCAGAACTAGATAGAAGATTGTTAACATTAAATATTTTAGATGTGAAAAGTATTGCAATTAAGAAAATGGATTTTTTAATTAGAAATCTCAAGAAGATAATCATGATGGTGTTACGAGTATTAGTCACACTGTTGAGGATAAATAGATTATAAACGAAATATGAGTGGTATTGGATGTTCTCACATTATTATTTAGTTTAAACCTACTAATATTGATTATATTAAGGTATATGAACCTTATGACATGATTCATAATTTAGGAAAGACTACAATTATGGATATTTAGTAATGGTTTAAGAAAAATATTGGATGATTGATGTGTGTATGTTTCAGTATTCAAAGATTATATTATATGGATCATGAAATATATGAGTGTTTTTAGTATAAGTTTTTCATTAAGGATTGGAAAGGATATGTTGAATAGTTCTAAGACCTAGAAAAGTGATTTAAGGGTAAGGTGATATGCTCGTAGAATAGATGATTTATGGAAATATAACACTTAATATGTTCCTTATGTTATGATAATGATGTTTTGATAAAGATAATTTGGATTTGAATAAGTAAATTTGACGATAATAGTTTCTTGGGAACTAATTATGTATTTTTTGTAAAAAGAGTTAGGGTATCATGGATAAATTATATACCTTTTTGGGAAATAAAGAATATAACCAATATGTTTTGGAATCAGGAAACAAGCATACATGATGAAGGTGATTGCATGTTTGGAATGTGACAAAAAAGATATACTTTATGATATATGGGGATAAATGTTAAACTGATTCTTTGCATCTCTTGCTAATGTTTCTAATTTTTTTGTTTTCGAAAGGATTATAAGTTTATCCATTTATGGATTGTATAATTTAAACTATATATAAATTGTGTATTTTCTCACCATAGATGGACTTATGCATATTCAATAACTTATGTTTACCTTTTTGTTGTGAAAAAGATAGCTGGAATGACCTATCAAATTATTTATGGATATCATGATCTATTAACACTCCAGGGATGAAAAATTTAACATCATTTCATTGAATAATAACTAAATGGTATATTTTTCATGGTATGACTAGTGGTTGGATTGTACCAAATAAAAGTAACTATACATTCTCATGAAAATTATTCAACATTAATAAAAAGGGATCGTGCTGTGAAAGGGTGTCTTATTATCATCATTTTCTATGATATCGATTACCTATTTCATATTTCTTTAGTTTATGGTATTGTGATTTTAAACCTTCATCAAATCACCTGATTTATTGTGATCAATGATCTTTATCAATCTCTATGATTATTTATTATTTTCCTACATTCCCAATAACCACCTATGTTCTTCTACCTAGAGACTTAGTTATAAACTACACAAATTTTATGGGAAAAAATAATTTTAAGGGTGGTAGAATATAGCACCCTGATATTTTTATGAGATTTTTTTTTTAATTTTTTTGATTTCATATGTTGCACACTACACTAAGATTAGATTTCACTATACACCACACCTACTTAGCTTGTGATATATGTAACAAAATGCTTGGCTTGTATTGCACAAAATATCAATTACTTTTGAAATAATTCATTTCAAGAAATATTGAGTTTAATTGAACAAGCTAATACTATTATGTTACCTTATAACTAGTCATTATAATGGTTGGACTAAAAAATATTAACATTCTTCTAAAAAATTATTTAAATACAAATATGAGAGTCTATAAAATAATAAAATAAATTTTGATGAATATTATTAATTTAATATTTATGTAATATATTCATTCTAATGTTTAAAATTAATCTTATATGATTTCTATACATGATATTGTAATAAATTAATATTTTTAGATAAAAGAAGTATTTTTTTAAAAAATGAAGTTTTGTCACCTTTTGATGGATCACCCATTTAAAATATAATTTTTTGAAACTTTTAAATATTCTATTTCATAAAATAAACTTCTTCTATCGAGGAGACATATAAAAATTTACCTTAAATAATTTTATTTAAATTTTTCTGATAAGTTTTATGTTTTGGTGAATTTAAAAATTATAAAAAATATTAATTGAAAACAACTCTTTTTAATGAAACAATATATGTGAATAAATTATATTATTTAATTGTTTTAAATTAAAAATTATGATATATTTTTATCATCTAATATAATTTCGGTCATTGGCGTTAGTTTTACCTTGATTTTTTTGTAAAAACATTTTATTCTTTTGAAATGTTATAACTACTAAAAACCCATTTCTCATTTTGAAAATGTGATAAATATTACATTAATTACTAAAAAATCTATATTTTGAATTTTTAAAAATGGATTTCATATTTGGAATCAGTAGGTTCAAATTATGCGAATATAATACTTTTATTTTAGGGAATTATGAATAGTAACTTCTATACTTTTAATTAATACTATAAAAAAATTAAATCAGGTAATTAAGGGTAAATATATTATTGTAATGTTATCTTAACACATGTAATCATATTATTTTTTAGTGATTTTCTATATAAACCATCTTGGGGTCAATATAATAACATTTGTAAGCCATTAGGATGAGATTAGGACATTTAATATAGTTTATTTAAAAAATGTTAAATATGTCTAACTCAAATTCTAATAACATTATAATTTTTAAAAATAAGTTTATTTAGATTATATATTTAATTATAAATACTAATTTATAAGTTTAAATTATTTATTTATATTGTCAATTTATTTTTTAATATTTAGGAAATAAAAAATTACTTTAATGGTTTATATATTTATGATGTAGAAATTATTTAATTGATTAAAATCAATAAACTAATTTTTATTATATTGATAATTACTATTAAAAGACACAAAAACGTAACTGAATATTATTGGATGATTATTTCTCAACCATAATCATCCATGTTTCACGTTATTGAAAATTTGGAGCATTATATAAGAGATTATGACACTTATTTTTTTTTATTTAAAGCGATGTTAAACTTGTCACATTCATGTTTTAAAAAGTACAAAATTTTTCATGATAGATTTTCCATAAGATATATTCTACATAAAGTAATTTGATAAAATATAGTATATTTATAGTCATCATATTATTTAATTATTTATTTTTATTCAAAAAATATGTGTATTATGTAATTACAGAAACGTGATGTTGGAATTATTTTAGTTTTGAAGATAAAAAATTTATTTTATTAAAATATTAAAATAAAAATAATTTTGTATAATTTATAAGTCAAATGAATTTTATAGATGTCCATTACTCTTAGGAATATAATAAAATAGTTTGCACATAGTTAACTTATTATCATAATATTTTTCAAAATCAATGAATTAAACAGTTTCAAAATTGACATTATTGGTTATTTATCAAAATAATGTTCTATTAAATTATTTAGAAATAAAAAAATATTATAAAAAATATAAAATTAATAATATAAGTCTAAAATGTTCTATATTTTTCATTTATGATCTAATTTACATCAAATAAGTAAAAATTATACTATATTAATATTAAAAAATTTGTTACCTTAGTTTAAATTAAACTAAAATAACAACGGGTTAATTAAAGTGATATAGTTTAAATTGATAGAAAAAACTTGTATAAAAATTATTGGTTAATGATATTACAACCCTATCTCATATCAACTTCAAAGTTGGGTCAATTTTGGGTTTTTTGAAGGTGTTTTGAGTTTATTGTAAATTCATATTTTTTGAGTTTCCAAAAGTTCCCCTCACCTCAATTTTTAAAAGGGAACCCCCTCCCTTACCTCTTCAATTCACATTGAGCCTTCAAGCTCGAAGATATCCTAGAAATTTCCCTTATCAACTTCTATAGTAGAATTATAATTATTTTGGTCTTCTCAAAAGGCCATTTCTAATACATTTAATCGGATGTCTACAGGGAGCACGTCAAAGAAGAGGTAATATTCTCTACTGATTCTTTAAAATTATTTACTCTTCCAGTTCATCTTCAAGAGTTATTTCCATTATAAAGTAATATCTATAGAATAAATTATATGTTTAGATATTAATATGGTTATGGAACAAACATATTACACCTTCAATTTATCGTATGAAAAATGAAATCACCATGTGTACATGGATAGGGCTTACCATCTCCACTCCATGGTTTAATCTTTTTTTACTACTAATTTACTTAGATGGGTATAATGATGAAAATAATAACAATATATGACTATTATGAAAATATATTTATTCTAGAACAATATATATATATGATCCACTTCAATACCATTTCATAAATAAATAATTTATATCATCGCTCGTGCGTATGTACGGTCTACTGTCTCCACGATGTGATGAGATTCATTATATAATGTCTTCATTAAAGAATGATTATGTAAATGAATAGAATGAAAAAATATGATTAATATTATACTAATATAGTTATAAAACTGATTTAACTATAACCTAAAAAGAGTAATAATAACTTGTTCGATGAAACATGCGTAAGAAAAAAGTACATAATACCCGATTGATGGGTAATAATGTTATTCAAAAACGGATGATAATATGATCATACACAATATCATAAATTTTACTATGATTTTCGAATAAATCAATGAAATTATTTAAATCATCATTCAGGATGTTCATATACATACAAAGTATATTGGACCTAAGGTTAGGTAATATTTCTTCTCACTTTTTTGTGGCACATAAGCCTTATACACCACATATTTCTTTTCTGTAGTGTTTATGTTTCTCGTTTATGTTTTTATAATTCTTGTTATAATGGTTATGATATTTAAATTTGAATATTATTTTCTTTATTTGATGAGGCATACTATTTTACTGATTTTAAATAGGTAAGCTATAATTTTTTAATCTCATTATTATCCTATATTGATTATATATAAGTATTTACTGGGTTATATTTATCATCCATTTCAATGATTAATAAAAAAATTCATTATTTTGTTACTATTATTCTATAGATATTTAATTTAATTTTTACCCTTTTCAGACTTTTTTCTTCTTGGTTTGAAAGGAATCCTTCTTTTTTTTTTCCAAAATATGTACTTTTTGACTCTCTAAAAAGATGTATGAGAATAATGTTTTCTTTTAACTTTTACGATATGAATGGATTCTTACATTTTCATAATTTCTTAATTCCTTGAATCTTACTTGAAAAAATTTTATGGTTATTTTCTAAGAAATTATTTTCTTTTAAATTTATGATGTATTTTGAGAATATATATTTTTTAAAATAAATTATTTTTTCCTCAATAATTATTTTCAAGTGTTTTATCAAAATTATTTTCCATATATGATAGAATTATTTAATAGTTAAATGTTTCAATTATATTATCCCTACTATTCCAATGATATTAGTATATTTATAATAGAATTATTTTTTTGTGACACATTTTTTACATGGATTATCTTATTATGGATTGATGTTTATGAAACCCATTTTATTCCTTGGGTTATGCTATGATGAATTATTTATGTTCTGGTGCACACATATGAATGATTTCATTATGTGAAGGGTGGGACTTATAACTCCCTCTAATGCATTGGGTAATGATTTATATCTTATGAGATAGGAAGGGCTGCAACAAAAAGTAAATTTGGGTTAGTATATAAAGCTGGAACGACAAGTAAATATGCTTTAGTATTATAGGGATTGAAAGAAGAGTGAACCCATTTTAGTAATGGAATTTGTCATATGTGATGGTCTTGTAAATGATACATGACTAGTATTAAATGATTTTCTATACTTATTTCCATGACACAAATTCATAGCTTATATTATTACCTTTTACAATATGTTCATTGATTCTTTATGATCAATTATAACTTATTCTATGACCTGATATCATGATCTACGATATGTAGTATTTGATTTTAAATTGTTTTGTTATTATGTAATATGATTATGATATGATTGATATATCCCTTAATTACCCTTACTGACCATCTAAGATCACACTTTTATGTTTCATTCCCCCCAGGTTATAAAGAAGGGTATTATGTAATATATGGGAAAATGATTTCTAGTTAATAAGAAAAATAAATAGATGATGTACATGTTTTTCGAACCATTTTTTTATGTTTACGTGTTTCCAAATACACTAAACCAATGCAGTCTTTTCCCATCTATTTGTGTCATGTATTAAGTATTCTATAAAAGTAATGTAATTTTTATGTATGTAATGTGTGGGTAGTTACAAGAAATTTGAGTTACATTGGTATTTTAAATGAAAAATTCTACATCTCTTTATAAGGATCTGGGATATGCACCTTCTGACCCATCCTAACCCTTTTTGGAGTGGTGGTATCTAATTCCTCAGCATGTTCCCTCCCATTCATATCTCTCATCTATATTTCTAGCATCAATATATAACCACACAACTCACTTATCACCTTTTATAATATTCTTAGTTCTACTCCATCAATAAAACTCTTTCATATAATGTTTTATGGGTGATGGATGCATCACCACATCTTCTCTATGTAGAATTTCGTTTGTCAAAAAAATCCCTTAAATGGACTGGATTATTTCCCACACCCACCGAGTGGGCATACATTTTTTATGGAATGAAAACTGACTCTCAAAATTCTCATAGCACTAATATAACCACATGAACTCCTTTTTTCCTGACCACCAGGCCATATTACAGTTGTGGTAGAAGAGGTGGGTTGTATTCTTCATCAACCAGTAGCATGGAACTTTCATGTTATTTGGATTATTTAGGGCCAAACAATTATTATTCTGTGTTGATGAATGATGAAGAAGATGATTTATTGGTGTCATTTTCAATTTTAGTGATATTAATATCACATTACGGTAGCTACTAGTTGTTTCAGACCCATTTATTTTAGATAGTGGGACATTTTGGGAAAATATTACCACTATCGGTGAATACAGAGTCTATGTTGAAATATATAATCCATTACATAAAATATATCTATAGGGCCCAGTCTAATAGTTATATTCACATAAAATTAAATTTAAAAAACCAATCATCCTGTAAATAGATATTTTATTTAAAAATAATCATTAAGGTGGTATGCATAGAAAGAAATCGAGGAAACACTAAGAGGCTTAGATAAGTATCCAATATTTAAAATTATAAACTAATGGATTTAGTAATCATAATCCTAATCATAAAATTTTTTGGATTAGGATTCACGGTTTTCTAATGATTGTGGTGGTTATTTAAGTCAATCATTGTTTTCCTTCATATATTTATTACACTAACATTTTATATGTCTAGGATTTAAATAGATAATTTATCGGACTGTTAGTGGTTCTTATAGAATCATTATTTCCCCAATCATCATGAAAACTGAAATATTTTTTTACTATGATAGTTTTATGAAAAATTACCTCATCCACCAATAAGGCATCTTCCTACCCGCATAATTTAACCCCTCAGGTTCTTTATTAATCATTTTTGACAAATAAAAAATTGATCATTTTTCAAATATCATCATCATTAAACGATCATTAATGATAATTAATCATTCTATTTGATAGTTTATTTGGGAGGAAAACTATGTTCATATTGTTATTCATACTCTATGTTAACTAGTTTGGAATATCACTAGTTATCTCATTCCAAAACCCATTTGATGGGGTTGTTCGTTGATGTAATATTCATATTTTCCATAACATCCATGGTTTCTTTTAGTTATATCCAATAATAAAAAAATATTGTTTACATGAGTGATAAAAAATTTTAAATATGGGGATATTATCATATTAATAACAAGTAATCCATTCTCAATAAGTCTTATTCGTTTAAATTATTATTTTTCCTTATTTTTTCTTATATTTTATCAAATATCAATCTATGTCTTTATCTAGGTCACATTATGTATAGTTATTCCTTTCTTCCTAAGATAATCCCTTTTAGTAACTTTGAAATAAATTCATTCTAGTGGCTCTAAAATTGAATATTATCAACTAATAAACATCCCATAGGAGGAACAAATCTGGTGTATAGTTGGACATCTTTATCATGAACTAGGTGATGACTGAGTTAATAACTAATACTCCCTCTTTAGTGTTACTAAACCTAGTTATAAATATGCTGAAGCATACGTACCCTTATTGTATCTAGACATGGATGTAAAATCTTGGATAACCACACACTCTGTACTTTTCTACAACATCAATATTTTATCATATACATAGACTCATCCCTTATACTTTTCCAGACAGTTTTCACTAAATTTATCTAAACTAATTCAAAATATAACTAAAATAATCTCTAAAAATCATAGAACTAATCTCAGAAATAATTAATCCCTTCTCTAATACCAAATTATCTAACTCAAGCTATGATTAAAAAAAATAATACCTAAATCCCATAATTTAAATAAAACATCACACAGATAGTCGCATCACCCAAAGACAGAAAAGTTTTATATCATGGATACTAGCTACATAAATATCTTATCTTACTAAACTTGAGAACATTTTTCCATAATAATTTTCTTATAAACCCATTTTAGAAATCTCACATGATCTAAACATATTCATAACATGTGAATTAGAAAGTTAAGAAAGCAGTTATCTGAGATGCTTAATAAGGGTAAAAAATTATTATAACACAATTAATATCATGTAAAAGACATAAATATCATAATAAAACATCAAAATAACTTTGATGATAATCATAAAATATTTTACAGTAACAAAATATCATAAAAAATTATAACCTAAAAATAAAATATAATATTTTTCTTAAAAACACATGATAATAATCATATAACAAGATTGAATTTCCTAAAAGTTAAGTGTACATTAAAAATTATGTTTCATCAAGATAATATGTAATTTCATCGAAAAGAAATACATGTTGAATATTTAATATGATTTGGTAATATAAATAGAAATGTTTAACTACTATAATAATTGGAAAAAACATTGTGAGTATACACATTATTCCTACACCAGTGTGAAAAAATACAATATGTCCACGGAAAAAATATTGGAAAACCGATTATTCGTACACCAACATAAATAAAATCATTATTTCCATTCTGAAATATATTTTGATATGTTATCTTAGAAAAATTAATTATTGGGTTATATAGGACCTCAACATTTATTATCCATACATATTTGTACCACAATAAATCAATCATCATCATATCATAAATAATCGACAAAAATGAATGGGGTTTTTAAACATTAAAAAACATTAAATATCAATAACATATTAAATCTGAAGACATTAAAAAATTATAATTTAAAAAAATAAATAATTTCATAAAAACATATATATGGTGGATACAGAAGTTGATTCATGAATTAAAAAATAGCTTCGATGAATATATATGAAAATAAAAAAGGATTCACAAAATTATTGAAACATTGAAGTGAAAATTGCCTTCAAAAATATTTTTTTTAAGTAATAGATATAAATTTAAAAACCCATATAATAATTATTTCCTAATAAATTTCCTTATGAGGATATAAATGTTCAAATATGGAATAGTGTAAATAGAATGAAAATGTTTACTTTACAAGAATCCTTAATAAATTACGACTTGAAGAAGATATAACGTTTTAAAATAAGAAAAGTAAAAATAGAGTGAACCATTTTACATGTGAAAAATATATTTAATAGTTGAAAATTAAAAAATATAGAAAATTTATAAATTGGAAATGTGGAGCAAACGATAGTACTTTTATTTTAAAAGTATGGAAAAAACATTTTAATATTTGAAAATAAAATTGTTGAAAACTAGTATTAATAAAAAGGACAGTGAAATATTTGTTTCAAAATTAATAATGAGGGGAAATTGATTATTATAGATAGAAAAATTTTAGATTCGAATAGATAAATTAAAATATTGGTGGGATGTAGGAACATGGATATATAGAAAAAATCTATTAAAATAAATCATATTTATTCGTAACAAAAATAAATTTTAATGAAATAATAAAATCGCATTAAGAGAAGAATTTAGTGAGAAAAA
Organism: Viscum album; assembly: GCA_963277665.1. Classification (NCBI taxonomy): domain Eukaryota; kingdom Viridiplantae; phylum Streptophyta; class Magnoliopsida; order Santalales; family Viscaceae; genus Viscum; species Viscum album. The sequence continues at coordinate 1,155,564,930 of OY728138.1, forward strand.
AGATTTTATAAGAAAAGAAGGTGGAAAAAATACAAAAATCATCATAGGATTTAATATATCTGTCATCAAAGATATTAAAAAAATTAGGGTGATTGTGATCCAAATAATAGAATTGAGTCACAAAACCCATATAACTTTAGTAATTATTTTGAATCAATAATAATTGGACGTTTTAAAATCATATGGTTCTAAAAATTAATTTAATTAAATCATTTATAATTAAAAAATATATTATTTTTAAGTATATAATCCATATAAATATTAAATTAGGTAATAATATTAAAACATGTCCAAATGATGAGATGTTTAGACAAAATACATTTACATTATTTCCTATCTTAGTTGATTATAATCTGACATCCTATCAAATAAATATAACTAAATGAATACCCTTTTACATAACCATAATCATAAATATTAACCTTTTATAATTCTTATTGTAATTTTCTGACTTAGTTATATTAGTACGTTATAGCATAATTTGACCATTAGATGTCAAAAAAAGGTAGTTGATTTTTCTCATCTCTAATAATTTTGATATCATTACCCATAATTTTAAACATTTTTCATTATTGATATGTTATTTAGTATTATTTTTTATATTAAATATATTTATTTAAAAGTTTTTATTCTATACCCTAAGAATTTTGGTTCTGATACATGAACACCAAATTGATAACAATATTTTTCTATAGTTTTAGAAATAAAATATGATATATTAATTATAAATTATATCCATTATATAAGATTTGAAAAACTCTAAAATAATAAAATTTTTCTGTTTAATCTATAATAATATGAGTGTTCAACATTACATGGTTAACCATTATTTGATTTTAAATCAATATTCAGGTAGGTGGTTAATCATACCCAAAAATAATCACGCTATATATCGGTAAGAGTGTATGGATATGGTGGTTTTTATTTTGAAATATTGTAATTATAAAATGATATTATTGTTTTATTTTTGGGTTTTCTATATGGTGAAGTAAATAGGATGCTTTTTTAAAATAATGTAATCCAAGAAGAAAACTAAAAAATGATTTTTCGTTGAGGCAGTAGTCTGCGCACAGGCATCATAGACATTTCATTATTTTCCTAAGTGCATGGAAGTGAATAACGAAGTTTTAAATTTTTATTACTGAAGATAATGGTAGTTTGGATGATACCCATTAAATTTCAAGAATCTAATTTCACAACTAAAGTTTGAAGTTCTTAAGAAAGAAAAAATGAGGAAAGGTAGTGATTTTGGTTGATCCAAACCTCAACCACCCATTTAGAAATATTTTTTTATTTTTTTGGCCTTCCCATGTAGTAAAATACTATTTTAGTTTTTAATTTTTCTTTTGTAACAATTTTTAGATTTATAAATTAGTTATAAGTACCACAATTTAAATTTTATTTATTCTCTAATTTAAAGATTCTATTTTCAAATTTTAATACCATTTTATCAAATAAAATTTCTACAGCTAAGAAAATATAATTTTAATGTTAAAACACACAAACACCTAAACCTGTTTTTTAAATAATATTATTAATATATTAGATTTATATATGATAATATTTTCATGGTTATTTATTTTATATCTATAAATTTATTGATTAGAAATTTAATAATAGTTATTAGGATACCAAGGAAATTCTAAATTTATAATTACGTTGAAAATACTTGATTTAATGATAAGACTCAAAATATTTTTTCTATATTAAAGAAACATTTTTTCCTTAGCTCAAAAAAGGCCTTAAATAGATTTTATATATAAAAGGAATAGTTAAACATGAAAAATTTTATTCCAAAATGACATATTATATTTTTTTAATTGTTTTAAAATATTCTAGGCTATTCATACATGGTGATAATATGAAGGGAATTTTAATTTTCTTAAATATCATGTTTTTCAAATAAATAAAATAAGTGATTAAAAATTATCAAAATAATATTTCAATTAATATATACATGATAAATGAAAAAAATAATTTATTCATAATAGCATCATAAAATTTATAATTTATATTTTTTCATGAAAACATAAAATGTAGCGGAAAAATATTTTCCTAAAAAATTTTCCTTTGCTATATTAACTATATTATTTATAAATTAATAATGAATCTAGTATTAATTTACCTTATCATTATTCAATCAGTTTATACTAACTTTCTTGAAAAAAATCCAACTTATAAAAAGAAATAACTAAAATAAATTTAATTTTCCAAAAAAAATTTAAAAGTTATATAAATTCATGATATATCTATACATATATATTACAACTTTGTATAAAAAAATTTACACATACATAACCAATTATTATATCATCATAATACCTACGAATCATATAAAATTTGTTTTTATTTGTGAGTGGTAGTTCATCTAGAAATGATCCTGTGGAAATCTTGATAAGCTTTAACCTCCCCCATATAAGGTTTTGTTCGGACAAAAAATTGGCATAGTTCTGCTTGATATTGGTCAATACAAACCCATAACGAAGTGGCCACCATTAAGAGTTTTGATAAATGGGATTCATATGGAATACATATACTTTTAGTTGTTATTTCTTCTAACATTCTTAAAATGATTTTTTATATGGTTGATTCAAATTTTACCTACATATTTAAGGGATTTGTCTTAACAGTCATATATAAAATTCAAAAATATACTGGGTTTTTTCTTTATTTTCATTTTTCTTGTGAAACATCCTATAATATATATTTATTTATAGATAATATATAGTGAAATATCAGGTCATTACATTCTCCCCCCCATAAATAAATATGTTCCTCACAATTTAAATTATTACTTACTAATAAAAATTAGTAACATATATTTTTAAAATGAAATGACATCTAGATATATAATGTGGCATCAATCATGTTAAATTACTTACAATAAGGATAAACCTAATATTGTGTTTCTTCCTAAAAATTTGAGTTAAATTCCTATTACAGTTTGCTGGTAATGACTAATTTTTCTATTGAATTCATTATTCATACATGTAGGGAAAAATTATCATAAATAGTTTAACGAAAAATAATATGATTCACTATTTTTATAAAAGTTACACCATACATGTCTATCTAATAACTCTTATGGGTTTTTAATATGGATATGTAAGTATAATGTTAATCTAAAATGGTAAATTCAAATATGAACAATCCTCCACCTTATACGAATTATTGATATTTCTATTCAACCCCTCCTATATGTCACCACCCATCTATTTGTCTACATATTACACAAGTCATTGTGAATCCTTCTCTATAAAACCCTCTTAAAAAATGGTTTCTAAGAGATTGATTCCTCACCATGTCATCTCTTGGTGGAATTTCAATTGTCTAAAAATGGACTTCTATACCCACCATGTTTCCTACATAATCCATATAAAAAATTTTAAATTTAATTTTAACATAGATTCACATCACTTGCGAAGAATCAATATTAGGAAAAAAACAACACTAAATTAATCTCCTAAGAATATGTTTCGTATGTTTGATTGACCTATAAAATCTTCAGGTTTTACTATGAATAAGTTATTCATATAATAGAATGAATTTGGAGCAAAAGAATGTAAACTTTAGTTATATAATACTAAACCAATATGGTTTGGATACGTTAAAGAGTTACAACCTCAATTATTTCATCAAGATGGTTTAAGACTAGACAAACATTAATGGTTATCTATTCTGATCCAAAATAGTATTCAAGAGTATATTCCAACACATTGAGACAATCGAGTCTATAAATAAAATACTTTATGGGTTATACAAGTCAAATGTTAATCTAAATTTATATTATGGATTAAAAAAGAAAAAATAACCATTTTTAAAAAACTGTTAAAAAAAGTTTATAATGTGATCAAGATTGGTTCAATTTTCATAATAGAGTTCCAATAAAATATCATTGACAAAACATTAACCATTATATTAAAATATTTTCAAAAAATAATCATTTATATCACCAAAATTGAGATGGTGTTTTTTATTAATTTATAGAATACCTAAAGTTATTCATGTTTTTGACATATATTAAGAATCACTTGTTGAGTGGAAGACACATATTTATGTCAATATAATTCATTACTAACTCTATATGTTTACTAGTGTAAGCTAAAAGTCATTAAACAACAATTTACAAAACTAATAAATCAATACAAATAAATAAAAATAGAAAATCAATGAAACTATTGTGGAACATACTAAATTAAATATAAGTTTTACATTAATCTATTAATTTATAATGTATATCTCACTATAGTCACACAATAAATGTATATAAAGATTTTATGTCATAGGTATTATTTCAGTAAAAAATATTATTTTACTATATTTGTGAACATTTACTGTAATCGTACTCCTTTAAAAATTTTCTAAAAATATCACGTGCTATATTCATCTTCATTGCATAGGGATTTAAAATATAACAAATGGGTTAGCTCAAAAGATCAAAAAATGGATGATATATCATAAATTAGTAGATCATAAACATTAAGGATAATATGAGGACAACATAAATATAATAATGAAAGATAAAAATATCATGAATCATAGTAATAAAACATGAAATAATAGAATAAGATTATGAAACTATCATTAATGTATCATAAAATTTATGGACTAGATCAAAATAAAATTCAATAGACAAAAAAAATTAGATCGACAGAAATGTGTAGAACACTTTAAAAATAATGATTAATCATGAAAAAGTGTCATAAAATGCTAATTTTCTTTACATTTTTTCATAATCATAAACATATAGAAATTATATCATTTGAATAAACAAAATTTCCCTACTACATGTTGCGAAGTTTCAAAATGTCGACACTTTATGTTGTGGAAAAAATAAAATTCCTACACAACATGTTTCCAACATAAAACATGTTTATTAATCATTTTGGGAAGAAAAAAATCACCATGCTTCAGGATGTGAACAAAAAAATATTCCCAAGATTCATATTATGATTAAAAAAAATTCCCAAGAAAATTTTTATGAAAAAATAAAAAATTACATGATTCATATTGAGAATAAGAAAATCCCATGATTTATACTGTGAAAAAATATATTTTACATTATTAGAATCTTTTTTCCATCAGTTATAAATATACAAACAATGCACTAGAGGGTGATATAGGCCCCCACCATTCATAAATCATACATATGTGTGCCATAATAAAAAAAACATTCATCATCTAATAAGGAATGCCTAAAAAGAATGGGTTTCTTAAAACATTCCAAAACAACACATAACAAGAACTAAAGAAATCATAGAATATCAAAACTATAATTTTCCAAAATAAATATCATCATACAAACATATAAATAGATATCAAATCTTATTTTTATGAAATATAAACCATAAGGTTTATTTGAATTGAAAATACTAATGGTTTAAAAAAACCCTTTTAAAACATTGAATTACACATTACATTGAAAAACAATTAAAAAAAGACAATATATTTTAAAACATATTTTAAAAATAAAAGAACCTTTAATATAAATAAATTCTTAAAAAAATAATATTCTAAAATAATTTTATGAATGTTTCTTTTAAAAAATCCAAAATAATTAGAAGTTTAAATATAAATAATACTTTAAAAGGGGGGAATTGAAAATATACTAAAAAATTTTACTTTTAAAATAATCTTTAATAATGGGTATTTTAAAAACTGATGATGTTTTCATAAATAATAGATATGAAAACACATTTAAAACACCAACTTTTAAAAATAATCTTTTCAATGGAACCTTCTAAATGAAATGATGTTTTAAAAAAATAAAGTCAAACTACATTGAAAACAATTAAATTTAAAAATGATATTTAATATTGTTTACATGAAAAGTACATAATGATTCAAAAAATAAAGGTGAAAAAATAGAAAATAGATAATTTTGAAAAAATAGTTAACAATGGAAAATTGAAGAATACATACATTTTTCAACATGTAAGTGAAAATACTATAAAATCATTTAATTAAAATGAAATTTTTAAAACTGAGAATAGAAAAAGGCATAATCTCTTCAAAAGGTATGTAAAATTACTTTTAAAAAATTTACCTTTAAAAATATTCATTAATAATAGAGACCTTAAATTCCATAATGTTTTCAAAAAGGTAAATGAAAATACTTTGAAATTAATTAAATTTTAAAATATTCTATATTAATAAAAACTTGAGAAGTTATAATGTTTTCATAAAGGGATAGTGGAAATAAATGAAAAACGTTTACATTTAAAATGAATATTTATTAATGGATCCTTAAAAAAATATTTATCTATTAAAAACTGGACGGGGTGTTAAAGTCTTTTTATGATAAAAGGGTGTCAAAAATATTTTTACCATTTTGAATTAACGTTACCAAAACACCACATCACTTAAAAGATTTTAAAACTAACTATTTAAAGAGATAAAATGTAAAATTAAAATTTACCATATATAGTGAGAGGATAAGAAAATTATTAAGACATTACAGCGAGTGATTATAAAAATGCCTCATATTTATTTTCAAATTTGATAGATCTATATTTTTAGATGGTAGATAAAGATAAATCCTTGCAGATTGATTTACATTTAAATGAATTCCCTTTAAAGAGAATGAAAATTAAATTAATTATATTATACCCTGATTATTGACTTAATTTATGATATAATATATCATATAGGATGTATAAAAACCACTTAAATTAAAATTATTGTCTAATACAAGGAATGTCTCAATGAATGGAAATTGAGATGAAATCCATTACATTGTTTCATTTCTTTGTTGATAAAACTATGAATTCTAGAAAAACATAATTATATTACATAATTACATATATAATCTCATAAATAATATATATTACTATTTTATAATCTATTTGATAATTATTTTTCATAAGTACATTAATTATTTATAGCATATTATGACTATCAAATGTAAATAAAATCAACTATTTTGATCGTGTTTTACAATTTTCTTATCATTGCAATAAAATTATAATTTTTTTACTGATATTTTTTTTTATATATATGTTATTTATTTAAAAAAAATTATTTCATTGCATATTTGTTTGGTCACATTAATTTAGAAACAAATTAATAACGAATTATTTTCATAATGTTAGTGAACGACAATTTTACATTAATAAAATATTAATTATTGAATATAAAATTTTCATAAAAATATAATAACCAATATTATATTTATATAAAATTTAAATATTTTTTTTCATTCCCCCATAGTAATTCATAATCATATTTTAAACCATTTTTAATGTAAGATGTTAAATTGATGCAAACTATAACACTCTTAAACATAAGTAGGGAGTGTGATTAATGAGATTTTTTATTTGGATGTAATATCATAATAATATAATAAAAATTATATATTTTTTATTTTTTAATTATATTGACCCATATTTTATATTTTTTTAGATAATGTATGAAAATCTAAATGAAAAACAAAAAATGTTTCATCATAGAGGATGTAATTCACATGTATTCACGATTACCATTCTTAATTCTCAATATGAGAGAGGGAGTGAGGTTAATATTAAATTTATACTTAATAATATTATTAATATGATATTTATTATATTTATTCATCACTATTACCATTAATATCATCCAGGAATGTTAACAATGAAAAAATGATGTTGCTTCGTGGAGGCGGAAGTCTCCCCAACACAATAATGATGCTCATTTTTTATCTATATGGATAGATATTAATATAGAGAGGTTAAAATAATAAAATAACACAATATAAGAATAATAATTATTCCTAATTAAGGATATTATCATGGTTATATGATATATTAAAGGGAACACTTAAGAATAAAATCTTAAAAGGGAGATAATACTTACATTGGATCCTAATTTGTCATTAAAAGTTTACATGAAATTATAGCTCTTAGGATAAAAATTATTGACTAGGGTATTATTTTTGTTGGTTATAATTTTAGATATAGTAAAATGTTAGTGTTATAAGCGTAATTATAAAGTAAATTATATCTCTAAATGGGAGTAATTTCTATTCAATTATATTAAGATAAAATGGAATTTTTGGAAACACTTGTCATTTCTAAATAATGTCATGAAACTATTAAATGTAAATGGATAATAATTATAGATAAGTCTATTTTGTGGAATTATAAATTAGAAACTCATATCAAACACTTATTTTTAATTGTACATATCACAACACTCACATAATGCAATGATTTAATTGTTTAGTGTCTTAGAGATTAATTAAATAAAAAATTATTTTACTACACTTGCAATACTATATACATAATTTTCTTCTTTCTTAAAATTTCATGACAACTCATGTGACATAATCATTTCTATAACATGGGGATTAGAATCATAAGAAGGGGTGAGAAAAAATGCCTTGTAGTGAGAAAATATATCATAAATCATTAAATCATAAATGATATTCATATAGATTATTGATCCATTGTGAAGGTGGGGTTTGAATTGGTGGTAGAATTTTTAAAAATATCCTACTTTATGAGATATTACCCGTTCAACTTGTTAGAGTTATTTCCATTATCAACATTTATAATAATCTCACAAGGATGAAAATATAAAAGATTATACAACACATACATATTTTATTGGTATTGTCCTTAGTGTGATTACCTATATCCTCTCCATGATCACACCCTTAGGTCCATATAAATTTACTATTTAAATGAGGTGAATATAACTTTTGAGACAAATCTCATTATAATCCTTCTTTTTCTAGAGATTTATAACTGTATTGAATCCCATTAGTTTACAAGTTTATCAAAAAAAAACATTATGACAACAAGATTTATGAATGTTTATAAACTTAGTTGCCCAAAATTTAATCTGGAAATTAAATCTAACTTTCTTCATTCAATTTTTATTCTAATTCACCCATTTCAACTTCTAATAAAGTCCTGACTATTAAACTTAATGGAAATATATATATGATTTATATAAAACGTAAACTCTGTATGATTTATGATAATAGTGGTGCTTCAATCTACATGGAAACCTTTTTTTAATGACTGTTTTGTGTAATTCATAGTCTCAAAACACAATAATGAAACTCTAAATGATGTATTGATTAGAAACCACTCTCTCTAATTCTTTCTCAACACAAAATATGGCCTTAGTTAAAAACATAGTTCTAACACCAATACTTCAATGCTTCATCTTTTTATCAATGAGCATTAATAATTATTCTTGAAAATTTCACGCTTTTATATAGGTTATCTATTATTATTAAATGGGGAAGCCCATTTTTCATTCCCACTTACTCAAAATAAAATTTTGGTCTTCCAACTATTTTTAATTTTTTTGGATGCTCCAAAGTAATTAAATAGTGTTTATCATGATTCTTTGTATTATTCAACATTTACAATAATTATCTACATTCTATAACTTCACAATGTAATGAAATTATTAAACATTATTGAATTTTTTTGGATAACAAACAACTTGTAATTATCAGTATATAATCATCAAACATGATAGATTTATAAATTATTTTAAGGTTTATGAAAAATCATTATCTCGAATCTTTTAAAAATATTTCCCATTTAAAAAACTATAATTATTCATTTCCACATCATTTAGATGCTCTATTTTCCTAACTAATTCATAATTAATTATCTTTATAGTCTTATTTTTCTAATAACCTTTCCTCATATTTTGTTTGACCTATTTTATTTATAATAAATTTTTTTTAGATAAAATTCATTACGAATGTAAATATGATAAAATACATATAATGGATCTCTATGTTATGGAATTACTTTAGTGAAAAACATCATAACTATAAAAACTAGAACTTATACTTTTAATGAAACATTACTACCATAAATTTCAAAAATACAATCTTTCTGAAAACATCATTTTACTCTACCTATTAGTCATGAACCTCTTGAAAAAAAACATATTCCTTTTTATATTTCCTTTACCTCACTCAAGATAGTGCAATATCTTGTTGTGTATAAAATGAACTCAATAAAATTAAAATTTATGTGTGGTGGGGATTTATCTTCAAGCTTGAAACTTCAGTATTATTTTTCTTTGGGCAGATCAACATTTTTAACACTATTTTATTTTTCTACCTTTTGGTCCTATAAAATAAAAAATTATTTCTTTCAATTTTCTTAAAAAAAATTAATATCCAATTATTTTCATTAAATTTTATATGAAAACAACATAATTGGCCATTAAACATGTTATTTATATTCTCTTTAATGTATAATTCCTTTGATGATCTATGTATAATTTTGTATGTATGATAATAATAATTGTAATTTCTCCCCCTGGACATCATATAACTATATCTCTGTCCACTCAGGGTTATCTTGTCCATTCTGTCTGAAAAGGTACATCTAGTGATCTGTATTTAGTAAATATAGTGACTTGAAGTAGAATATCTATTCTATAAACATAGTAACATAAAATTCATTAAATCATTACAACAAAATTTTCTTGAATGTTTTTTATGCTTTTCCTTTCGTATGTCTGGTAACCAAATTTCACCGTTCTAAATTTTAAAAACTACATTATTTGATCTCCTTTTTTCACGTCATTTAATATTCACAATTTTTTTTATAGAAATGTTTTTCTAGAAACTGATCATTGTCTCTTTAGATGAAAATATAAATAATTCAATAATTTTCCACTACATGATCTCTTACAAAATCTCTATATGTTAACCAATAAATAATACATCTGAAAAAATTTTTTAGAAAAAATATAAACATGTACATTCAATGATCTTGTAAAATAAAATTTGAATTTTCATTCCCATAAACTCATGAAATCTATTATACAAGGATATTAGTTTTTAAATTTATTTCTGGAATAATAAATTTTAGTTATAATTTTCTTTACCTTGATAAACATCAACTTATATCATGAAATTCTATAGTGGAAACATTAATAGATTATCATAGAATAATATGACATTGTTAAAAAGTTATTTAATAGAGTTTATGAAACCTTTTAGTACTCTGATTTTTTTAAATAATTAGTCTCTAATAACTTTACAGTAAAACATCAATAAAAATATTACTTAAAAAACACTTAAAAACTCGATCACCCATTAACAAAAAAATTATTAAAAAATTTGAACTAACAAAAATTAAATACATTTTTATGAAAACATTTTAGAGGATCTTCCCTCTCTAACTTTTTATTCATTTCAATTTTTTTTTATAAAATTTATGACACACCATCTATTTTAACACTAAATATTTTATCACAATTGAAAATTTTGATCTTTTTTAAAATCATAATCTTTTTTAATGAGTATGTTTTATCACTGCACTATAGGATAAAGTAATGTTTGTATGGAATTTTATCTCCTTGTGAAATTGGTTTTCTATATTAGGATAACCCCCCCCCCCCCCCCCCCCGCATTGTTTTAACTTGTCAATTTTTTTTAATAAAAATTAATAAATTTTTTCACTCTATCATTTTCTATCTCCCCACCCAATTTTATGATAATCATAAATTGAAATTAATTATGAAATAGTTGTAAATAATTATAGTAATTTTATTACTATATATACCCCATTATTAAAAAAATATAATTAATAATTGGGTTAATCCTTACAATTATTAGAAAGACATTTGTGAATGGTGAATATGATGATGCATCTTCAATACCAAAAATATTTCTTACAACATAGATTTTATGAGGATATCATCAATATTATATATTATAGAAATTTATTCCATCAACAAATATCCACAATTAACTTTCTCTTTGATAAAGTAATACATTATATCAATGTTTTTTAACCTCAATTGCTGGACAAGAATTTTAAGATACCAATTTCACTATGACTAACATAGTAAATTTCCATTTATGTATAAAATTTTACATTCAAATATTAAATATGTAATTTCAACCAATTAATTTTGTGTACACACATGATTAGAGGTAACATATTCTACTTCCACTATAAATATAGTTATTGAACTCCATTTCTTATGATACCATCTCAAAAACAATTCCCCCAAGGAAATTGTTCCTCTGAAGATGGATTTTATATTGTTTCAATCATCATCCAAATCAAAAACATTATATCCATGAAAATTTATATCATAACTTATTTTATAGAAAATCATAATGGAATTTATTCCACTAACATATCGCAAAATTAAATTTATTTTTAATAAATGTGATTCTATTGGATCACTCAGATATCATTCAAAAAATATTACTATAATGAAAATTTAATCCCTTGATGTTATAAGATAGATAAAAAACCCTATCAAAATATAAAAATAGTATCTTTTTAAAAAAAATTCATCTTCATTTTTACTTCTCTATATGCCATCTAAAATAAGGGTAAAATCGTTTTTTTAATATTCCACGGTAAACATTTGAAATTACTCCATGATATATATTCCATGAGATTGTAAAATATATCACTCCATCTGTTTCAATTGTAAACACTAGAAATAGTTAATTATATGAGCATTGAGATTTAATATTTTTCTTCGTTCCTTTATAAAAATCCTTAAATTAATTTTCCCATTGCATGGAAAAAAAATTTCATCAACATAAGAAATAAAAAATTGGGTACCTAGATTCACCTCCTTCATGTCATGTTTTGGCCAAATCATATACATGAAAAATTCAAATTTTTTCATTAAACTATCATGTTTTGAGTATTATGATAAGGGATCTAGTTTCAAACAATACAAGGAATTATTTTACATAAAAACTTCTCGTCCACTATTTTCAAATATGAACTAAAATATCCCATGTGATATAATTTATAATTAATATTTTTTTTTTCAAATATCATATGTAAATAATTTTTTTATCGAACTTTTTTTCTATTTTTTTAAGAAACATCCTTAAAGAATATTTAGTGAGAATAATTTTTTATATTTATTAAAAATATTGTTTTATAATGTTTCTATTGATGAAGAATATTGCAAATATAGATGTTTCCATAAAATATTCAAATAAAATTATAAAACATTTATATGATGATTTTGTTAAAAATAAAAGTTCTAATTTTTTTTGAAAACCTTAAGACACAAGCATTTGATCGAAGGGAGAGTTGATGTTTTCTAGAAAGAATTTTTTATAATAATGTATAGTGTATTTATAGACAACCATAATGGATGTAGAGTTTTTATGAAATTATGTGAATAAAAAATTATTTATTTTTTTACAAAGTCATCAGAAATTCATGTGATGATGCTTTCAGAGCTATGTTTCCAGATAAAAAATATATGTTTTTAAAGAAATATTTTTTATAAGAACAACTAGTTTCACAATGTTTCTGATTAGATGTACCATTATTGATATTCAATGAAAACTAATTCAATGGAATATATTTCATAAATTTATTGCACAAAGTTTTATGAAGATAAACGTTAATGTTATCATACAAACCATTCAAAAAGAGTTCTAATAAGAAGAGTTTTTGATAGTGCATATTTTATGAAGTTTTTCCCAAAGAGTGGTCATAATATGGTCAAAGTATAGAAGTTTTCATAAGATGATTCATATATCAAACATTTTTGTAAGAATATAATACATTTTCATCAGTCATACCAAGGATATGATAGAGAGGATGCACCTAAGTGAATATAAATGCTGCAATATAAAATCTATGTGGAGAAATGAACAATTTTATTAGGATACATAGGAAATGAGACACTTTTCACCAAACATGGTCCAATTGACTGAGGGTTCCAAGATGTATTCTGTTTCAGGTTTTTTTTGTTTTTAGAGAATGTTAAAGAAAAAAAAGTGGTACATTATTCAATATTTTAATAAAATTGAGAAATTAGTTTTCAGTTTTTAGAGAAAATTGTAGAAAACAAAAAATGTTGAGAAAATGTTGGTCAACTATTCCAAAAATTGTAGTGAAGTTGATAAAAAAAAATACAGTAGGCCACTAAATATAGAATATTTTTTGTGGTTACTCTTTAAATGTTTCAAAAATGTAGTCAACCATATTTATTTTTTTATGGTTAATAGAAAATGGATAAGATTTTCCACAAATAGAAGGATAATATACTATTTGAAGATAAGAGTTTCCATACAGGTTGATGTGTGATGTTTGTGTAGTTAAGAATATTGATTCTAAATATACATCATACTAACTATCAAAATGAAGACCATAGGACAATATTTTATAATAAGAGAAAATCGTGTGCTGTATAAATTTTATTTGATCCAAAATTACTGAATGGATAAATGTTCATAAATTATATAAATAATCTATAAAGATTAGGGAAAGTAAATAATGAATTTTTTTTCATTAGACAAATAAATCTTCATCGAATGAAAAATTACAAATGAAGCTCTATAAATAAATTTTCTTCAATTTTTTTATCTTATAATGTTTGGAATTTTATATTTATAATTTATTTTATTATAGGATTTCATTTCATTCGAAATTTTAAAATGGTCGTGAAGATTATATACAAATGATGTTAATAAATTTTATAAATTATTATAAATATTGGGAATTCAAAGATTCTTCATGAATATTTTAGATTTATTGAGAATAATCCTATGAATTTAAAATTATTAGGAGATCCAAAGTTTTATTTTCAGATATAGGTGAACAGAACTGTGCTCCCCCTTTCTAATATTGGAAAAATTAAAATATGGGTTGTGGAAAATAATGTTCTTGATAATGGTCATAAAGATAAAAATATGGTTTGCAACATAATTTGTGTCAAATGTGAGTTGCCAACTGAAGATCACTTTTAGGATAAAGAATGTTACTTGATGTTTAATTATTTGATCTGATGAATTGGATACAATTTCAGTTCAGATAACTAGCTTGAAAAATCATAAATATTTTCTATGCCGTGTTTATGAGGAAATTTTTTTTTTTAAATTGAAATAACATAGGATATATATCAGGATCTATTTTTATTCAGATGAAAAAATAGGATTTTGATTGATAATGAAAATAATTGAATGGAATGAACTCTATAGAATATAGTAATTGGATGGAATTTTTTATGAACATTTTAGGGTATGTATTTAAAAATATTCAATCCTTTTATCACATGTTTTTTAAGTAAAATATTTTAAACTATAAATAGTTAGACTAATAAATCATATTGGGATATAAAATGAGTCAAACCTAGGATTGATCAATGTTGTATTCACTTCTCTCTAGTAGTGAATTCACATGGACACATATGAGTGTCCATTTAAAGGATATAGTTCTCACACTGAGGTTGGACATTGTAAATCTTGTGTTCCCTATTTACCTTCTCATGTTTCCATTCTTGTGAAATTTTTATTAATGTGGATAAAGAAAATAACTCTAAAAAGTTAAAGTGAAAACATTTGAGAGAGTATGAAATTTTCAGAACCACTTATTCAGCCCCTATTGGTTCAATGATCTTTATTAACATCTATTGGTATTATAAGCAATGTTCCCCCATTTTAATCTTATCATGGAACATCTCAACCTAGTAAAAAATATCGGTATTACAATTTTCATAAGAATAAATAATCATGAATAAAAATAGAATGATATCGAATATTCCATCACATGTCTAGCAGGATATTAATGAAATAACTATAGGGTTTCCACCAATTGAAAAAAAATCCTCCCATTATTTTTTCCGGAAAGAGAAACATTTTTCTTGATAGGAAAGATAGAAATTTATATCTTTTTTTATTTTTTAGAATAAGATTTTATGAAGGGGCATTTATCAAAAAATCTAACAAAATTTGGTAAAATCTCAAAATAACTAACAATGATAAAATTAATTTAATGTAGGAAAAGTTAAAAATATATAAAGGCATGTTGGAAGATATCAGAAGGATATATAGATAAATTATTGATGACTACTTCACCAGAGTCATTGAAATCATGTGACACATTATTGGTTTTGGAGATATCATGGAAGATTCTATAATTTTCAAGAAACTCATGAGAAATGTATTTGATAGGTTTGAAACTAAAATATAATGTTTAGAATATAATGATTACTTATCACCTAATTAATTCTATAACTTTATTATTTCTTATTAAATGATAAAATCCCCATCATTCAAAAAGAAAATCAAGGATGAAATGAATTTGAAATCTAAAAGAAATATACAAATACCAGATGTTGGGAATATTTATTTAGTAATACTGAAGATAATTAGTATGGTGAAATCAATTACAAGATCATATCTCTTATATATAAAAATAATCAATGTTGACATGGGAATTATGAAATCAAGCTTCTGCTAAAATTATTTGATTGTGGAGGAATAGAGAAATTTTTTATAAATTTCACCTAAGAACAAAGTTGGTGAATATAAGGATTATTTGTAATAAAACCCTTAATGGAATAAGTTAAATAAATCATCTATGGAATAAAATAAATTTATTAGTGGTGATAAAATTTTAACTGGAAATAAAAGAATCATGTTGATAAAGAATGTTTATTTTGACTCTACTAACAAAAAATTGTTTCTAAATGAATTGTCAAAAGGGATTATAACTTTATTTTTAAATTTTTATACAATTGATGATTTGTTAACTATTTAAGAATAAGTAATTTAAGGGACATACATATAATATCTACTCAAACAAGAACTCGTAATGTGTCTTAATAAAAATTATAAACTCTATAAATAAATCAGAATGATGAATACAGAAAGTGGAAAGAATGAAGAAGGAAGAAATATGTCCTCAAATATGAATATGATTACATCTAAGAAATATAAAACCATAAACAAAATCATTTTAATGTGGAAATATTTAAAAAGATATCAGTAAAAAATTTTAAAAAATGAAATATGAGTTTTCAAAAAAAACCTTATGGAGGTTGAAAGTTTTATATAAAAATGAATTAATTTTTTAACATGGATTTTGAGATGAAATATTTATCATATAAATCTACTAAGAATACTCACTCTAATAATCAGGTGACATATCCACCCAAAATGTGTAAAATTTCAGACGATTTTTCTAATAATATAGTTGTTGGAATTTTTTTTCAAAAAAATGTACTGAGAAAGAATGTGACTAATCAATCAAACCAATAAAAGTTGAAAATAACATCTATAAGAATATTTCATCATATCAAGAGGAAAAAAATAGAATAATGGTACAAACCTTAGAAATCTCTCTACAGTTAAGGATATTACTTTTATAAAAACCTGATATTCCATAGTATTCATTGGTTCTATGTATTTTATTGGATAAAATTACAATTTCTAGAAAAATATGCCACTTTTTTTAAATAAGCATGAAATATAGGGGGGTAGTGGAAGAAATTTTGGTAACATTCCTATGTTTTAAGATGTTGGAAAACAAATAGCTCGAAATGTTAGAAACTTTCCAATAAAAAATCATTTTTAATTATTGAATAAATATTATAGAATATTTAACCAACCAAGTCACATTGGTGAAGATTGTATGAATACTCTTATAGGAAAAGTCTCTTATGTAGGGAAATAAAAAGAAGATGGAAAGAAGATAGTTGAAAGAAATATCATTTTTTATTGGGAAATATATGAAAAAAATTATAATTAATAAACCATGGATTATATTTATTTTTTATCCCCCACACATGAAATGAGATTTAAAAATCAAGAATAATGTTGAAAATCATGACTGAAGTGAAATTTATTTTGGAAATGATATTTCATTAAAATCAAAGGAATTGTAACAGTTAAAACTTAAGTAGTAAAAATAAAATATATATGAATGTTTTAGATATTGATGAGTTTAAAAAAAATTGATCCGACATTGTGTTGCTGGAGATTATTTTTTTAATATAAAATTTATACATAACTAGAATATGGTAACATTGTTTCCATGGGAGAAAAAACAAGTTGAAATCTATTTTAGATTGTATAACATGTTAAATCTTGTTATTTGAGTGTAAAATACGAGAAAAAGATATAGAATAATGGTTTTTTACATTAGTTTTAGAAAATAAAGAAAAATATTCTAAAGTACAATCAATAATAAACTTTTCATTGTTGAAAAGTTAAAAATATGGTGTTATTAGAACAAGTTTAAAAGGAATGATGGTCAGTAGAATTCATCAGAAATTCTAAATTCAGTCTAAAAGACCTCTAGAGCCTATTCACAATGATTTACATGGATAGATGAGACATCAATCAAATGGATAATTTTTAATTTATCACTTTTATTAGTCATTTCACATATTTGAAAAATATTATACTTATAAAGGAAAAATTAGAGGTCGTGGAAATTCGTAGAGTTTTTAAAAGAGATGTGGAAGGAGAGTCTCATATTTATATAATAAAGCTGATAAATGATAATAGAAAAGAGTATACATGTAATTATTTTGAAATATACTAGAAGAAATATGTATTAAACCATCAGTAATATTTTTAATACACACCTCAAAATAAGGTTTGGTAGAAATGAGAAATAGTAATTTGGTGGAAATGGAAAGAAGTATTCTATCTATGTATAACCATTTTATATTTATCTATAAATATTCTATTAGTAATACTATATATATACATAAAAAAATTATTTTATGGCTAGAATCCTTGTGACTTCTTATGAAATGTTTTATCACAAAAAAGTACAATGAAATATTTCAAGTTTTCTTCAAGTCAATTTTTATTACAGATAAAAAATATGAATCCTGGAAACTTTAATGGAAAATATGAACCATGGGTTTTCTTGGGATATTCAACCAATATAAGAAGTTATAAATGTGGGAAAAAATGTTTCCAAATGATGGTATTTTTCTTTAATTAGAATGTTATTGAAAATACAACCTCTTTAATAAAAGATGTTTAGAATTTTGAGAGAGAAATTTTGAATAATTATATAGTGATTAAAAATAGTGATGTAGATATTGATCTAAAATTGGTGAATGAAAATTCATATGAAACATTTTATACTGAAAGTGATACCATAATAAGTATATTAAAAAAATTTACCATATAGAAATAGCTTAAATATTAAAATATTATTGGAAATCAGCAAGCTCTAGTTCGTTTAAGGAAACTTTTGAGATCACTAATTATAATATTACTTATCTCACAAGAAAAACTAAATTAATATAAAAATCTATTGAAAATAAAAAAAATATGTAGATGTAATGAATGAATATTTGGATTAGGGATAGAAAAAATGACCATTGAGAACTCGTTCCATGACCACCAAGGAAGCATATAATTGAACAAAACGATTTTTAATCAAAATGTTAAAGGAACCATGGGATGCTTTAAAAAATAAAGAATGACTAGTTTGTAATGTGAATTCACAGGAATACTGTGTCTATTTTGAAGATGCATCGACCTCAATCGCAATGTTGGAAACAATCATAATTTTCTTAGTAGTGTCTATGAATTTTTTTATAATTTTTTTGATGTATATAAAATCATATTTCGTAAATTTTGAGATAGAGGAAGAAGTTTTCATTGAGAGACCATGTGGTTTTTTATATCATAAAGTTGAATATTGAATTTTGTAAGTCAAAGGAAGCCTTGTATGGGTTAAAATATGCTCTATATGGTTGGTAATCCAAATCATGATAGATTCATCATAAAGATGAATTTTTATAGATGGAAGGTTATGAGAAACATATATATGAATAAGATGAACTCATAAACATACAGTTTTATTTTTGGTGTTGATAATATAATTTTTAATGGGGGTAGAAAAATTCTTTTAAAGAGTTTTCTAAATCAATGAAGAATAATTTCAAAATTTCAATTCTTGGAGAATTATCATTCTTCATAGGTTTATAAGTTCAATAAAAAAATACAGGTTTTCCTGTCTCAAGATGTATTTTATATGAAACTATTAAAAATTTTGTCATAGAAGATTTTAAATTTCTTAATACACCTATTTCTGTCGGTGTAATGTTGAGAAATGATGAGGCTGGGAAAATG
Organism: Viscum album; assembly: GCA_963277665.1. Classification (NCBI taxonomy): domain Eukaryota; kingdom Viridiplantae; phylum Streptophyta; class Magnoliopsida; order Santalales; family Viscaceae; genus Viscum; species Viscum album. The sequence goes on from OY728138.1 coordinate 1,155,584,767, forward strand.
TGAATAAAAAATTCTCCAAAAAATTAATATGATGTTTTCTTTATCATATAGACTCAAAGCCATTATTTTTTTTTATTTTGTGTGAATGATATTAGAATAATGAAAAATAATAATAATTAATGGAACTAAAATCAATTCTTTGATATCTCAAATGAATATCTTTTTATTGGATTTTGTACAAAAGTTTTGGTTATAAAATACAATATGAATATACTGATTTGTATTGGGTTGGATATTTTTATTTTAGAAAATAAAAATCAAAAAGAACATTTTTCATGTAAGAATGTTTTTGTTTTGGCATGATATGAAATAATATTTAGATACTTTTAGTACAACATAATAAGAAAATGTTTCACCATCCATGACTATACAAAAATTATTTGGAAGAAAGTCTATCGAGAATATTTGAATTAAAATTATTTTACACCATTTAAGATTATTTATGATAAAAGAAGTGTCATTGATCTTAAAAAAACATTTTCCAACATTTGAGATCAAATCACATTGATATGAAGTTTCAAATTATCAATGACTATGATTCTTAAGAAGATGTTATATTAGAATACATTTCTATAATATATAATTTTTATTTATTTTTTAACCAAATTTATGCCAACGAAATGTTGTCAAAATTGAGGCTGTAACATCATATTCATGCTCAACCAGACACATTCTAATGTTTTAGAGTAATTCCTCTGTAATGCTTCAGATTATGATGATAAAGTAAGGGATAAAGTAAAAAAAATATTGTAAAAAAGTTTGTATGAAACTTTCTATAGTTAATATGAAGTTGTGTTTATCATTGAATGGAGGAAAGAATACAAAGGGTAATGTGAAAATTTAGGATTTATATTTTTTAATAAAAAATAGAAGGTAAATTTAATGGGGATATTATATTTATATTTCCTCAAATTTTCATCTCACCCATGGATGGAATTCCATCAAAAAATTAATTATCTAGTACTGTGGTGTTAGGACCTTATCCTTTTGTAATGTTCTATCCTGGTTAAAGTTCAACATTTTGTGGTTTTATATATATTTTGTGAGAAAAAAATATGTGTAGTAAAAACTGATGACTATTCAATGTTGTTTACAAATTTTTCCACCAAATCCAAAGGGCGGATTAAAGATCCTTTTGGGATTTTTTGATTAAGAATGTTTTGAATTTTTCAACTAAACTTTTTTATAAATTTTTCTCTTTAATAGATAATTGTCATTTTCTTATTAATATTTTTAAAGAATGTTTGGTGAGTATATTATTGGATGTATTTTAATAAATTTTTGTTATAATTTTTACATAGAATAATAAATTCAAATCATTGGAATGTTTCCATATAATTTTAAATAAAATCATTATAGATTCATATTGTTATTTTTTATTCATTAAGATTTTATATCATCATGGAAAACCTCATGTTATAAGTTTTTCATCAAAGGGAATGTTGATGTTTCCAAGATGAAATTTTATTGATAAGGTGTGATGAATTTTGTAATAAAATATATAGATAGAGAGTTTTTAAGTAATTTTGGTAATACAAATTTACTAAATTTGTAAAAAGGCATTGAATGTACAAGTGTAGGAATTTCTAGAGTTGAGTTTCTAAAATAAAAAAATACAGGTTATTGAAAAATGTTTATTTTAACAAAAACTGAATTTGAAAATTTTAATTATTAGATGAGCCATTGTAAAGTTTAAAAAAATCATTGAGTTTCAAGAAAAAGGAATTTTTTATTTTTTCATTCATAAATGTCTTGAAAAATTATATCAAGACTTTAAAAGTTCATGTTACTCATAAAACCTTCTAGATTAAGTTATTATTTTATTTTTTTTGTTGTAATAAGGTGAAACTAGTGGAATTTATTATAAAATAAACATTGTGTAGGTTATTTTATAGAATAAGTAATTGGTCGAACCATTTTTTATATACTTCATACATTTTTATTAGACGATATAATGATAGACCATGTTATACTCACCTGAGAAGCGGGAGACACAATCATATAAAGTATATGGGCATAAATAAATAATTTTGTTAGCTAAAATAAGAAACTAGACATGGATCACAAATCACAACCTATTATATATAAAGTTTAAAGATGTTTTCTCCCATGTTTTTTTGTTTTTAGAAAAACATAAATAAAGATTAATGTGGGAGTTTATTCAATCTATAAGAATTCCCTTGAAATGGGTTTTTGTTTTCTTGGTACAAAATGGATAAAACATAAAATATTAAGAAAATATTTATATACATAAAGAAAAAAATATATCAAAATTTCCAAAAGACAGAGAGGGCTATAGGGAAAATAATGTATCATGGGGTTTATGTCTTTAGAAGTTTCAACAATGAAGTAAAAAAATATAAGTATTTTAATATCACTAGATAAAGGAAAAGATACTCATTGTATAGATAGTTTTTATAAATTTTAATGAAAATATTTTTTTATATAAGTAGAAGTTCAATGTTTGTGAACTTATTAATCACACTTCTATAGAGTGTCTATTGGATAAACATTCATGTAGAATCCCACTTGAATAAAATTATGAGATGATCATAACTTATGTTTCAGAAATTTTTATTGAGCTAAAATGACTTGATGCTTAAATGATGAATCATTGAACATACAATTTTTTCAGATGATGAAAAATCAAAAGGTGAATATTTTTTATTCGATCAAGAATGCATCATCAGATAGAGAAATTATAAAAAATATCCTAATTAACATTTTCTAGATAATTTTTATTTATTTATTTTCCAAAATTTATAAATTAAATGTTTTCTTTCAATATGTTTTTTTTAATTAAATAATAAGGAACGGATGAGAAGTTTATTATTGTATACCATGAAGGAAATTTGAATAAGGTTGAGAAATAGTAGAGAATTCAACGAATCATCATAAAAATTATAAAAATATTTAGAATCATCCAGTGAATTGAAAATGTGAAGGAGATAAAAAAATTGAGTTTTAGTGATAGGGAATGTTAAATATGTATTCGACATTTTTTACTTTTGTAAAACCAATGTAAAGGAATGAAAAGTATTACGTACCCATTACTAGTCATAGAGACAAAAAGATAATACGCTGTAGAATTTCTATTAGATATTATTTTTAAAATGAATATCAGCATTAGGTTAATGAAATTTTCTAGTTAGATAAATGTTTGATTATAATCAATATAAATATATTCAATTTAGTGAACCAGACAGAGAAATTTTAAAGAGTTTATATTCAAGGTAAGTGATTAACTATGATTTTATTAAATTGAAATAAAATGTTTATATATAATGGGTAGGTTTTATTGAGGTTTAATATATGGACACTCACCTAATGAATAAAATTGTTAAACAAATAGACTCTAACAAAAATACTAATAAGATGGACATTCTAGAAGAACATTTCTTTAAGATATTTAAAAAGATTTACAATCTTTTTGTGGATAAAATTTAGTAGGAAAATCATTAGAATCTAATAGTAGTTAATATAATTATACATGTATAGAGATATAAATAGTGTAAAATTAGTTAGCTCAATATTTTATTTAATGATTTTTAATAGTAAATTTTAATGGATGCACAAGAATGGCTATTTAAAGGATTCTAGTTCTCTCATTAATGTCAATACATCTAAATATTTTGTTCCTTGAAAACATTCTCAAATTTTCATTATTTTGTGTTTTTTTGAAATATGATTATGAAAATTACTCTTACAAGTGATAGGTATTAAATATCATAATGTTTTAATTTTTTTTAAAAGTTATCCACTTATTCACCCCCCATCTTAATAGTAAGATAGTCCTTAATAACATCCAATTCTATAGGGTTGGTATTTATAAACATATTCCCCAATTTCTTCATTTAAGATGTTGGTATTTTAATATATCTAATAAATATTATTATAATAATTTCATCCACTATATTAAACATTTTTAATGTTTCCAGCCTCAAAATGGGGTAAATGATTCTTCAAAATCTACACATTCCTCTTTTGAAGTTATTTTGTGAGAAATTCATTGTTTATTTCTTGAAACATCACCATATTCATTCAACATGTTTATAAACACCCATTTTTTGAATAATATTCTTCCCTTTGGTATGTATAACATTTTCCAATGTCTAATTTTGTTTCTATCTTGTCAAAAACTTCATTCATAACATCTACCATTTATTTATGTTCTTCTACATCTAAAGTTGATTTTGGTATAACCTATTAAATAAGTATTTTTTAATTTTATAATTTTGAAATTATTATCATATAATTTTTTTCTTTCTAATTTTCAATAATATTTTCAAATTACACCTTTTCTATAGGGTAAAAAAATTTAATGACTTTATTCCTATATCACATTTCTCACCACATTATTCTTAAGGATCTTTAGTCATCTTTTTGTCTCACATTCATCATCACTATTGTAATTCTCATTATAATTCATTAAATTATCATAAACCAATTTTTCAAAAATATATATTATAAAAATTAAAATTTTAATGTATTTTATATCATAAAAATCATGGATCATTTTTAGAGATTTTTTTAAAATTTTATAACAACTTTAATTGAGTGAGTGTCCTATAAAAAATCCATCTATATATTTTTCATAAAATTTCCCAAGATCTGTATTTTTTCTCTCGTAAATAGGGACATCCAAAAACATTAAAATATTTCAATAAATTTTTATTTTTATTCCATAAAGCCTAAGAGTTCATATTAAATTATGGCCCTAAAAATCCGATTTTGTACATGTACAACAAACTAAGATTTTCTCTCCATAAAATCATAGAAATTTTATCTTTTAAAAATAATTTTCTTCCCATTTCCACTAAGGTTTTGTTTTTCATTTCTTCTACAATGTTTTTTAAGGATGTGTTTAGTACTGTATTGATGTTATATTCCATGACACTTAATATATGATTCAAAATCATTTTATGTGTATTAATTTCATTAATTTGTTATAATCTTCAATATAGAAAAATTAATTTCTTTATCAACTTACCTTTTTAAATATATAAATATTTTTTGGCCTTTCACTTGTGATTTATAAGCACAATGTTTTTTATCCACATTGAATCATAAATAAATATGTTAAAGTATAAATCCCCTTTTATTAATTAATTTCTCAACAAACCACAAATATCTAAGTAAATATGCTCAAGAAGTATAGTCTATTAGAGTTAAAATTTCATATTAATTTTACATATCTTTTTTAGTTTCTGAAATTTTATACAAACTCCTTGTCAATTTGATCTCAACTTTAGAAATCTTCTTAAAACATAATCTTGGGAGAGTTCATTTATTCTTTTTTTCCATGGTACCCAATCGTGTGATGCTACAACTTGTTTTGATCAACAATACTCAAATAACATGAGTAAAAAAGTTATATAATTTAAAGAAAAGTAATCTTATTCTTTCTAACAATTAAATAACTACACCATATCCCACAATTATGATGATATATTAATATTTTATGAAAATTACTTCCATGAAATCATCAGAAATATTCCACACATTTAGTATGTTTTTCTTCAACCCATCAATATATAAAACATCCAAATATTATTATAAGGAAATAGCCTTAAAACATTATATAATCTTGAATTAAATTATTAATTAATATTGAGGATCTTTTCAGGTTTAGAGTTTTAGAGAATTAGGCCATAACTATTACATCTCAAAAGATACAAAGTAGATACTTCTACTCAGATTCCATTTTTCTCATAAAAAAACTCTTGATAAAAAATTCATGTCCAATTCCTTGTTTTAGATATCATGACTTTCCTTGTTCTCATCCTTGACCCTATTCTGATTTATGTCCTATGAAAAACATTTCAAAACATGGGATTAGCATAAAAAGCTCAGTAAGGGATACACAAAGAAGGAAACTGTTAGTTTTTCAAAACAACAAGTAAACCATTAATACTTAATCATAAGTATCACTTTTAACCTTTATTAAGTAGTAAATACTCTACACTAAATAAAATATCATTTCTTACCATTTTGTAATCAAATGATTACCATAAAACCCAAATCAAGAACACATAACATATAAATGTATCTTGGACATAAACATACATTAATGGAATAACCATACGGTCGACTTCCACACATATCACTAAATGGAATGGCCATACGACTGACTTCCATACCCAATGCATTGGAGGTTATAATGTAACCACCCGTCTTAGAATTTACAGCACCACCCATCATTTAGTTTATCATGTAACCACCTGTCAAATGTCCAACTACCATTATAAAATCCTAAGACATAAAACAATAATAAAAGAAAGGAATGTTTTCCACATTTCAATCACAATATATCAATTAAATATATTGACATAACAAACCCATTATCAAAACCATTTTCAATACCAAAATACATAATAGTGTTTATGGTATTTATTTTCTTTTAAAAACATTACGTCTTGTTGAGGAAGCCAAAGATCAAATAATACTTGCGGTGACGGAAAGGTCGTTGTCACTACGTATGTTAAATGAACATTCCTTTTTGTCATTTAGTAAAATGCTTCATAGAAAAATATTCCATTTCAATGAAATGAAAATTCAAAGGTTTTTATATGGCGTATAAAAGAAAGTCTTGTATTAAAACAAAATATGCCTCAATGAAAGGATATTGAGATAATGTCCCTTACCTCGTCTCTTACATGACTCGATTGTTCTTTAATCTCCTGAATAATAAAATGACGCTAATTTCTACTTTCTTATGAACCTTTTCATGTTTATTATCCCTTTTATATCACTTATTTCCATGTTATAAACATTATGTAATCATTTATGTAAATAATGTTTGTTTTGTCAATATTTGGTACTTAAGTCAAAAATGGACTTCTTATAATTACATGTTGTTCATGTGGTCAAAGGTTCATTATATCCAGAATGATATTCATGATATGGATATCATATATATCATATACATACAACATATAAAAGTATTTATAACTGTATATAACATTTAGAGGTAAGAAATGAAATGCACCGTTCATGGAGACGGTAAGCCATACGTACGCATGAATGCCACTTCCATTTCTATTTAATATTTAATGGAATATAAACATAATGATACATAGTAGTATTATGAATCCATTATTGTATCATATATAAATATAGTTACATCTTAATGTCCACCATGATATGTGTTAAAAGAATATTGAACAATCATCGTTTCATGAGGCAGTAATTCACCATCCATAGAAACTGTATGTTCTTTAACCATTAGACGAGGGTGTGTGTGAGTGTAGTTAGAATACTTATCATAACAACATCCTAGTATATTTAGGATACTGTTGTTATTATGGGATAAAAAAGGTAGAATACAGTGGTGAGTGAAGAAGGAAAATAAAAGGAAGAAACTCAAGAGAATATATTACCTCTAAATCAGGTAACTCATTTTGATTTGTGCCAAAGGCTTCCTTGGGATGACTTTTACCCAAAGTGAGGCTTATAGGAGTAATTTAAGGATGTGGAGAGATAACACGAGTATGGGTTGGATGAGCCAAGGGCTTGAGAGTTGTGGGTATGGCGGTAGAGATGGGGGCCTTTTATAAGAGGGAGGAGGGGCACTATTGGAAAGTCATGAAATGTTACATTATTATGGAATGATTTTCGGATTTTAAAGGTCCCAAAATGATATATTTCAATAATATGGTGATAAGGGTTCTAAATACACCCATCCAATAGGTTTTTGACAAGTTTATGTCTTATATTTTACCTTATTATTTCATTTTATTTAAATCGTTCATTAATGAGGTAATCACTACATCATCATCGTGTCATAAATAAATTTATTTATTTAATGTATAAAAATTATAAAACAAAATACCATGATGTAGGAAATATTTTTATCTTTCCAATGACTATTTATAGTCTAATATATCATTTATATAAACAAAATTAAAATTGTTTTACTTAGGTGTTACATAGTTTGGATATATTTTCCTTTCTTTAAAAATAATATGATAAAAGGTCACTATCACATAAAAGTTTCTCCATGGGGTCCCTAAGTTATAACAAGGAATCCCATGGTCGTCCATGACATAAAAAAGAGTATTTGGACACATTTTGGGGTCATTTTAAATTATTACGATATTATATTATTACCCTTAACTACCTGATTACTAATTAATCATGACAATTAAAGATAATTGTCGTCATTACTATTCATAATGTCCAAAAACAAAAAGGTTTTAATTACATAATTTGGACCTTCTAATTCCAAATATGGAATCCATTTTACCAAATTACAAACATAGAAATATACATAATTAATTTAAAAATAATTCCCGTAGTCAAAACATATAGCGTGTTTTTAAGAAACAATATCTATAAGAAGATTGACACTTGTTTATGTCCAATTTGAAAGTTAAATCTATTTGAATGACCACAATTGAATTAAATGGTAAAAATATATTCTAATTACACTTTAATACCAATTAAAACGATAATCTAACTATATAATTAAATTAGATGAAAAATTAGTTTTGAAGTAAAATGCAGTATTTTTCACTATTCATTAAAAAATGAAAATTTTCAGAAAAATACAAAAGAAATTTCCAAAGTAAATTACAATGTCTAAATTATAAAGAATAGTTCATTTTGATAAATAGAGCTTATTAAATTCTCAAAAGTTAGATTTAAAAATGTTTTTCCATCAAAAGGCGGTAAAACAATATTTTAAAAAATATTACAGTATTTTATGCCTAAGATTGGATTTATTCTCATTTTAAGCCTCTAAAACACTATATAATTTATAAATAGACATAGATATGAAAATATATTATTATTTACTTACTTGGAATGTTACATCCTTCCCCCCTTTAGAAAATTGTATCCGTGTAATTTATTTACTTATCGAATAAGTGGGGGTATTTATCCCTCATTGCATTTTCAAATACCCATGTTGCCTCTTAAATCATGTTGTTTTCACACAAAACCTTTACATGATGAATCAAATTATTCAGCAAGACTTGTTCCTTGTGGTCAAGAATTTGGAAAGGTTTTTCCTCATAATATAGATTCTCTCCTAGCTGAACTACCTCTGGACTCAAAACATGAGATGGATCTAGCATATACATCCTCAATATAGAAACATGATAAACATTATGTACCTGAGATAAACTAGGAGGTAAAGCCACTTGGTATGTAACTGATCCAACTCTCTCCAGAATTTCATATGGTCTAATGAACCTTGGACTCAACTTTCATTTCTTACCAAATCACATCACACTTTTCCATGGTGAATCTTTGAGGAAGACATGAACACCTACCTCAAAAGAGAGATCCTTCCTCCTGTTGTCCGCATAACTAACTTGCCTACTCTGACCTGTTATCATGTGTTTTTGTATCAGCTGAACGTTTTCTGCCAGCTCTTCTACCAATTCTGGTCCCATCAACTTAATTTCACCCACTTCATCCCAAAAAGCTGGAATTCGACACCGCTTCCCATATAATGCCTCAAATAGTGCCATCTGTATACTGGAATGAAAACTGTTATTATAAGAAAACTCAACCAATGAAAGATGTTGCTCCAAACTTCCCCGGTAATCCATCGCACAAGCAAGTAACATATCCTCCAAGGTCTGAATAGTTCATTCTGACTACCCATCTGATTGATGATGAAAAGCTGTACTAAAATTTAATTCAGTACCCAGACTTCTAAAGGCCTTTCCAAAAGATAGAAGTAAACCTGGGATCATGATCAGATACAATGGAGAGGGAAACTCCATGTAACATAACTATCTCTTAAACATTCAACCAAGAAAGTTGATCTAGAGAGAATGTATCTCAAATAGGAAGGAAATGAGTAGATTTATTCAATCGATCAATAATAACCCATATCAAATTATTACCTCGAGATGTATTTGGTAATCCCACAATGAAGTCAGTGGATATATTTTCCCATTTCCACTCTAGAAACGGTAAAGATAGAAGTGTCCCTTTCGAAAACTGCCTCTCTACTTTAACCTACTAAAAAGTCAAACACTTCCCAATAAAATCAGAAATATCACGTTTCATTCCATCCCTCCAGTAATACTCCCGAAGATATCTGTATATCTTAGTACTGTCAGGATGAAATGAAAACGGGGAACGATGAGCCTCACATAACAACTCATTCTTCAACTGTGTATCACAAGGCACACACAATCTCTTCTCGAATCTCAAAACACCATAATTATCAATGTTGAATTCAGGTAACATACCCTTCTAAACCAGCTCTACCTTTTTCTGCAACTCATTATCATGATTTTGTGTTTGATTAATTCTGTCTGATAGAGATGATTTAACTAATACCGGAAACAAAACAGAATAATTTCCTGCACCAACAACTTCCAAACCTAAATTCATCAAATCCTTAGACAAAGGATCACGTTCCAAATGTAAAACGGTTAATGAATAATTATTTTTTCGACTCAATGCATCAGCCACTTTATTTGCTTTTCCGGAATGGTAATGAATCATGCAATCATAATCCTTGATTAATTCTAGACATCTCCTATGTCTCATGTTCAATTTTTTCTAAGTGAATATATACATTAAACTTTTGTGATCAGTATATATATCACACTTTACACCATACAAATGATGCCTCCAAAAATTTTTAAAGCAAAAACAACAACAGTTAATTCCAAATCATGTGTAGGGTAATTTATCTCATGAGTTTTCAACTGACATGATGCTTAAGAAATTACCTAATCATTCTATATTAGGACACAACCAATTACTTTTAATGAAGAATCACTATAGATAACAAACTCACCATTCTTGGAAGGTAGTACCAATACTGGAGAATTCACTAATAATCTTTTCAATTCCCTAAAACAAGCATCACATTCTTTTTCCCAGATAAACATAACACCCTTCTGAGTTAGCTTAGTCAATCGGATGGAAAACCATGAAATTTTTTTAACAAACCTTCGGTAGTATCCTACCATACCAAGAAAACTATGAATCTTGGCTACATTTTTGGGTCTTGTCCATTATTCAACAACCTTTATTTTTGTAGGATCAACAATTATTCCATCTTAAGAAACAATGTACCCAAGGAAAGAAATTTGTTGCATCCAAAACTCACACTTACTGAATTTCCCATACAATTTCTATTCTTTTAAAGTTTCCAAAATAATCCTTAAATGACTTTCATTCTCCTCTTTACTTTTATAAAACACCAAAATAACGTTAATGAAAACAACCACAAAATTATCCAATAACTCAGGGAAAATTCTATTCATACGGTCCATGAATATAGTAGGTGAATTAGTTAACCAAAAAGGAATAACTACAAATTCATAATGGCCATATCTTGTATGAAATGTGGTCTTCAGAATATCTGCTTCCTTTACATTCAATTGATGGTACCTCGATCTCAAGTCAATCTTTGAAAAACACTAATCTTTTTGGAGATGATCAAACAAATCATCAATATGAGGAAAATGATATTTATTCTTAACAGTGATGTTATTAAAAGATCTATAATCAATGAAAAGTCTCATTGAACCATCATTCTCTTTATAAAATAATAGAAAATCACCCCATGGTGATGTGCTAGGTCGAATGAATCCTTTCTCTAATAAATCTTGAAATTGCTTCTTTAACTCTAAATGTTCAATTTGAGCCATTTGATTAGGTTTTTTTTGAAATTGGCTTAGAATCAGGAACTACGTCAATAGTAAATTCAACTTCCCTATCATGTATAATACCAGGAAACTCATTAGGAAAACATCAAGATACTCATTTACCACTGGAACGTCATTAATCAGAACAGTTCCTTTTTTTTAACAATATGTGCAAGGTAACATTCATTTACATCATTTACTAGTTTCTCGGCCTCTTGATATGTTATCAATAGTAAGGGTTCATTCTTGTACACAAACTGAAATTATTTCTAAAAAGAAACTTCTTTAGATCTATAGTCAATTTTAGCATGGTAAACAGAGAGCCAATCCATTCCTAGGATAACATCAAACTCTACTAGAGGTAAAACAATATGTTTTGCAAGTAGGTTCTTTCCACAGATAAGGATATGAAGATTCTTATAAATTTTTTTTACCTAAAAATTTCCCCTAGGTGTATTTACCACAAGGTCATGATTCATTTATTGAGATGGAATTTCCAATTTTCTAGGAAATTTTTCAGAGATGAAAGAATGTGTAGACCCTGGATCAAACAACACATTGTCATAATCTGAAAAAACAAACAAATTACCTGATAAAAATTCATTTGATGGCCCAACATCTACCAAAGTAGTTGCAAAGGATTGCACCACACCTTTAGGTTTGTAGTCTGACTTCTTCCCATCATTCAAGCTCTTTGTCAAACACTCATTTTCATAAGGACCCATCTCATTGCACTTGAAACATTTAACTAACTGTAAGTAAAATTTGGTCATACCATTACCCTGATCTTTTCCAGTGCAATCACGAGCCTTATGTCCCATCTTACCACATTGGAAGCACATTCCAAAATTCAAAAGACATTCCCTAGCATGCTTTTTACCACATTTATTACAAACTCTAAACTTATTTTTCTTACCATCAAGAATTTTTGAAGGATTCTTCCCTTTCTCCTGCCACCTCGGTCACTTCTTCTGTTGGTTATCATAGAACACTTGATTATCGAAAAACTCCATTTCCACCTTCTCAGCATATCGAAAAAGACTTTCATAACTTTTTAACTCACAATAAGCTAATGCCCTTCTATATTTTGGTTTTAATATTGTATAAAACCCATTGATTTTACTATCAAGGTATCAGATAAAATTTGGAGCATACCTTTCCAATCGAGTGAACTTTTCTTCATAATAAGCCACTGAGTCATCATCTTTCCTCAATTCCAAGAATTATTTTTCCATACTATGTCAAAAAACGATAGGAAAGTATTTCTCAAGAAACATACCTTTGAATTCATCCCAATCAAGAGAATCAATCTCATTAACGTCCCTGATATTTTTAACCATCGACCCCCACTGACTTGCTTCACCCTCCAAACAGTAAACAAAAAAAAAACATTTTGATTATCTGAACACCCCATGACATCAAAAATATTCTCCAGTGCCTTAATCCACCCTTCAGCTAACACAGGGTCAGATGATCCTCTGAATAATGGGGTTTGTTGCCTCATGAAATGTTCCACCAAAGTCATGTTACTCTACGGTTGATCTAGATGATCTCATGCATATATACCACCACCATTTATCGCTTGATTCAACTGCACCATTACTACAAAAAAACTTTTCAGTTCTAATTTTGACCATCACAGGATGCTGATTTGGAAGGTCATTTCCTTCTCTCTTCCTTCCTAGCACTGCTTCCCTATCTCCTCTACAAAAAACCATTCTGAAAAAACATGTATTAGACAAATCAATATTGTAATCTTCGAATGCTACATCATTTATATTTGACCATAATGTGTAAAAAAGTATTTTTTGATAATCATTTAATAGAATTCTAACTCCTAAAGTTATCTAAATCGACCTTTGATACCAACTATAAGAACTTGGCCTTAAAACACGACATAATCTTTAATTAAATGAATAATTAACATTGAGGATATTTTCAGGTTTATAGTTTTAGAGAATTTTGTCATACCTATTACATCTCAAAAGTTACAAAGTAGACACTTCTACTCAGATTCCATTTTTTTCATAAAATAAAAACTCTTGATAAAAAAGTCATGTCCAGTTCCATGTTATAGACATCATGACTTTCCTGGATCCCATCCTTGACCCTATTCCACTTTATGTCCTGTGAAAATCATTTCAAAACTTAGAATGAGCATAAAAAACTCAGTGAGGGATACATAAAGAAGGAAACAATTAGTTTTTCAAAATAACAAGTAAACCATGAATACTTAATCATAAGTATCACTTTTAACCTTATTGAAGTAGTAAATACTCTTCATTGAATAAAATAACATTTCTTACCCTTTTGTAACCAAACGATTACTATAAAACACAAATCAATAACACATAACATATAAAGGTAAATTTGGACACAAACATACATAAATGGAATAACCATACGGTTGACTTCCACACATATCACTAAATGGAATAGCCATACGGCCGACTTCCATACCCAATGAATTGGAGGTTATAACGTAACAACCCGTCCTGGTATACACGACACCACCCACCATTTGGTTTATCATGTAACCTCCTGCCAAATGTCCATGTACCATTATAAAATCATAAGATATAAAACAAATATAAAGGAAAGGAAACATTTCCACATTTAAATCACAATATATCACTTAAATATATTGAAATAAAAAATCCATTATCATAACCATTTTCAATACCAAAATACATTATAGATTATATGGAATTTATTCTCTTTTAAAAAAATTACAGCTTATTGAGGAAGCCAAAGATCAGATAATACTCGTAGCGGCGGAAAGGTCATTGTCACCGCGTACGTTAAAAGAACATTCATTTTTGTCATTTAGTAAAATACTTCATTGAAAAAGACTCCCTTTGAATGAAATGAAAATTCAAATTTTTTTATACTGTGTATATAATAAATTATTGTATTAAAACAAAATATTCCTCAAAGAAAGGAGATTGAGACGAAGTCCCTTACCTCATGTCTGACTTGACTTGATCGTTCTTTAACCATCAAACATGGGTGTGTGTGACTGTAGGTAGAATCCTTATCATAACAACATCCTAGTATATTGAGGATAACAGTGTTATTATGGGATCAAATAATAAGAAGGAAGTGGTGAGTGAAGATGGAAAATAAAAGGAAGAAACTTGAGAGAATACATTATCTCTAAATCAGGTAAATATTTTTTATTTGAGCTAAAGGCTTCCTTAGGAGGACTTCTACCCAAAGTGAGGCTTCTAGGAGTAAGAGAGAGATATGGACAGATAATATGAGCAGTTTTTTGATGATATAATTGCTTGAGATGTGTGGGTAAGTGGGTAATGGTGGGGGCCTTTTATAAGAGGGAGGAGGGACACTCTTGGAATGTCATGAAATGTTACTTTATTATGAAATTATTTTCAGATTTTAAAGGTCCCACAATGATATATTTCGAGGATAAGGTGAAAAGGGTTAGAAATCCACCCATCCAATAGGTTTTTGACAAGTTTATGTCTAAGAGTTTACCTTATCCTTTCATTTTATTTAAATTGTTCATTAGTGAGGTAATCACTTCATCATCATGGTGTCAAAAAACAAATTTATTTATTTAATGTCTAAAAATTATAAAAAAATACCCTGATGTAGGAAATATTTTTATATTTCCAATGACTATTTATAGTCTAAGAGATCATTTATTTAAACAAATTTAAATTTTTTTTACATAGGTGTTACATAGTTTGGTTATATTTTCCTTTCTTTAAAAAAAATATGATAAAGGGTCACTATCACACAAAAGTGATTCCATGGGGTCACAAAGTTGGAAAAAGTAATCCCATGGTCATCCATGACACAACCAAGAAGATTTGGACATAGGTTGTGGTCATTTTATTTTATTATGATATTATTTTATTACCATTTTCTACCTGATTACTAATTAATCATGATAATTAAAGATAATTGTCGTCGTTACTATTCAAAATGTCCAAAAACAAAAAGGTCTTAATTACATAATTTGGACCTTATGATTCCAAATATGGAATCCATTTTACCAAATTTTAAACACAAAAATTGCCGTAATTAATTTAAAAATAATTCCCTTTGTCAAAACAAATTGCGTGTTTTTAGGAAACAATATCTATCAAAATATTGACACTTGTTTATGTCTTAAAAGTGAAATTAGATGCAACGATAACCATTGAATTAAATTGTTAATATATATTATAATTACACTTTAAAAACAATTAAAAAGATAATATAACCATATAATTAAATTAGATGAAAAAATAGTTTTGAAGTAAAATGCATTATTTCTCACTATTCATTACAAAAATGAACATTTTCAGAAAAATACCAAAAATTTATCAAAAGTAAATTTCAATGTCCCAATTCTAAAGAATAAGTTTTTTTTTGATAAATCGAGCTTAAATATTGTCAAAATTTATATTTCAAAATGTGTTTTCATCAAAAGGAGGTAAAACAATCTTTTAAAAAATATTAGAGTATTATATGCCTAAGATTGGATTTATTCTTATTTTGAGCCTCTAAAACACTATCTAATTCAGAAATAGACCTAGATATGAAAATATATTATTCTTTATTTACTTGGGATTTTACAATTATAGTTTCTCAACTGATTTGATTCTTATAATTTTTATGAAACAATAATTTCCCAACATAACTATTTATCGATAATGACTTTCAATATATTTAATTATTTTTGTATCACCCTTGATATGTTAAGAATATTCGTTATCTATAATCCATGGTTTGTTTCTTTTTTTTACATTCATATATGTTTAGTTTTTTACTTTTCTACATCTTGTGAAAGTCAATCATTTAAACATCTGGGTAATATATGTCTAATATATATAATGTGAGCAATTATAGATTTTAAAAAAAATATTTCCCCTCATACATCTCGTAAAACACAGATTGATGACTCTGATATATAATTCCTTACTTGGAAACACTATAAGGAAACTATGTCTGATACTCTGGCCCAATATATCTCTTTAAAAATATTCTTTAACAAAAAAACATCGACTGGAAACTCTGTTCTGAAACAAATCCTTCATCTATTCATCATTCTTTCAGTAAATAGTGACTATTGCGTTGGTTATTTTACACTATTATATTGGTTTTCCAGAAGTAAAAAAGGTGGTAAATATGTTTCACTTACCCACTCACTAAAATAAAAACATTTTATCTCCCTCCCCTTTTCAATTCAAAAGATCCTTTTCAATACTTAAAAAATATTCAATAAGTTTCATCAAATGGTATTTTTTGAATAAACATTATCAAGCTTCTTTTACAAAATACATTAAGAAACTTCTCAAAGACTATTGAATTTACTATGATAAAAAACCACTTGAAAATAATATCACCACATCATCAAACTTGAGTGATTTAAAATATTATATAATGTTTCCTAAAAATATAAAGTCAATAATTAAATTAAATTATCCATTTCATGTGTCCTTCTATTCTATATTATAAACTTCATAATTTTTTTCATTATATATATCTAACTTTTTCTTGTAATTGTATTTTTCTCCATTTTTACATGAAAACATAAAACCCATTTCTATGATTTTGCAATAAATTTAGTGTTCTATATTTTTTTATTACATAAATTTTTTACCCAAAAACTCATCAATAAAAATCATATTTTTATTTAATGTCTTGTTGAATTCCTCTAGTGATCTAGGTCCAATTTCATGTTTTTTCAATAAACATTGATTATTTCTCCCCCTAGATATTATACTGATTTATCTCCATCAACTGAGGTTTTCCTTCTAGGGTATATATAAACACATTTGTTTGCTGCTATGAATTTTTTATGTCTATTGAATTTAGGTAGGAAATTTATTCTAAAATTTTAATAACTCCCATCACTAAAATTCCTTTAAAAAAAATTCTTCTATAGTGTTTTTATAATGCCTTTATTTTTTTATGTGCAGTTAGAAATTTGTACCATTCTAAATTTTGGTGACTTATTAATTTAATCACCTTCTGTTACATGTTTAAATATTTAGAAATATCTTCCCATAAATGTTTTACAAGAATTTCATTTTTTTGGTTTTTCTGATGACAATGTAAAATAATAAAAAAAGTTACATTCTTATATCTCTTAAAAATTATTTTTCTAGTAACTAATATTATTTTATATCCCAAAAAATTTTCTATATAAAACTTATACACATTTTTTTCCAAATCCCTTGTATAAATGTAAAAAATTTACATTCTCATACATTCACATAGATTATTTTTCCAAAATAATGGTCCCAGAAAGATTATCTTGATCGTGAAACATACATGTGAATTTTATTCTCTTCTAAAGACATCATATTATATCATAACTTCTATAGGATTTTCGAACATTTATTTATCAGCACAGAATCACATGAATTTTTTAGAAACTTCTTTAATATAGAATATAAAGCATTATATCTTATTAATTTTTTGACATTCTTTTTCCCACCATCTTTATAACAAAACATTTAGGCAAAAAATTAATATCAATGATTCTTAACTAACATTCTGTAAAATTATCAGTAATTAACTATAAAATTCTTTTGAAAATTAAGTTCTCAGTAAATATAAAAATAATATAAATACATAACAAATGAACTACAATAAGCATGAAGGAGAATTTTAAGATTACATAAATATAATAATAATGATAAAAATAAAAAGGATGGTCATTTAAAAACGTGATAGAGAAACATAATATTATAAAAATATTTCTATGTAATCATTAATGTTATAAATTTTTTTAAAATACATATCATCAACAAAAAACATTTTGGCATGATATAAATCTGAAAAATACTTTAAAAATAAGAAATAATCAGTAAAATAACCCATAACATGATAAACCACTTGAAAATTTGGCATATATATAAATTTATTGAAATTATATCACTATGAAAAAATATCTCCACTTTAGGATGACGAGAAACAAAATTTCCCCACTTCATGTTTGGAGTAGAAAAAATTAACACACTTCTTATAGTGAATAGAGAATCCCAACACGTCATGTTTTGAAAAAACAAAATTCCAAAACCTCAATTTCTGAACAACAAAAATTTCCATGCTTCATATTTTTAACAAATAAAATTTCCATTATTCATATTTTGAATAAAAAAAATTCTAATAATTCATATTGTAAGAAGTAAAAATATCCACTCTCCATTCTATGAAAAAAATAATATTTTGAAAATTAACATCCTTATCTTGTGAATTATAAATCTGTAACCAATGAATTGGAGGGTGATATATGACCCCACAACTCAACATTATTTCACATTAGTTCCACAAAAAAATGAAATATTCATCATACCAAAAATAAAATATATAAAACACAATATCTTTCTTAAAATTTCCTAAAAATCACATAACATAAAGTTAAAAAAATTTAAAATATCAAACACTCATTTTCCAAAATAAATAATATAATAATAAAATATAAAGATTGACAATAAATCTATTTTATGATAGATAAAACATGGATGATAAAAAAATTTAAAATAAAAAATATTAGGAAAATATGATCAAAATTTTTAAAAAAAATTAATTAAAAAAAATATTTTTTAAGGGGAAGATATGAAATTTGAGAACTATATTTCTCAATAAAATATCGTTTCAAATTCATAAGGATTTAAAATGTATGTAAAATTACATTAAAAACATTTACTTTTAAAAATAATTATTACTCACAGAATCTTGAAAAAGACAGAATGGTTTCAAAAATATGTATAAAAATAAATTAAAAACCATTACATTTAAAAGTAATACTTGAAAATTTAAAATTAAATTTCTATAAAATTCAAAATGTATGTGAAAATAATCTGAATAAATTTAACTTTAAATAGAATTTTTAGTAATGTAAACTTGAAAAAGGCATAAATTTTTCAAAATTTTATATAAAAATAATTTTAAGGATTTTTATTTTAATAAGAATATTTTGTAATTGA
Organism: Viscum album; assembly: GCA_963277665.1. Taxonomy (NCBI): domain Eukaryota; kingdom Viridiplantae; phylum Streptophyta; class Magnoliopsida; order Santalales; family Viscaceae; genus Viscum; species Viscum album. Next base: position 1,155,604,334 of record OY728138.1, read on the forward strand.
TTTTTGTAACATAAATTATTTTTTCAGACAAAAATAAATGAATATAATTTCATAAATTTTAGTTTAAAATAGATTCTTTTATGAAGGAAGACTGAAGGGGAATCATTTTTAAAAAAGGAAATGTAAAAAATAAATTCAAATCATTTAATTTTATGAAAAATATATAATATTGGAAAATTGTAAATTATATATATTTTATCAAAATAAATTATGGGCTTGATTATGAAAACAATTATTTTTAAATGTCATAAAAAACTATTCAAACATTTTGAAATAACCTTATTGAAAACCCACATTACAAACAATATCATGAAACATCCAATTGAAAATTATGTAATGAGAAATTTTAGTTTACCATTGATATAAATAGGTTAATAATGTGATTGAAACTTTATAATGGGCATGCATAAAATTCACAAGAGGTATTATCAAAATTGATATTTCTTTCCTTTTTAAAGGAAGTTAAAAATAAATCCATACAAACTAAGTACCATTTAATAGAAAACTATTGAAAAATAATGACAATGAAATTGAAAAAAAATGCCTTAAATTAATAATTAATTATTGGAATAATATTTCATGTAATTATTATACACACCACTTAAATAAAAATAGGTGTCTAATAGATATAGTGTCTTATAAAAAGAAAAGTTTTATTAAAATCTATAACATTATTACCTTGTCTAGTCAGTAAAACTATAATATTCTATCAGAAAAACATATCTACATTAATTATGTATCTCATAAACATAAAAAATAAATATTAACCATTTATAATACCTATTATTATTCTTTATCTTGGGAATATTAATTTTTTATACTGTATTATGTCCATCGAGTGTCAATAACTCTAACTATTTTTCGCATGTTTAATAATTTGGATATCTCTACCAATATTTTAATACAATGTTAATTATTTATATATCATTTATGATTCCATAATATATAACTTATAATGATTTTTAATGTTGTTATTTCATTTCATAAGTATTTTGCACACGTAATGTGAAAATTTAATTGATAATGACTTATTTTTAGAATTTCACTGAATAAAAATGTTACTTTAAAAATACATTAAATACTTAATATTATATATTACTAACACCATATTAATCATTATTTTATTAATATATAATAATAACATGACTCATCATGTTCATATAATTATCCATAATCATATTTTAAATCTTTTTTCATGTAGGTGGTTAAACTGACACAAACTTAAACATGCTTTGACTCGGTTTTTGAGTATGGTTAAAGAGGTGTTTCTTTGAACATATTATCTTTATAACATAAACATAATGATATTTTTTATTATGATGGTGAACTGGATTTTTTAGTTAGAAATAGGTTAGGTTATAAGACCATCTATTAAAATATAAATCAGAACCCACTTTTGAATCTAAGTAAAGAGAACGCATTACAGACACCAAAACACACAGTTATTGAAGTCCCAAAAACAATACTAACCAAAGAAACATAATAGAGAAATCTATAAATATTTATGTTTCCAAAAATCACATTAGTATAGAAACCATTATAACATCTACCCCCATACCCAACCTTCAGGTAAATTCTATAGAGGGTTTTCATTGATTTTATCCACTGTATATGCCAATTAGCTAAGATATTTGGTCATCCTCCATATAGACAATGACTAAGAACCACTGTAATCATAGATTACATACCCCTTGCACCCCCAAGAAACAAAATATTATTTATTCTTCATTTATTTAAACTCATTAGATGTCTATAAATTCCCCATAATCACTAGAATAAGGGATGTGTGACCAATTTGTTGAAGATGAACTAATATAGGTCGGAAATTTTCATATATATGTTCGATCTGAAAAACATACCCTATGAAGTAAATGAAGAAACAACACACCAATAATTATTCTAATATATAGATAAAACCACCAACATTAACAAAATACATTCCCTAACTATATATCAATGGTCGGTAAAAAATGAGGTTTCATTGTGGAGAAGGTAGTCTGTGCAGTACATAAACAATGTTCCTTTGTTTTATTCGTGTGTGGATGTAAATGAGTGTATAAGAGTTATACCATTAATATGAAAACATATTTTATGATAATGATATATAATTCATCATATTATTATGATGATATATACTTGTGATATTATAATTAAGAAGAAAAGTTTAATGTGGATATAATACTTAGGTTAGAGACTTGATTTTTCATTAGAAGATCACTTGAAATTGAAGTTCATAGGATAAATATGAGTGATCAAGGAATTATTAATGGGGTGTTGGGTTCTAGTTTGAGTTAAATTGAATGGTTTAATGTATTGTTTAAAAGTTTATGAGTATCATTGAATGTGCAGAATTGATATGTTTTTATAATTATAGAAATGGTACTTTGTAAAAAACACCCTTATTTTAAAAAAAAAATCCAAGACACTATTCAAGGGGTAATTGATAAAAATCATAAAAAAAGTTTAATTTTTTAAAAAATAATGCCTAATATCATCTCAATCACTTATTTTAAAATATAATTTGACAATTTCTTCTCTCCTTCTCTTAAGAGAAATGATTTTTAAAATTTTTTGTTTTTATTGGGGTGCCTATTTTTTAACATTATCATTTTTTTTCATAAATAAAATTTAAATAGAAATTATTACCTAATTTTAACAGTCATAATTCAAATTTTAAAATCACATTATAATATAAAATTTATAAAAGTGTTAAAATGGACATTTTAAAATAAATACACTTAATAGCATAAAATTTAATTTTTAAAAAAATGAGGTACATCATCTATCAATATAAATATAAGAAAAAATTATCAATATATCTAATTTTAATGAAATAAATTTATTTCTAATAAATATAATTAATTTATGTGATATTAATATAAATTTATAACTGAATCTCACCTTTAATATACTTCATTCAAAGAGAAGACTAAATTCAATTTTTATTCAACTAATATTTTTATAAAGTTCTAAAAGATGTGGGAAACAATATTTATAAGCTAAAATAATATAATAAAATTCATTATTTTATTATTTAAATATAATTTTTATTACTTAATAGTTTCTTAAAAATATAGGTTACACATATATAGTGATGAAATTGCAAAAACAATATTTTGTGTAAAAAATAACTATTTTTAGATAAATTTCATTAAATCATACTGTGAAAATTTTCATGAGTCATTACAGAAATCCCATCAAAAATTAATTTGATTTACGCTATAATTTCCCCTATAAATATAGAATACCAAAGAACCAAATAACTCAAAGGAAACAATCTATAAAATAACACATAAAATATAGAAATACTTGACATAAATTATACTTAAATTTCCTTTAATAAATGATTATATGAATGATACATAATTGACCCACGTTAGCCAACATGATGAAAGGGATAAAGACCCAAGGAATAGGATGAATTATATTATTAAATAGCATAATTAAATTTATAATGCCTAAATATTATAAGAAAAATTAGAGAAGTTTATAAGAGTATGGGAAAAGATAAGATGAATGTGACTTTATTCAAATTAGTCCATGGAAAATCCATTGGATTCACATTAGATCAACGTCCATGAATGATAGGATGTGTGACACCAACAATATCCTTGGGGTTACACTCAATTATTTAGAACATAGTGAAATTAAATTTGGAAATAATTTTGTGAAATAAGGTTTTGTGATATAAATAAACCAATTTTCCAAAAATAAGAAAAATTACTGCTAGGTAGCTGGTTAAGTACCATCAGGTACTTAGTATCATCTTAGGCCACCCTAGCCACTGGTCGGGATAGTAGGTACCTGATGTCCCCTCATAAGGTACTGTGTGTCACATGTAGTTGTAAAATATTGGTGTAACCCCTTCATAGGTACCAATAGACATGAACCTATAACTAGAACATAAATCCTATCTAAAAATATTTAATAATTGTGTTCAAATCCCCAAAAATAAATTTAAATCCTCAAACCAAAAAACAACACTATAATAAAACTCAAAAATTTGAATGAATCAATGATTGGTACACTATAATTTCAAATATAAAACCTTAACGACACCCTAACAATTGTAATTAAGATATGGACTTCTATAAACTCCCCTCCACAAGACCTCTCATAATTTATAAATCTCAATGTATGGTCATCTAATGATAGAATACCCTTAAATATCTAATAAATACATCAATGCACTCGTAACATCATGATAAAAACTTTTGAATATATCAAAATACCTCAAAACCAACCAATATTGAATCCCATATCAATAAACCAATACCATATCAGCTTCATATGACCAAAAACTTACCATGAATTACATCCCGAATTATTCATCACATTTTGAATACATAACACTCAAATATTATCATAATACTTAATAAATGTTATATTTCATATCCATAACCACCAAGACCAAATAATTATGAAAGGAAAATGACACTAGTAATAGGCATTCAAATACACCCTCAAACATTTTATCACACTTCTTGTAAAAAACTCCTATTACTAAAGAAGTACATTAAACCACTATAATATAGTCCTTCTAAAATATGTACCATTATACATATTATTCTTGAATAATCATTAAATTATAAAAAATATGAGATAATGTATCTCGACCATATAATTCTAACAATGTTATCTATAAAGATATCCAATCTTAATTTGACATAAATAATATATGAATCTCTTATGTTAGATAATATATCTCATAAAATTGTTTCCCAACCTAAGGACTAAAGGTTTTAGTATCTAGGATAGTAACTATATAATCATCTATAATTAAAACAATTTCAAGAATTACCCAGTAATTATACTTTTATAGAACCTTTTTCAAAAATTTCACATGGTATAATAGTCTTCAAAACCTATGGATTGGAAACTTAATAAATTAGTGATCGCAAACTCATATTAAGGTAAAAACTGCCATAATTTATCGAACAAAAAAATTAATGAGACATGATAAATAAGATAAATATGACATTCATAAGAACAAAGATGATTACCATAAAAAATTATAAAGAAAAAATGGAAAAATAGATCATTAATGAAGAATTTTGATTATTACTTGATTTAAAATACATCATGTAATAAAAGTTCAAAATACATTAAAAGTACGGTGTAATCATGGAAACATAGAATTTCATGTAAATTAAATAAATTTTGAAAAAATTAATAACATCATAAATAACATTTAAATTTAGAACAAACACAATAATAATAATACATTTTTAAGAAACCCCATTGTATACATTCCAATGTGAAATAATACATTTTGTTTGTGTTTGAGAATATGGGAAATCCCATTATTCTCATGTCTCTATAAACAAAATCACTATTTCAAAGCCTTTATTTATCATGAGATATAAAAATAAAACAATGTTTCTATATTCATATTGTACCCCACCCATCCTTATACATACATATTCATGCAACTTATATCAAATATAATAAAATAAAATTCAAATCGTATAAAATAATGAGTTACATAAAATTTTAAAAAACATCACATAACATGAACTCGAAATATCATAATATATAAAAAATATCATATTTCAAAAAAAATATCAAAACAAAATATATAGGATAATAGAAACCTGACTTATTGAGATATATACATTGAAGGTAAAATAAAAGTGAAAATAAAAAAGTTTTCAGAAATAATATTCAAACATTATTAAAAAATATGAACCTTAAATTACATTGATAAACTTTTTGATAACGAATTTATAAGACTTAAAAACATATTAGTATGTTTAATAGAAAATAATACTTGAAAAGAAAAATAAAATCAAGATAATAAATATTATGTGTAAAATAATTAAATAAAATGCTTTCATTAAGATTTTTAGATTTTTTTAAAGAGAACTCAACATTAATAAAATGACGAATGAAATTAATTTCATAAGTCATTTTATTAATGTATGATTAATATAATTGAAAATATATATTATTATTTCATTAAATAAAACACATTTTATTGGGAAAAAATAATCATGTTGGAAATAATTCATCAGTTGGAATGGGTGTTATTATTACCAATACAATACTTTTAATTTGGAAAACATTAAATCAAATAAGTGTTTATTGATGAAGGGATGTAATTTACCCATATAAAAATATTAAGTTAAATATAAAATATTTTCATTGTGAGATCATTGAATACAATAACATTATTTTTACTTAAGAAAGACTATACCCCAACTAAACATAAATTTAGCCAATGAGACCCTTACCTTTATACCTGATTCACAAGGAAGTTCACCAAACTCATATATAATAAGTATAAAAATTTTGATTTCCTATTTCTGAAAATTATCCACATATTCAATTTATTATATTCATTAATATAAAATATTTTTATATATTATATTGTTCTAGTGTCTTTTTGATATATGGTGTTAAGTTTCATGTCTATTTTGAATTAGGTTCATAAAAGCGGTGTCAATATTCATTTTCCTTTAATAGGTAATCATTTTAAAACAATTAATGGTTCCTGAATTATTATTTTTAAATAACCATAATGATATGGATCTATTATATAAGAGTTTTAGTTTCATTTCATAAAGATGGAAACTGTGATACAATAGTTTCAGGTTATTTACTCATACCAATGGATTGCCTTATAACTATAATTAATTGTTGGGTTTCAAAAAAATAAACATATTACTGAAATATATATTAATATTTTAAAATATAAAATAATAAAATATAAACTAAAACAATCCCTGATGGTGGTAGTAAAAAAATAATGTGTCATTCCATGTTCTTGGTAGTTCGCACATACAATTTGATGATGATTTCATTTTTTAAAGGAAAGAATAATGAATTAAAATGATTTATCATTTAGTAAAATAAAATATGATTAATATGTGTATATCCTAAATATTTAGTTAATTTTACATTTATACTATCCAAGTAAGATGGTCAAGGAAAACGAAACCTGATTCTTCAAAGAGGGTATAGTCTTTAGGCAAAAATGAATAAAGATTCAATTTTTATAAAGAACAGGTAATGGTGGCTAATTCTTATATAATCATCATAATAACATATAAATGTAATAATTATACTGATTTTATTAAGAACAAAAGTTTATTGTAAAATTAGGGAAAGTAATTTGAGCAAAATAAATATAAATGAGGAAATGGGGGTTAGAAATATACCCCTCACTTATTTTGTAATCTCCTTTTAGAATGGTATTAGACTATTTAAAGATGATATTTTGAGAAAACCCTGACCTATTTAAACATTTTATGAGTTTTTAGGTTAGTTTTCGGTAGCGTGTGACAACATGTGGATGATTTTTGTGTGAAGGGAAGTGAGGATTTGAGTGCCACTTTTATAAATGAAAAGAGATGTTACTTTTTTAAATACATTAAAAACATAAATAATAGGTAGTCACACTCCTAGAAAGTCAGTCAAATTTTTATATTTAATGAGGGTGATATGTGATAATGTCTATAAATTTATTAACCAAAAATTCCTACATATTGTTTGACATGTTTGACTTACTCTAAAATTTCTACATTAAATATTTTCACTTTTATTAGTGAAACAAGTTTTTTCCAAAGTAAATTATACTTTATTCTCAAAAATAAAATGGTATTTACTAAATGATTTAGACCTATTATTTTATAATTTAAAATCCATTTAATTTTATTCAATTTCTATATGTGATAAAAAATCATTTCAAAATAATAAATATATAAATTTAAAAATAATATTTTGGAACAATTATTTATTAAGTATTAAAACATTAAAAATAGGATTGTAAACTATAATTAATAATTTAATATTTATAACATAAAAAATATAATCCATATTTTTTCTAAAAAATTGGTTTTATAAATTTATAAATCATTATTATAAACAAATAAGTCCATAAAATGCATATTATTTATAAAATCCATATATGTCACTATTCACCTAAAAAAAATCTATTTTGAAGAATCTATAAAATTAATAATGATATTATATTTCAATGATAAATAAAAAAAGAAGTTAATTTTCATAAATTATCATCCTAAATTTTATAATTATAAATTATAATTAAAAACATAAATTATAGAAAAAACAATTTTCATAGGAAAATGAATTTTCGAATGTTATGGATTTTTTAACATTTTTATAATAAATTAAAAATTACACTAGTGTCAAAAATTTATTCATATAAAAATATATTATTATGTAAAAAAATTAATTTTTATAAAAATGATTTTATTAGTTCCTTAACTGAACTTTTTCAACTAAATTTCATTTCTTTATATATATATATAATAATAATTCATATACAATTATTTATACCATACAATTCAAATGATGCCTTAAAATATTATTTGTTTGTTTATTTTTTGTGTTTCATGTGGGGAAAGGTATCTAAAATAGTATTTATTTATGCTGTAAAACCGAATGAATTTTAATTCTAGCCCTTTAAAATGAATTTTGTACTCAAATTATTATTACATGGTAGGAACGAAGTGTATTTTTCAATCATCACATGCATAAGTTTCAATGAGGAACCAACAAATAAATGATTCTTTTTCTACAAATTTACTAGATTTCAAGTCTTGTTCTCCAAAACATTGCCTCTTTGATCTAGGACTTCCATATATTTTTCTTTATATGAAAGGTCATGTTCTAGTAGTATAGCTTCTAAGATGAGTACAAGTGATGAATTTAGTATGTAATTCCAAAAAATTTATTCATGGTACACTTATTTCAATTGAAAACGGTGGGGAAGGAGGTCTATGTTATTTTATAAAACCCTAACATGATTAGGGATCTCAAAGAGAACAATTAATCTTGGGATAATCATCCCGTTCTTCCCAAATATCAAAAACTGCTTCATTGGAGACATTATAAAGAAAATAGTGCCACTAAATTCAAAATCTAGATCTCATTAATGATTATATGTGTAACTCCCTATAAAATTTGGGCCTCTTAAATATATTATTTAATGGTTTTAACATTCTCAAAAAAAATATAACTCCTGACCTATAAGATTCCTCTCTCTTACAACATCCCTACATGATGGTATCTTATATATCTTTCAACAAAGATCCCAGTATTTTATCATATAAATCTAAAATAGAAAGTATTTTTATATAATATATCTACAAGGGAATGTTTTTTTCTTAATATCCATTGAAATCTATCAAATTGGACCTCAATATATATCATAGTGTGTTAACTATCCTCTCAAACAGACTATCTATATGAATTTTATAAGTGATGTTCCTAACTATCATTGAAACATATATAATGGGGTATTTAAACAGTGTATATTTGGTTAAAAATTTACGAATTAATGAATTTTCACCCCAAGAAATTAAAAGAGCCATTACATTATCAAATTGTATACAAACATCACTAGCATGAAATTATGAGAAATTAAACAGGGAATGTAAGATTTAATGGGTTCAGCCTTAGTTTCCGAACCTACATTCTTACCAAGTCCACTCTAGTGGGCCCATGGAAATTCACTATTAAATAGAATTCAATACAACTTTGACTAAAATCCCATTAGACTCATTTTATTTCTAAATTGGTATGCTTATAATAAATCATATATGTTTACAATGTTTTATTATAAAAACTATTCCAAAATAGACAATATGAAACTCTGTAAAAACATATCCCATTAAATCATTTTCTAAAAAGTGTATCTATTTTTTAGAGTAAATCATCTGGTTTGACATGTTCTATGTCTAGTGAATTTATGTCTATTTATTATTGATAAAAAATGTGCTGAATATATAACAAAAATTATGAATTATTACAAAACCACTATACCTCAAAAAAACATCCCAAAAACACCATCCACTCCTCTCTATCAAGAAAATATTAACTATTACTCTATCAGATTCATAGAATTAATATTTTTTCATAAATTGTACATCAATATGAAATTGAACAACGGTTGGAAACTGACTTCAAGAAAAAGACCATCATCACTTTATCTCTTTTTAGTGTATATATATTTATTTTATTATAATTTAAAACCATTTATATAGTTTCTGCCAATATAGTAAATTAGGGAATCCAAATTCAATTTCCTATTAATTTAAATTCAAATTTCATCACTCCTTCTAATCTCAATTTCACTAGATTTTTCTAAATCCTTCTATAATATTCTTGATTATTGTTAAAAATTATGTGTCTCAAATATTTATATTAACTTCATGACACACAACATTAAATAATTTCTCTAAACACTATAACATCAACATTATTTTTCTTAAAATATCTACTTTGTAACTTCAACATTATACATTTTTCAACTGGAAAATTATTAGTTAAACGTTATATATCTTGTCACTTTATCTTTATAATTTCAAATTCTAATATATTGCATCATAAAATTTATTTATCTTGAAACTTCAACATTGTAATTTTACTATTGCATGGATTTAGAAAACAAATTTCTTTCTTAAACTTGATACAACTTCAAACATCAACATTGTAACATCAATATTATAAAAAAATAAATTTTAACATTTTACAAACATTATAAAATCATTTTTCATTTTTCTTAACAATCTAATCGAAAAAAGGTTTACGTCATTGAATTCATCACACATGTTTAAATTATTTAAAAAATTACATTAAAAATAAAACATTTGGTATGCTTCATAAAATTATATTCAATTTATAAAATTCAACATAATTTTAAAAACCATGTCTGATTTTTTAATTTATATCCATTTCACAAAAGTATATATGATTGAAAAAATTCCATCCAATTCAAAAAATACCATCAAATTTATAAAATTAATTATATTTAAAAATATTCTTCCTGATTTATAAATTATTTCCTTTTTTAAAATGATTATTTAATCAATAAATGTCTGTATGATTCAAACAATTTAATCAGATTTTTAAAGATCTCACAAAAAAATATAAAAAAAATTAACTAATAAAAATTCATATATACCTTGGATCAAAATATTGTATCATGATATTTTTCATAATATTTATAACTTTTAATGATTAACATATAATCCTCATATATATTTAAAATATTCTTTATCAATATCATGAAATCTATCGATCTTTCTGAAATTCACAATTTCTTCTTCTTTTGTAAATTTATAACTAAATGTTCTTAATAATCATTAAAAATCAATATCACCAAAATTTCTTAACAAAGTTTCTTAATAAAATTGTATACAAAAATCCTCACCAATTTTCCAAAACATTCTTCAGAAAAAAAAAATTTCAACAAGTAAAAATAATTGCTAGAAAAAAATTAAAAAGGATCATTAATTTCCCCTCTAGATCATTTTACTACATTCATTAGAAAAATTTCGAACTCATCATTTTTTTCATGACTCAAATATTTTTCGAACTCAATTTTTTCAACAACAATAAAAAAACCATTCTAAATGAGATGTTCCTGATACTACACTATTATATAAATTCATTTTTAAGTAATTTCATCCCATGTAGACAATCTTCTTTTTCATGATAAGATAATCTCCTCCTATTTTTTATATTCTCCACTTTTTTCACAAGTTTTCCACTATCAAATTTTCACTCCCCACTATTTTCCCTCTCTCTCTCCCATTTTATGCTTAACATAGCCTAATATTCATTACCAAATTTTTTAATAACATCATAAAAATTAGATACATTCTATCCGATTTTTTCAGCATAATCCAAAGTATAGTGGGGGTCTTACTAACAGATTTTAAGAATACATTGGGGGAGGTTAAACATGATGTTTAAGCCTGAATTCCTAAAATCACTCTTTTGGAATACATTATGTGACAATATTAGAAAATCCATATTTTAAAAAAAATTATTAGAGGACAACATATCTGCCACAAATTTACTCTTGGAAGAAGTGATACTTTATATCATTGTGTTTTTTTCTCAAATATTGCAAAGGATTTTCCAAAGGATAAATGGAACATTGATTATCACAATTAATATTCACTGTTCATGAAAAAGTTTCATTAAAATATTTAAAATATATATTCATCCAAATCATTTTTATGGTAATTAATGGTAGAAATGTATTCTACTTCACCTATAATCATGGTAACTTAATATTTTTTCTTAATATTCCATCTCACACACCATTATCCCAAGAAAGAGTTTATTCCTTATGTTTATTTTATATAAATTCAATCTCTTTCCAAATAATCAAATGTGCATTAAATGATTTTTTATATAACTACATATTTTATACAACAACTCAAAATAACAACTTCCTTTGACATATTTAAGAATTATGTTTACTTCCAGTATGTTTGATTATATTGGGTCACACTAATATCATTAAGATAAGTTAAACACATATGAAATGTAGGGCCTTGAAGATATAGGATTGAGATAATTTAATTTCAACATAAAAAAATTCTAACTAATACTATTCCTAGTATCAAGATTAATCATCTTTATTATAAATAAAATATGAGGGGAAACCTATTTCAAATCTAGCATTTTACTTTATTTTAAAAATTTCCTTGTTTATTTTTCTTGGTACGAAAAAATATATCTTTCAAATTATATAACCTATAAGCCTATAAATAAGGTTATTTATATAATAATTGAAAATTTGAGATTTTTATTCATTTATTTTGTAAAATATTTACCTCCATTTTTTCATTCCCATGAAAATATTTTTGATCAATATATACAATAACAATAAAGGTACCTGGTCTCATTTCCTTCACATATAATTTATTTTCAATTTTATATTTAGAAAAATACAACTATTTCGTACAAATACCATGTTTTCTGTACTTGAATTGTGGATCTTGTTTCAACTCCTAAAAAACTTTCTCTAACATAAAATACTTGGTTTCATCTTCACCATGTAAGAACTCACATGGTTACACATTATGAATTTCGTCCTCAGCCTCTAAATTTGTGAAATCTAACATTATATCTATTTGATAATTTTTTTAAAAATGATGTGTATACTCTAATAATAAAATTATGACTGTTTATAATAATTAATTAGGGACTATTTTTCTTTTAAATCCAATAATTCATCCAATAAATTACCAATATAAATAAATCATGCTTTTTTTCTTGAAACATATCCATGTTCGTATATGTTTAACATGTTAGCAGGTTTAATTATTCTATATCTAATCAAAATCTTCATTCATATAATCTTCTGATTATTGATTTTCATCTTCTTGTGAAATATAATTTCATTTAACCTATGAAATAAGTGATATATAATTTTCTAATATAAACATTATTCTAGTTTCAATAATAGAATTCTAATTTCCAGTAATATAGTAACATTAAAAATCTTTATATAAAGTATTATATTTTTAAGGTCTCATTTTTGTTTCACTTTAATCGCAATATAATTTTTCTAAATATTCAATCACTTATTTTTTTCACATTTGTCATCATTTATATTATTTTTATTATAATTCTATAATTTCCCTTCCACAAAAATTTCAACAACATTGGTTAATGAATTGGTATTTTCAATAATTTTTACATAATATGATTTCACCATCATTCATAAAAAAAATTTGTAACATTTATAAATTATTCCATTAGATGAATTTCTCTTGAAAATTCCTTCCTCATTTTTTCATCAAAATTTATGTGATCCGGATTTTAAAACATCAGTACTAAGGTACATCTAAGAATAATAAAATATTTAACTAAATGTTTTTATGCCCCATTTTATATGAATTATAAATTTAAAACACAAAAAACGTCTATTTTGTACATGTATAACATTAATAACTGCTACTCACCAGAAAAACTGTAAAATTTTATACTCAACCTGCAAACTTATTCACATTCCTATAATACATTTATCATTCCTTTATGAAAATCCATTTTTTAGATTGTATGGAGTACTATATTCTTTTAATCCATTTATTTAGGTGTTATTTAAAATTATTTCTTGTATACTAATTGCCATTATTAATTCTAAGTTTTAGTATATAAACACCCAACTCTCATTCATGTTCAATTAGGAAAATTCTAATGATTTATAATACCTTTTATTATTTCTTCTTAAAAATAAATTTTCATCATCTTAGTGAAATAATTAATAAAATTGAAAAATTATACATCCCCTTCTGTTGAATGAAGTTTTATTTTCACATAAAAATATGAGTGAATAATCTTAAGAAGTATGGAAGTCTGAATTTAAACTTTTATATTCAATTTATTTGTCATTATCCATTTTTAATAAGTTTTAGAAGTATCTACTTATTTCCATTTCATTATTGTAATTTTTATTATAGAATACACATTAGATATCTTGTTGATACTTTTCGAGAAAATATTTCATATCCTGCGATTAAAAAACATATTTTCATCATCAACACTCAAATAACATGAATTTCAATGTTCTCTAATCTGAAATATATTTCTACTGGCTATTTCTCCCCTAGTAAAAACTTTTCAATCTTCCATTCTTCAATTAGTATCGGAATATTTCCTAATTATCACTTTTATTAGATAATCACAAAATTGGATCAGACTATGTATGTTGTGTTTGAGCCCATAAACATATAAAATTCCATTAATTTTAGTTTCTATAATTTTGTCTTAGATGATCATATTCCACAAACTTTTAATGCAATGTCATTTAAAAATTATCTACTATCATGAGTCCATAATTTTTTCTTTTTACTTGTTTTTAGATCTCTCTAAAAAATGAAGAATATTTATCAAAAATTTTTATTTTTAGCATACTTTTCTTTTCAAAAATAATAATATTTTACCAAAATAGTAGTCATAAATTATTCAGTAAAGTGAAATGGTTTTTCACATCATCTAAATACCAATAATAAGAAATAATATTGGATTTTGTTATAATTTTTTTAACACCATGGTATTTTTATTTTTCAATATCATGTGGGTTAACAAAGCTACTCATGTGTCACCAACTATTTTACCCCTTGGATTTTTCCTTTTTTATAGAAGATTATTATGCTGATAATAGTTTTATTATTTGTGCTAATAAATTCCAAAGCACCAGAAAAATCTATTAAATCATAGTTTCCTATAAATGTAAAATCTTTATATGTATGAAGGTTATTGAGTTTCACAAATTTTTGATGCTTTTGTTCTATCCTGGTATGGGGGAATGTTAATAAGGGATATATTTTCAAATTATGTTGATGTGATATATTAAAAATATCCTTTATCAACCCAATATTTCTTATAAATTTTCTTAATACCTTAATGGTTAGTAAAATTAAATGATCTTTTATATTTAGTGGGTGATATCTTCACTTAATTATTAAGATGATATTTCTCAATAGCTTGAGATGATTCTTATCCAATATTTATAAAATTAATGAAATTTATGTCATTTAACTTAAGGTATATTCAACAAAAAAATTTATTTAGATTTACAAACCACATATTCTTTAGCATTTAGTTTTTTATGAAGATCTCCCACCATCTTTCCTTGTCCAAAAACACTCGGTTTGAGGTTTGTAATCTCCTGAATATACTCATCATATTATATCTGAAATTTTTTTGTATATCATTATTATTTTCAGTTTCTTTATTCAAAATTTTGATATATTTTTTTCTTTATATTTTCTCAATGAATACGAAATGTTTTGATCTGATCTGATATTCTCTATAAGATTATTCATTTATTTCTTCTTACATACTATTTGAGGAATAATCCATTTTACACACATTTTAAAATAATATTCTAAATTTTTATGAATATTAATATTATAAAGAATTATTTTTAGTAGATTCATATTTCAATTTCTTACTCAACATACTCTTTCTATTTTCCATAATATATTTCTTACCACCAGGGTAATCCTTATCTTCTATAAATTTTTTTGTCAAATATTTTCCATGAAGGATTTTCATTATACTTTTTCCATATTTTGAAAAATTTTCATTGTTTAATTCAGAAAAAATACCAAATTTTACAACACTCAAAATAATTATATGGCAGTTTTTCTCCACACATTCTTCTAAAAATTTTAAATTTTTTGTATATAGGAGAAAAGATCTTATCATTCATTTCATCATCTTGTTTTTCTTCCAAATCATTATGTTTGACATTCTCATTATCTTGAATTTTTAATTTTATCATAGCTTTAATATCAATTTCATCATTGATTTTTTATTTGTATAATGGATCATCTGTCATCTCATAATAAAATAGAAGTTTAATCAATTTATCAAGTGATAAATCAAATTTTCTTTTAATTTAATTCCCTAATGTTCTAAAATAATTACATTTTATTCAATATAATGTATGAAAAGCCCCACCAAGATTAAAAGAGAATATAAAATATTGGAACTTTAAAAAAATTAATATTTTTTAAAAAACTCAATCTATTTTACTATTTCAATTCACATAATATTGAGTTATCTTGCGCGGCATGCAATAATGAGTTTCTGTGATAACTTCTATTACATGCAATTCCAAGTATCACTAAGTACTATTAATATTATTATTTAAATTGAAAACTATATTATAAATACTAAATTGGATGATATAAATTGGGTTAAATAAAATTTCAAAATATATGGTTGAAATCACTGGATACCAATTAATTATAAGTGAATATAAAAACCAATTGAATGTAAGGTAAATGTTTTTATAAAAAACTATTTTTATATTCCCAAAGGCATTTTCTACTAATAACTTAAATTACATAATATTATATAATGATATTGATTAAATGTATATTTTATATATTCAATCAAATACATTTACATTCATCCAATATAGTTGATAGTCACAGGGTAAGAACAAATCCAAATTTATCCATAAAAAATTATAGTTTTCTAAAGGCATTTCTGTCTAATTTTAATGGAACACTTGTTTTAAAACATAATTATGAAAATGTAATAAATATTATTTAACAAAATAAACTGAATTTTTGAAATCATAATTTCAAAATTATATTTGTGTGAATTTGTTGATTTTTTGGATTTTTTTATGAATAGTGAAACATTCTAAATTTTAATTTAAAACTAAATTTTGCTGTAAATGATTTATAATTCTTAATTATATTTTTATTTGGTTTAAAAGTAAAAAATATATCAATTATACATATAATAAATAAATTAATGTCATTTTATTCGTTTTTATATTGAATTTAAATATAAAAACATAGTAATCTACTGATTATTTTCAATTTAAAACCCTTATTTGTCCCAACCATGGTGAGAAAATTTTAAATTAAAATTGCCCACTTGTATGAGGTGAATTTGGACAAAAAGATTACAAATTTGAAAAAAAACATAAAATTTCTAACAATTTCAATTTAATTTTTGATGAATGTTATTAGCGAAAATATTTATTTTTAATAAAACCAAATAAGATATAAATGAATTTACATATTGGTTTATCTTAAAAGATAATGCATTGAAATAACCCAAAACTTGTCCAAACCCCATTATATGGCCATAATTATTCCATGTACCCTATGCGATAAAAAAAATTCATTATTTGAGTCACATGGTTTAAGGTATACCTCTCAATAGTGTTTATATTTTGTTATTTAGAAGAATGACACTCGTCCACTATAAGAGTGCACTCACTTCCCTCAATTATTCATAGATACTAAGACATTTGGCTAAAAAATCCTACCCAATTCACATCCAAACACCCTTATTGTCTACATATAATCCTTTAATTTGAAATAAATCCAACAATGTAAGTCATTTGGTTGAAATGAAATGGAGATGCTAAAAGAAGTGGTAAAGTTCATCAATGAATGTTTGGGTTTTATTTCCTGCTCAAACCTCTTAATTTATTTTCATTTAATGATTATAAAATAACCTCTATTTCTTTAATATAATAATATTTGTAATGATAAGGGTATGTACCATCTTGTGTTTTTGGATAGGGCTAAATTACTCAACCCGTTTGGATTTTTGGGTTTGGTGGTCAGACCAACTTATTTTTTGTTTATCGAAACGTAATTATGAGTGTTCCTTTGACGCAAGGCTTTATTTTTACATGTAATTTAATTATCATAAATTTTTATGGGTTTTTAATTTTCTTAGTAGTTTCAATGGTTAAAACCCAAGTTTCAGAAATATGCATTTTGGGTGCACTATTTTCCCAAACTGTGCGGCCTCCGACATGAAACCAAATGGCCCTCTCAATATATTGGACAAGGTTTTTCAAACCTATGTGAGGGGGAGAACATCCATGTGATATATATATACATATATATTAACATAGGGTATTCATAGAGTTTTTGAATGGATTTGGATATCATACACCATAACCATGCGACGTGTGGGGCCTAAACAATGGGTTATGCAAAGTTGGCGCATGGTTAGCCAAATCGTGTGGCCATACAATCTAGGTTATTTAATGAGGTGAATTTAGGATTCCCCCTACCTCTAGTTATCCTGTTTTACTCCTCTTTTATTTCTCTACTTCAATTATATCTTAGGTGATCCCTTATCTTCTTCATCCATTATCCTTTAAGTTTCCTCCTCTATCTAGGCTATGATAATCGATCTGTTGGTGGTTATAGATTTGTCTTGATAAGAAATTGAGAACTATTTATACTATTAATAAATTATCTATCCATATAGAAAACTAAACCTTATTAAGAATATTTACCTTATTTTCATGGAGTTCTTCTAAAAACATTGATTGATTTCTAAATTATCTTGAGTTAGAGGCATATAAAGGATGAGCCAACATCTACCAGGATGATGTAGGTGGTTCCTATATTTATTTATTTATTCATGGTGTTATAGGTGATGTGTTCTTGAACATCACATAAACTTGTATAATAGAGACACTATAAATTTAATTATGTATTTTAATTAATTAATTTATCCCATGAGATTCCTATAGATATGATCCACCATGAATAAAACTGGATTAATCTTATTGAGGGGTTCTGGAACATGTGCAGATTTGGATGGGGGTGGTTATTCATTAAATTAAGTTATTTATATTAAATTTCATAGTTCCATTATATTGATATGGAATTGTATTGAGGATTTAGGTGGTGATAGCCACCTGGCTTGAGGTGATGTTTTTCATATTTGACATGAACTGGAATCTTGGGGTGTTATTGATCACTGGGTTGTGTGAATTGGTCATCATGTTGTGGTGATTATGACCTAAATTTATAGACACAACCCATGTTTTATTCAATGGTTTGGACCATCGGGATGAGTGACATGGATTCATGGGCACGATTTGTCTTGATGTTGTGGATCCAGTACTTTTTTGGTGATTCCTACTAACTGTGATTTGCTAACTCACCTTTCTTGTAATGTTAATTCATATAGGACTCAGATAATGAGGTGGTGTTAACCACTCATGAGGGTAGAGGCCACAATTATAAGTGGATTAGGATTGTATTTACCATCAGTATGGATGGATTTTCTTGTCATATAAATCCACATGTATGGTGTAGAGCTATCGATTGATAGTGTTGAGACAATTGGATGAGACCTGAGACTCACTGTATATTGAGGCTATTGGGCCATGATTATTTGGAATTATGGATATCAACATCCAATTGTACATAGACAGTTGAACCGAATGTGTTAATTATTTAGTGTAAAAATATCATTGTTCATCAAATTTCAGGACTTGAGCTGACGTTGACTCTTATAAGATAAGGTATGAGAGATTATTTACTTGATTTGGTTTCCCTTTGAGATTTTGGTTTGAGTATGACCCGGGGTGTCAGGTGGAACGAGGTTTCATGGTAATTTTAAAATTGGTTCCTGAGGGAAATCCATATTGTTACTCATCTTGGTAATCCTTGTGATTTATGATAAGGATCATTTCCACTATAGTTAATATATGTAGACATGTCTCCATATTCCATAAATATAACTAGGGCCATGTAGATACTGCAAATTCTCAAAGCAAGTGATCGATTCTTTATGGCTATTGAGAATAAGGGAAGTAGGTTATTTATATTATGTCCATGTTCTATTTTATTTATTAGATATTTATTCTTTATAATCGATGTATGTTAGGAACATGTTTGGTCATGGCCTACTGAGATTTATTATCCCACTCTTCACGGGACCTTTGAGATAGGTGTATATTTCATGCTCCTGTAAACTTTTTTGGGATTGAGAACGAGAGATATATCATAGAGAGTTTTTTAGAACTTTTTCATGGTATTGACGTCAATGGACTTGTAAGATACCCTTAATTGATGGAGTTAATTTTCTATTTATTTTCTAGATAGAATTATAATATATATATATTGAGGTCGTCCATGAGTAGACCTTCTATTATTTATTATATGAACGGATTCATATGCATGATTCTAAAAATAGAATCATTGTTCATATTATTCTAAAAATGTTATATTGATATTGTTGATTATTATTTTTATTGTCTATTTATGATTTGGGCATTGTATGATATTTTTTCCACTTTGTTGGGTTACTAGTATAATGTTTTTAGTCTTTTTATGCTATTAAATTTATCTATGGACCATTATTCTTATTGCTGCCAATGGGAATTGTATCCAAATTATCATCTATTTAAAACCACACTATTATTCTAAATTCATCTTCCTACATGAAGGTTGGCCTAGGAAATAATAAAACACCGGCTCAGAACATTTTTTGGGTGGAAAGATGAGTAAGAATGCTATATGTGGTATCATAGTAGTTCATGAAGATGAATTATTATCAGTGTTCACCTAGTTAATAATGGTATCAAATGATTTTATTTTCTATTGGTCTTACAGTTTGGGTTATGTTAGACTAGGGACTAAGATGTGGGAAGAATTGGATATAGAACTCATGTTTGGGTTCCACCAACCCCATGCATGGGGGATAGGCCAATTTTCTATGGATAGGATATTCATTTTCATATATACTATTTTGATAGTTGATATAATTTCCACCTCGATTGGAACACTTGGGTGTGATGGTTATCTGTTATGGTAAGTTACACTTGGCCTGGTACAGCATGGGAGGAGATATGGACCCTTGGACTGATATAGAAATGGATGATTATAATTATTTATTACAACCTTTTAGGTATATTTAATGTCATCTATTTGATAATTTCATTGGGAAACTAGATTACACTAAGCGGATTTTTGTAATATGTGATATGTCATCTATATGTGTTTTACTGACATATATAGAATCATTTAAGAATGATTACTGGGGGTGAAATTTTTAACATTTCAACAAAGGAATCTAAATAGTGTTTTCCTAGATTGATTATATTTGATGGTATTCTACTCACCTACATTAGATGAAATTTGAAAACTTAATCTGATATGGATAGGTGAGAGTCAATGAGGATAGAATATAAGTGATTCATTACTCTGATGTGGGTAGGAAGGGGGATCTGAGGTCGGGTCACTTTTGACACTCAAATCTAATATGGGTGGGTGAGGGACAATAAGGCCAGATGTCGTGTCACATGGTGCGCTATTAGAGATAAAGGGTAGTGATATCTTACAACATATGACCACTTTTCTTATCTGAGATAATATATATATATATATATATTTTATGGATTTATAAACATGTTATTGGTATTAAATAGGTTTCCACCTAAGAAGCTTTTGATGTATGGTCAGGGGCTGTGATTTGGTGCTGCATGAGAATTCATGGGTTGAGGTCTATTAGGGTTGGGATAAAGCCCCGAAGGGTTGGGTAGTTCATGATCCATAGGCACAGTCATAGAAATAGGAACTAGTACTAGTGGGACTGCCACATGATTTGATAGCCTTTGGTCCATGAATTATTGAGAATCTTTGTGCAATCCTGGTATGTGTCATTCTAGGTATTTCCAAGGGAGCACATGAAGATAAGACTTCCAAGTAATACCTAGATCGAGCGTTTTAGTTTCTAAACCCATCTCTATTTATTGGGAATGGTGGGCCTTAGTAGGGGATAAATATATCTTGTTATTTCATACCATCTTTGAGTAGCTTGAGACACCCCCAGGCTGGAGATTGAATCTAGTGACGTACATTCTTAGAGGACAGGCTAATCACTGGTGGGATATGTCAGTTCATGTGGGCTGACATTAGGGGTTGGCTTGGAAGAACATTGAGGTGAGATTTTTAGAGTAATACATCCTTGATATACTAAGGGTAGAGATAGGTTTGGGTTATTGAGAATATAGTAATTAGATATTTCTATCAGGGACTATACTATTCATTTCACTCGCTTGTCATGTTTCTCAGTAGATATAGTTATAACAACATCATTAAGGTAGTGTGTTTCAAGAATGGTTTATGGTATTCCATCAGGGTGTAATAAAACATAATTAGGTTAGACTCATTCTTGAAGGTAGTGAATCGGGAACTCATAGCCAATGGAAATTATATTAACTAGCCATATTTGTCTTGGGTGATGGATTTAGTTGATTTATGCATCGAATCTTTGGATAAAAGTAAGCAAGGGTATAAGTTTTATCATAAAGGTGTTTTGGATAGAGACTTGAGAATGCCACTGATGAGTGGGTCTTCAATGGTGTGCTTAGATTGTGGGAATCTAGAAAATGTGAGGACACAATGTGATCAATAATTGAAGGAGTTCCGAGCATGAATTCGGGTCAGGAATCTTGAATGTTTCTTTTGGAATCCTTATGTAACCCCCTAGAATGATAAAGGGTAAAATGTATAAATTATATGACTCATGTCAATAAGGTGCACCTTCCTTTCTGGGAGCCTACCTGATTAGAACTCCGCAATTAAGAGTACTGAGCATGAAGTAGTGGTCAGGATGGGTGACCTTCTGGAAAGTTTCCTAGGATGTGTTTGAGTGAGGAAAAAGCACACTGGAAAAGAAATCTGTTGGATTGTGGGGACTACCATTAGTTAGACGACACTTTCATTCATGTGGGAGGGCCCTAGGGTGGGGACCACCTATGGGGGGGGGGGAACTGGTGGTACCTAGTGTTCTAGGACCCGCCGGTCATGTAAAGGTGGGATATATGTGCTTTCATTAGGGCCCAGTTGTTACATTTTTTATTAGAGGTGGTACCCATATTTAAGTGTGGTGCACTGCCTAAGTTGAAATTAGGGCCCAAAACGAGGATGTTGTGATTTAAAGGGGTCGGGGGGTGAATGTAACACCCTATAATGATAAAGGGTTAAATGACTAAATGATATGACTCATGTTAATAGGGAGCACCTTCTTTTTCAAGAGCCTACCTGAATAGGACTCCACATATAAGCGTGCTTGGCCTAGAGTAGTGACCAGGATGGGTGACCTTTTGGGAAGTTTCTATGGATATTTTTTAATGAGGGAAAAGAACCCTATAGAGGACATCTGTTTCTTATCAGAACTGTCATTAGTCAGATGACCCTTTCGGGCATGGGGTGGGCCCAAGGTTTGGACCAAATATGTGTGGGGAAACTTGTGGTAGCTGGTGGGCCAGGTCTCAAAGACCATGTTAAGTTAGGGTATCTATGCTGTCATTGGGGCCAAGTTATTGCACTATCTCAGAAAACTAGCAGTTAGGGATCAGGGAAGATATAGGCATCTAAGGTCAGACTGGGAGCGGAGTGAGCACCTAATTTCCAATGGATAGCCACACATAGAGGTCATTACAGTGATACTGGGACAAAGCACTTCATGAGTTGAGATTACAGCCCACAATGATAATTTTGATATCTAGGGGTGAATGTAACACCACATAATAGTAAATGATTAAATAACATAATGATATGACTCATTTCATCAGGGTTCACCATCCTTTTCAAGAGTCTACCTAAAGAGAGCTCCACTGTTAAGAATACCTGTCCTGGAGTAGTGGTCAGGATGGGTGACCTTATAGGGATTTTCCTAGGGTGTGTGTAAGTGAGAAGAAATTACACTAAAAAGGACATGTATTGTCTTATCAAGACTGTCATTAGTCAGATGAACCTTTTGGGCATGTGGGTGGGCCCCTGGGTGGGGACCACAAGTCTATGAAAAAACTGGTGGTACTTGGTGGGCCAGGACCTGAAGACCATGTTAAGGCAGGGTATCTAGGCTATCAATAGGGCCTATTTGTTACACCTTCTTAGGTTGCCAATAGTTAGGGATTGGGGAAAATATAGGCATCTGAAGTCAGACTGGGAGCGGAGTGATTAGTAGGTTGCTAAGGGATAGCTACACATAGGGGTCTTTACAGATATAATGGGACCAAAATGTGATTAGTGGCTTATAGGTTATGGATATTTGCAGAGATTCCAAGTCTAATGTAGTTGGGCATTACGTCTAGTGCACATAGTGGAAAAAACAAGTGTAGAGCAGGTCGAGGAGCCAACTATTGTCAGATGTACCCTACGACCATGATCATGGTGCTTATTATATTTTTCATGGACTTTTTGTATGGAATATTGATCTTTGGGTGCCTGAGGAGACTGTAATTAGTGAGATGACCCTACAGGGAATGTGGGTGGGACCAAGGGTGGGGACCACGTCTCTGTGGGAAAACTAGTGGTACCTAGAAGGGAAGGACCTGAAGACCAGGTTAAGGTGGGGCATCTTTGATGTCATTGGTTTCTAGTTTTTACACCTTTTTATACAACCAACAGTTAGGGATCAGGGCAGATATAGGAATCTTTGGTCGGACTTGGAGCAGAGTGGGGAGCTAATAGCCAAGGGATAACTACACAAAGGGTTCATTACAGATATAGTGGTACAAAATATGGGATTAGAGGCTATTAGGTGGTTTAGCTTTGTAGAGAGTCTATGTCTAACATATTTAGGAATTATTTTAGCTGAACATAGTGGAACTACCATGTGTAGAGCAGGTCAGGGAGCCAACTATAGTTAGAGGTAACCTATGGCCATGACCCTGGTGCTTCTTATTTTAGTCATTGACTTTGTGTATGGAATGTTGATTTATGGGTGCATGAGGGGACTTTCATTAGTGATATGACCATTTCAGGCATGTGGGTGGGCCATATGGTGGAGACCACGTGTTTATGGGGAAACTGTTTGTACCTGGCGGGCCAAGACCCAATGACCATGACAAGGTGGGCATCTTTGATATCATCATGGCCCAGCTGTTACACCTTCTCAGATAGCCAATAGTTAGGGATCGAGGCAGATATAGGCCTTTGTGATCGGACTGAGAGCAGAGTGAGGAGCTGGTAGCCATGTCATACCTACACAAAGAGCTCATTACAGATATAATGGGAAAATTGGTATTAGAGACTGGTAAGTGGAGTAGCTTTGTAGGGAGTCCATGTATAAGGTATTCAATCTTTAGTTTAGGTGTACGTAGTGGAACAACCAAGTGTAGAGTAGGCTAGGGAGCCAAGTATAGTTAGAGTTACCCTATAGCCATGACCACAGTGCTTCTTGTTTTAGTCATGGACTTTGTGTATGGAATTTTGATTTTAGGGTGCATGATGTTTATAGAATGTTAATTTTTACTAACTAAATGTTGTTTAATATGTGAGAATCATCTCAGATGTATCACATATATATATACATATATATATGAGGTACATGCAACTAGGGTTTATTATCAGCATTGAGGTATGTGTGGATTGTATGAGGTGAGTGGGAATAGGGAATTGATATGATACATGTTTTATTTCAGGTGATATCTAACATGACTAATTTGGGAATTTACAGAGTTATGGGACATTATAGGTTTCACTATTCCACTAAAACATGGAGAGCATCTAATGATATTTTCCACTTTATTGGTGTCAGGTGTGACACAGGCATGATATGAGAATCCAATGAGGTACAAGAGTGATGATAAATCATGGGAGGAATGTTGAAACTATGAATAGTCATTAGAGTATCATTTTTCATAGTTTTGGTTTGGTAAGAAACTAGAATAGTCTATTCCTAATGTTAGAAGCACCATGAGAGTGTTGAACTATGATTTAAACTCGAGTAGACCGATTTAATTCAAATAGAATGAGAACATTTGTTACCATCTATAGGTAAGTCATGATCACCCTAGGATGATCTATATTAATGTAGGGAGACTGTAACATCCCTATTTTTTTAAACAGTTTGAATTCCTCAAGCTATTTGATTTTTTTTAGATTAGTGGCAAGACCCAATTAATTCTTGTTTATCAAAACCTTATATTTATTGTTCATTTATCCAAATGCATTTTTTATGTTTTTTATACTCATATTGTTTCATGGTATTTTGAATAGGTTTTAGCTACATTGAAGGCTAAAAACTCATATTTTTGTAAGTGCTCACCGGGGAACTTGGTTTGTAAAAATAGTGTAGCCTCCCATGGGAAACTTTTAAGAGCGTAGATTTTCACTATCTGCAATTTTTTATGGGAAATAATGCACCTTTAAAGTGAAAGGTGTGTGGCCTAGACAGTGGGTATCACACTACTGAAACACTATTAGAAAAATTTTCTGTCCAAACTATTTGGGTAATTTAAATAGCTAAATTTAGGATTTTACCCCTCCCACAATATATCAATTTTCCTACTCTTTTCTTTCACCACAATGTGAATAGTAGAGGGAACCCCTATCCTTCTTTGACCCCTATCCTTTTAGTTATTTCCTTCATTTGGGTTTAAATCATCATTTTTTGCTGGTTGTGGATCTGTTATGGTAAGACCACAAGCCCTCTCTCTTTTTTTCATCATTAGTCCTTCCATATAGAGTCCTAGAATCTATGCGAGCATATTTTCTCTTTTTTAATGGAATATTTCTAAAACCAAAATTTATTGAATCATATCTATTTATATGATAATATTGGATGATCCAATTACTACTACTTCAAGTTAGGCGGTTCCTTAAGTTCTCTTTTATTTTGTAGTGTTTAGGGATGCGTTCCTCAACATGCTATTGGGTTCTTCGTGAGAGACCCTATAAATTTGATTCTTTCATTTAAATTAATTAATTGATCCTACGAGACACCCATGGGCTTACTCCACCCTGAATACAAATTCATTAATCCTTGAGAGTGTCTTAAGAGCATTATAGGATTAGGTCATGAGTTTTATTAATTAAATTAAATTTTTTATATTAAATTGAAAAGTTCATTTGGAATGAGACAGTCTAGACCTAAGGATTTGGGTGGATATGACCACCCGGCATGAGGTGAAGTTGTTCATCAAGTTGGTCATGGGACAAATTCATGAGTTAAGGTCGACCATCGAGTTGGCGACGTGGTTATCATGTCAAGGCAATGAGGTCGTCAGGTTACGGGTATGGCCCTAATGATATTGGGTGCTTTTGGCCATCGGTATGTGAGGCATGGTTGTTGGTCCATGAGGTGTGAGGAAGACATATATACTTTTTTATGATTTATTCTAACCTTGATTGGATAAATTGATGTTAGCGTCGTGCGAACAATGATAAGACTCAAATTATGAGGTGGTGTGGACAACTTCTATGGCTAGAGGCCGCAGTTAGATGTGAATATGGACAAAGTGGACCATCATTAAGGTAAGAGGTTATTTTAATGGAAATCCACAAGGATGGAGAGTAGATATTGGTTGAAGGTGTTGAAAATATATGTTGGAGGATAAGGCTCTTTGTATATTGAGTCCATTCATACAATATTATTTGGGAGGATGGATATCACCATTCCTTGGAACATCATATATTGAGTAGATGGTGTTTATTATCTAGAAGAGAGACATCAATGTGTCTTGGAAGTTAGGAATTGAGATTATAGGGATTCTTCTTATCTGTGTTTTTTGGGACTATGTAATTGATGTTTCATGCCATTAGGATGAATTTTATTTCATTATAAAACTATGTGATAGGTCGCACGAGGTGAAGTGGTAATTTTATAAGTGGTTCATGAGGGATCTCAAACATGTTATGTGGTAGCGGATTCCTTTGGATTTTTACTAATAATACTCACCACTACAGTTATATATATGCATATATGTCTTCGTATGAAAAATATATAACTAGAGGAAAATGGATATTAGTTTTGGATGAAGAATTTGATTGACTCCTTATGGTTGATAAGCAGTAAAGGACCTGGTTATTTTTATAATGTAGATGTTCCATTTTATTCATTAGATACACCTACTTTATCACACATGCATGTTATGAACATATTGGTGGTGGACTAATGAGATTTATTCTCACACCCAACACTAGACCGTCAAGACACATGTAGATTTTATTTAGTTTTCATCATTTAATAGACCAAGCTTAGCAGCTAGACCTTTGGGATCATGTATGAATTTTTTTCATGGGATGGATATAAAGGGACCTTAGGAGTTCCTATATCACCAAGAGTTAATTTTTTACTTCATTTCTATCCAAAATAATTATTTTTATATACCGTGGTCCCTAATAAGAGACACATCTATTATTACTTATATTAAATACCTTAATTGCATGCTTCTTTAAATGGTTTCATGTTTTGTTTTATTCTAAAAAAGGTATGTGGAGAATGTAGATTATTATTTATTTTATTAATTTGTGCTTCTTCTATTGAATGGTAATAATTTATCTATGGTGGGTTACTGGTCCAGTGTTTTTATTCATTATTATTCTTCATTATTTATATATGGACCACTATTAATATCACCACTAGAGGATATTGTCTCTCCACTATCACCTCTTTACACCCTCACTGCTAGTTGTTAGCCCTTGTTATATGGGGAGGCACACCTATGTCCTAGTGGAACATTGGCCCTGGGAATTTTTCGGGTAGCATGAAGGGCCAAGTATCTTTAGCATATGACCTATAACATCACACACTTCCATCAAATGGGTTATGATATCATCTTTCTTGTGTGTGGCGCACTACCGACTCACAAACTGATCTATTACATTTTCCCAGTACAACCAATCAAGGTTGAGAATAATGATGGAAATAATATTTATATATGATATTAATGATATTAATGATGTATTAATTCTTCTTGGATTATTTTATATCCCAAACCATCATCATTTCCATTTTTTGGGAATATAATAACTTATATCATGTGTACGGAAGATTACAACCTTATATAGGGTTGTGAATCATTCACACATTACATGGAATGCATTACTGATGATTTTAATAAATATAAGTAATATACATGACATAAAATTATATTGGGATATCATATATAAATATATATATATATCAATTAATTTTCATTATTTTCATATGATAATAAAATGGAAACATAGTTTATGCCTACGTACAACCTACCATCTCTATGAATGGTTTATTTAATTTCCTATCATGAAATTTTATAGATTAATAAAAATACATATATAATGAATATATAGGATATTTACATCATTTTATACATTGTTTTGATGATTAAATATATATATAGTTAATAGGAACAAAAAATAACAAATAAAAACATATTGACATGATAATGTAGGTATTGCAAGAAATAATGAAAACAATGAAATATTATTAGAAAACCTATAATAATATGTTTTAAAAGGATAATATAAGAGATTATAAATATTAATATGGTACTAAAAAAGTTAATAGCGTAAAAAAAATTATATAAGAGGTTGAAATGCATTCATAAAAAATCAATTTAAGCTAATGAATTCTTATCTCACTTTACATCAGTGAGGCATATCCATTTTCACCACTTATTTATTTTTTTGGTGTATATGCTATCCAAATTGTATATAATATTATGAAAAATTTTATCTTCATCATATTTAATGTTTCATTTGAATTTATTTCTCTCATGCGGATTATAATTCAAATATTACGAAGTGGTAATGGATTCCGTCTCAATTTCATTTCATTGAAGAATATTGTGAGATTATGCCATGAGATTATTTTATATATCGTATATATTACCCCTATAAATTTAATATCATAAATAATTAATTATTCATGGTATTATTAGTTTCAATTTTATTTATTTATTATATGGTTTTTTAAACATGATGTTACCAAGTAGTAAAGAAATTTCATAACATAAATATTTTTTCATTGGGTTATATTATTTTCTTGTTGTCATTAATATTATATGATTATTTGGATAACATATTTTGACTTTAAATTGATGTATTTCTACATTTTGGGGATTTAAATTCAATAAACATAATATATTTTTTGATTAATTGTTATTTAAATGTTACTATAGTTTTAAGAGTTTACTGCACAATCTACTTCTAATTGACATTGTTTATTATAGAAATTTTTTTAATGGGAACTATGAAATAATTATTCAAAAAACCCTTTAGTTTTATTATCCTACGGTTATTCATGATATTTTCCTAGTTATAGTACCATTTTTTCCACTCTCAAGTACTACATATTATTCAAAACATGTTTTAGTAAAATCAGACTTCAATTCCCTCTTCGGTTGGAAATCCATTTTCTTAAAAAACCTTGCCTTCTGAAAAATTCAAAAAAAATCATTAACCTTAACAAAATTAATTAGTAATAGAAATTTTTTTATATTTGTCATTATTAGAAAAAAAATCCATGCAATCACGTTTTCACTATCTGAAAAAGGAACTTTTATAAAAAAATTATCATGAAAAAATAATATTCAATATGGAATGTGCAGAATTACCCACCAACACGACTGCCATTCATTTAAAGAATCCTTCCCAATTTTATGAGGTTATTTTTCAGGAAAATGTTTTTAATATTTAGGTTTAAACACATTTATTTTCAAAAAAAATTCCAAAATTAAAAGTATATTTTCCTCAAGATTTTTTTTAAAAATATATTTTATTTCATCAATGACAAAAACACTTAATATTAAACTAATTGGTGTACATTGTATTAATACCATACTAATTATTCATATATATGTACTTTTATTATTTTTAACGAGGATAGTATTTTCCTTCACTTACTCAAATAATTTATGTAGTCATTAAATTCCACAAGACTTATTCCCTTTTCATGTGGACATTAAACATTAAATTTTACCTAAATATATAATAATTTTTAATGGATATGATTATTTACCAAATATATTCCATTTATATATATAGTTTCCAATCTGAAATATATTTTACTAATTAGGAAAAATTTGATAAATCTACAACCTTTAATAAATATGAATATTTGATAAGGCACATTGTTATGAATTAAAATGATTATTAGATATATGAGGAATAATTCAGACATGTAAGATCTGGGTTTGGGATCAGTTAATGAATGTAGTTATATGAATAATTAATCTCAGGGGACTTATTATTTTTATAGCCTTAGATAATTATTTTTCACCCAATATGTTCTAAAAAATTTAGAGGATATATCTTGATGCAAAACGTATCATATGACTAGCAAACATGATGTGTGATAATTAAGATTTTCATTCATTCAGTTTTCAGTTATAATTATACAGGATATTTTCACTATGAAAAAAATATATGGATGAATTTCATTCTCATTTTATTGATTAAATGGAATATGATTTCAATAATTTACCTCTCCATATTTATTATTCATTATCTTTTTAGTATAGTTAATTTCTTCAAATGGTATTTGTTTTGAGTTTTTTACCATTCTATATTGTTTATGCACTTCCTTAATGGTTTATCGATTTTATGGGATTTGTTTTTAGTCATTTACCTTGCCATATTTATAATACATGATGATTAGTTATTTCTGCTGTTGTATTTAACCCTTACTAATGATTTTATACCACCCTCATTTTGTTTACATTTACTAAGATTCCTTGAAGTATACTATTTTTTACACGTATGTAAATACTATATGGAATAAATTTAATCTAGAAATGAAAAAATTATGTTGTAATTTTACTATTCATTATTAATGTAAACTCATGTATTTATCTATATTACCAAGACTACTAAACTATTTGGTTATTTGGGGTGATATTTACTTATATCCATGCCAATGTACTAGTAGTAGGCACCGGCTCTTTTTTTCTAGGATCAGGGTTACGGTATATAAGGTAGAAATTTTGGAGTCAAACCTTTAAGGGATGTTTCTCATGAGTTTCTTTAAAATCGTAGAATCCTTCATTATATTTCCAAGTCATTTATCATTGAATAAAACTTCATTAACTTTGATGAAGTATTCATAAAAAATCTCTTCATCTCTCATTCTAATATATTCAAACTAATTTCTCCATAATTGTGGATTTGCCTCATTCACATTGGTGTTTCGCAAGTATATAATTTTGAGTTTTTCCCAAGATAACTTAGCTATTTTGTGACCCATTTTCCTTTATGTAAACATTTAAAAAAAAGTTAATAAGAATAGAATTTGTATATTTCCCATAAACCATAATATTTCCCTTTTCAGTAAAAGTCATTGGATAATTTTTCTTAATGGGTGGAAAAAAAAGTTATTCTATTAATAACTTATATGCCATGTGATAAAGGATCAAGTATCATTCTATTTTTCCAACCATGACAATTGTTTCCATGAAAGGTATGAATACCTCTACTGTTGACTGAATTTTATTTTCCATGATAATGATTCAAAATGAAAACCTTGCCTCTAATACAAATTGAATTTATTAAGGACTGTTGAACCACCAATAAGGGTGGTTGAATGAGTGGATTCCATTTTACAAATTTCCAACAATATAAAATTTAATCTCTTTAACTTGTTAGAGTTAATTTCATTATAAAATTTTATAATGATATCATCAAAATTGAAATATTATAAACTAAACAATCCATAAATGATTTATAAGGATTACCCTTAGAGATAAAACCAACAACCTTTCAATGGACACTCTAATGGGTCTATGCAAATTCACTATTTGAAACAAAATGAATACTACATTAAGACAAATAATGGTATACTCCATCAATATCTTAGTAGGTATGATAATAAAAATACTCATTAGTTTATATTTTTTTTCAAAAAAAACACGAGCCAAAACAAAATATGTGAAAATATATAGAAAAATATCTCTACAAATGTTCATCTAGAAATTCTATCCAACTTATCCATCTAAAATGTCAATCTAGTCTTCTCATTTCGATGTCCAGTGAACATTCATCTCTAGTGCCTCAATAAAACCTATGATTGATATATATCATAAATTTTTCCTGAATAAAAAACTATTTTGACACACAAACCCTCCTCATACACATTATTATCTCCTCTCTATCCCAAAACTATAAACTATAACTTTTTTAGATTATCTAAAAAACATAATTCAAAACACATCATCAATATGAAACAAAATATTGGTTATAAAAACACTTCTGGAACAAATACTTGAAGGTTTTAGATATTTTTCAGTTAATTTTTGTAAGTAAAATTATACATTTTAACTTTTTATATTGGTTATGGCAATATATTAAATGTGAGAAAATCATTCATTAACAAGTCACTAAAATTAAAATTTCAATAATCCTTCTAAAATCAATTTTTTTATTCTTCTCAAGGATTCTAGAATATTCTTAATGATTTTTAGAATCTAGGAATCATTAACATTTCTATTTTACTTCCTTAAACAATGAAATATGAAACATATTAAAACATTATAATAGAAGATTTATATATATTGTTATATTAGATTTTTAATATAAGGTTTTAATATATTACAACTTCAAAATTTTAACATTAACTATACAAATCATGTAGGTTCGAAAATGTAACATCAACATTGTATAACATGCAGCATCAAATTTAAAACATGAAATTGATAACTATTGAAAATTCAAATTTTACATAATTTATCCTTAAATTTGTTACATTAACATTATAAATATTTTTTTGATGAAATTGTTGCTTTGGTTAAATAACCAAAGCATTATTAAGATTAAAACTCATGTTTAGATAAGTCTAAAAGATGGTATTATATTAAAATATTTTACATCAAGGGGGACTATGTAATCAGGAGATCCTCTATCAATGTAATGACCTAACTTAAAACATTATTTGAAAGCTTGTCTGCAACTACATACATGTCTTTATAGGTATGAGTGGTAATATGATTCATACCTTGGAGTAAAGAAAGATACTAAATCCATTGGGTAGTAATCATCCAAGCTATATGAACTACCCCATTCCAAATTTCCTTCAAAAAGGTATTAATTCACTCTAAATCCATAAGATGTTCCAACCTTTATGTCTGGAATTGGAGATGGCATGAATAACACTCACCATTTCAGCTTCTATAGAAGAGGTTATACCACAAACTCCAAAAAAGACACCTGACGATATGACCAAGATAATTCCTAAAGATGGATCCATATCCTAGAGGCCCTAGATTTTCATTAGAAGCACCATCAACGTTAACTTTGATCCATCCTGGTGGGGGGGTTTCCAAAAAAACAAACATTCACTGTGGTGGGTAAATATTACATCAACCTGAAGCCGTATCATTATCATGAAGTCCATCATTCTATTGTTGCAATTCCACTTATGAATCAAGGAAGCTTCATTAATAGCAATGAAAATCTTCATCTAACTTGAATTGATATTGAGTGAGAAATTGTTGTGAAATAATTCATTTCTATTATACAATATCACATGGAAATGCATAGAGATGAAAGTAAGGAAAAGATTTTTGATTTGTTCATAGGTATCCATATCCACACAATGGTTTATCTAAGCATTGATAGAGTCAAAATAATCCAAAATCAATCAAAGATGTCCAAAAAATATTCCAAATAATAGTGGAAGTGGAATATTAAAGAATTAAATGATTAGTATCCTATTTATGTTGATTAAAAGATGACATTTCAAAAAAATGGGAATCCCAAAAGACTGTAAACATGTATCAGTTGGGATCCTATTGTAAGAAATATTCCAAATGATATAAAGTCATAAGATTTTATAAATATATCAAATTCAACATTTTAAATTCAAAATTATCCTATATTCATGTATAACAATATATGAAAATTAATATGAACTCCATCTATTTTAATTATTCATGTGATGGACAAAGGTTTACCTAATTGACTTCCTCACAAAAGTCCATCTGGTTTACAAAAATACATCTTTATTTAAACAAGTATTACCCATTAATAAATTCCATCTACATGAAATTATACCATCTAAATTATAAAAGATCAAAAGATTTACAAAATTCCATATATTTTACAAATTTTCATCTGATTGAGAAATTTCTATCTAATTTTTAAAATCTCTTTCCATTTTAAAAGGTCCCTCCATTTTTAAAAAATCTATCTGATGGAAATTTTTTTTTAAAAAAAATTGTCCGATCATTTTAAAAAAATTCCATCTAATTGACAATAATCCGTCTGATTATACAAAAACACCGTAAATATTGATAAAATAGTACATTAGGGAAACCTCAACTCTCTCTTTGATCAAATCCTATATTATGTGGTTTTAGATGATGTTTGTATGTTTTAACAATCATCATATCATCTTCTGACATAGTTAAAAAATCTTTTTATCAATGATAAGGAAACATTGCCACTTTCAATATTTAATTCTTTCTTATACTCAAATAGCTTCATAAACAAAACTTTTATAACAAATTTTCAGTATATTTCTCACAATGCATTCATAAAAATGTTTTCTAAAAAACATCACACAAATTAGTTCTCATAGATTTTACAAAAACATTCTTTAACAAAAGTTATAATTCAAAAAATATAAAACTTAGTTAGAAAAGACATCACATTGGGTCCTTAATAAGATGTTAAAAAACATAGCACTATATCGAATTCCTTCTTAATAATTACCTAGATCCTTCATGTAAACCCCGTATACAATGGCTAGTGGTACTATATACTTCCTCACCAATTCCATTATTTATATCATTTTAAGTTATTCAAGGGATAATATTTCATTAATAGTAATAAAATGAAAATACAACATAAGGTGGTTTACTATAATCCAAATAGCATTATCAACATTAGACATTTTGGGGATTCCTACAATTAATTTCATGATGATGTTTTTCTATTTTCAAAATTGTTATTAGTAATTTTGGAAATAAACGCATAGAATTTTTTTTATTCCATAAATTTTTAACATTCCAAGAATCTAGGTATATATCTATACTTTATCTATCTATTCTATCATACTAGAATTTTAGTATTCAATAACTATATATATTTTTAATTGTTTAATGAATTGAAATTGATAAGGTATGTGCATCCCCCAAAATTTCCTTCTTTTATTCCAGTTTTTAGGGGACACATAAGACAGTTCCAAACCATATAAATTCATCATTATCAGATTAAAACATTGGAATATTCACTTCTATTTTTATATATTTACATTATAATTCTATAATTATTTATTCATTATATGAACAAAAAGTTAAACAATGATTTATGAGAGATAGGTTTTATCTTCGACCATTATGAATAAAGTATTTATCCAGTAAAAATAAATTTGTATTGGGTAATATCAATCTTCATCATGCATATAATAACATTTTTTTTAGTTCTCAGATCATCAGCTACCTTATTTTACTTCATTGAGTTATAAATTATTGAGAATTCATAATATTATATAAATTAAAACCATCTCATTTGGTGTATATTAAATTATATATTTTTTAATATATATTTAAATATTTTTTTATTAGTGTTAATATTATTCTTTACTCTATAAACATAGAATTTTAAAATATATAATGAAATGACCACATTTTCCAGCTATAAATCATGTATCGTGTAATTTTTCTCTTGCTTTTTTAATTTTATTGATTCATAATATTTTACCAAATAAATTTTTAGGAGGACACAACCCAAATCATTTTTTGAATAATCAATATATATTATAAACACTTCCCTACTGTAGAGTAATATATGTAAAGGAGTAGTGACCAACCTCTTTTTAGTTCCTTGAATCTTAATTCACATCTCTTTATCAAAACAAACTTCACTCCATTCCATGTCTAATTGGTTAATGCATTTGATACCGATGATAAATTTCTCACAATGCATCAATAATATCTAAGTAATCCATCGAAAATATGGATATTTGTTATAGTGGTCAGTCTCCTCTATTGATTAGAAAATATCATCTATGAGGGATCTACTAATATTCACTTTCTTAAGATTACATGACCCAAGGATGTTACTTTCTATTGACATATTTTTCAGTTTCTAAATTTAGGATAAATTTATACCTTTATCATGTTCTTCAACACAATCCATAAATGATCTTCATGACATTTATTTCACATTGAATATATAATAATATCATCTATAGAAACATCTAAAAAGTGAATAAGGTATCCTTTAAATGCTCTATTTATTAGACAACTAAATATAGTGAAAGAATTCATATGTAAAAATGGTTCTAATAAAAATTCACAGCGTTTGAACCTTATATAGAATGTTACCTTTTAGATATCATTTCATTTATCCTATAACTAATGATATCTTAATAAAATATTAATCCTATATAAAAATAAATATTCATGGAGTTTATCTAAAATGTAATCAATATGGGGTAAATGATACTTTTTCATTAGAATGATATTTTTAGGATCATAATAGTCAATTAATAGGAACATTAATCAATACTTCTTTTTGAAAAATATGGTTGTTTCACCACATGGTGAAGCACTAGCGATGATAAATACCATGCCAATATTTTCTTATAACCACTTATTTAATTACTATAATTCAACAAAAGAGATTCTATATTGAATCCTTGGGATAAGAATAGATCTATGTATGAGTTATATTGAAAATGTAACAACATTCTCTATAGGAGGACCAGGATGTTTAACTACATATACATCAGTATATTCTAGTTCAATAGGAATTTAATTAATTATAACTTCCTCTCAAATTTTTGTCTCATGGTATTCAAAAATACTTTTGAAGTTATGTCTTATTTTCATCTAACCGCTGAAGATCTAGTTAATACACATTCTTCTATTTTGGGTCATGAAACCAATATATATAGTTTCAATATCATGTATCCACATTTACTATCTAGGCAAGGATATAACATTAATGAGAAACCAAGAATTTATAGTTTAAAAACATATTTAGGATGTTATATTACACATAAAACAATCCATTTGACATGTCCCTATTATTTACAATATTATTATGTAAAAATACCAAAAAACACTAAACCTTCACTCTCATACTAAATAAAGTAACCCAATCTATGAAAAACATAAATAAAACCTTAATTCCATTTTTTAGATCATAAAAATTACAAAATATTTTCACTACCCAAGAATGAATGTTTTGATGTGGTGGATATAAACTATAAAAAAATTATTTTAAGATAGATGAATACATTACCCAATAATTGGGCTCTAATGGATAATTTTCTAGAAATATCACATGACATAATCATTTACATAAATTGAGGATTAGAATCCTATTAATTAAGTTAACTCATATGATTGATAATAGAAAAAAATATCATAATGTATTATATCAAAATCATGAATGAAAACATGATAAAAAGGATAAATATTTTATTAAAATATCATAAGACTATAGATGATAATCATAAAATATCTTATAGAAATAATTTTTTTCTCAAAGTATAATTAAACTAGATTTAAATTTGTCACATCGGTAAAAATATATCTTGAATTAAACATGTACAATACTGTAAAAATAAAGTGTAATTAGTAAAATATAAAATTTCATGGAAATTGAATGCATCATTAAAATTTAGAATAAAAATTAAAATATGAAAATGTATCCCAACCATAAGAATAGAAAATAAGTTTGTGAGAAATCCCATTATTCCAATTCATATGTAAACAAAACCAATATTTCCAAAAATGAAAATGTGAGAAAACCAATTATCCCATTCACTATGAAGAAACTACTTTTCTAAAGATGTAAAATAATTTTTCTTATTTTATAGGGGATAGTATAGAAAAAAATGAAAAAAATATAAACAAGGAAAAAACCACAAACCAAAAACAATTTATTTCCAAAGGAAATCATCTCATTATATGTAAACATAAATCATTAAAATATATGAATATATAGCATCCCACTCGTCATTATCGATTGAAATGTTTTCTACGTAGAATCAACAACAATTAAATCATAAAAAGAACCGAGGGAGAAAATAATGTGTTTTATAATATTTTCTAAAACCACCAATAACATTGACATAATAAATCCTTATATATCAAAAATCTAATATTCATAAATTAATCATACCATAATAAAGTATATTTTATGATTAAAATAACACTTATTAAAAAACAGACATTACAAGACAAATAGAAGTGAAAATAAAAAAATATTCTAAATAACATTTTTAAACATTGTTGAAAAATATTAATTAAAAATTAATTTCAATAATATTTTGATATGGTAAAAACATGACATAAAAAACTTATTATAAAGTGTAAAAAATAAAAAATTTCTTGAAATAAATAGGCAATCAAGTGAAAAAATATTAATTGGTAAAGAATAATGATAAATGCCTTCATTAAGAATTTTAGGTTGTTTTAGAGAAGTCCCCACATAAATGAAATTTTGATATACATTCATATATTAAAATTGGTAGATGAATGTATGTGGAATGTATATGAAAAAATTAACATTTATATCAATTTTCAAAACACTTTTAATTGTAAACATATTATCTTGGACAAACAGATTCATTTGTAAGAATAGTAAATGTTCTTACCCATGCTATACATTTAATAAAAAAACATTTATCAAAGAAGTGGTTACTAATTATGATACTTAATTTCCCTAAATAAAAAGATTAAGTACTATATAAAATTACATAATTTTATAATAAAATAAAAATGGAAGATTAAATTCATATAATAAATACTATATTCTAATTAATTAGAAATGAAGTCAATAAAACTCATAAATTTACTCTTGATTTACAAGGAAGTGGTTTAAAATTTTATATAATTTTGATAGAAATATTAATTACCTATTCTGTACTATAATTCATATAC
Source organism: Viscum album (assembly GCA_963277665.1). Classification (NCBI taxonomy): domain Eukaryota; kingdom Viridiplantae; phylum Streptophyta; class Magnoliopsida; order Santalales; family Viscaceae; genus Viscum; species Viscum album. Next base: position 1,155,643,995 of record OY728138.1, read on the forward strand.
ATTTCCATTTATGTCTTATGTTAATATAAATTATCTTCTTGTATTATATTTTTATAATCCCTATTCAATATATAGTGATAATAATCTTGACTATTTTGAACTAGGTTCATAAAAGTGGTGTGAGTCATAATTTTTCTCCTAGATAAAATCATTTTCAAACCACTAAAGTTAATAGAATTTATAGTTTATAAATACTTATAATATAATAATTCCATTACATTATGGTTTTGGACATATATTTTTGAAAAAAAAATATGGATGAATAAGTTTTGTATTATTCATAGATATTGAAGTATTACTGTATAATAATCATTATTTTTAAAATTATCCATAAATATCCAAACTAATTATATGTATTACATATATTTAATATATCTTCATCAAATGTCACTAAAACCAACCATGGTGGTTTTAAGGAGAAAATAGAATGTATCGTTCCATGGATGTTGTATTTTTCAAGTACATACAGATAATGATTTCATTTTTTGAATCGAGGTATAATAAAGTAACATCAATTGAAATTTTAGGAAATGGAATATTATATATATATATATATAATTTTTATTTAATTCCAATTTTTGGCCATCCAGGTTAGGCACCAAAGTAAAATGAAACATGTTTCTTCTTGGATGTGGTAGTCTATACAAGTGCATGATTCACATCTTCATAAACGAAGTTGGGAAGGTGGTCAATAATTGTACCATAATAATAATAAAATAAAATCATTCTTATGATACTTCTGTTTTTAATTTCTAATTTTTTAATATAAGTTAATGAAGAATAATTTCACCTAAATACATTTTAATGACAAAGGAGTGATTAAAATTGTACATCTCACTTAGTGGAATTCTCCATTTTCAAGGGGTTAAAACATTTAAGGATAGTATTTTGAGATGAAAAAAAACTTATTTAATTTTTATAGAAGTTTTAATGATATTTTTTGAATATTATTTATCCACTTATGGGGTTTTTTGTGGGGTTCAGTAAGGAGATGAGTTCCCTTTTAATAAGTGAAAAATAAATCATTCTTAATAAGAAAAAAACAATAATTGGATGTCACTCTCAAGGAAATTAGATTAAAAATTCAGAAAATGGAGAGTATAAGTAAAAACATCAATCAATCCCTCAACCACACATTCACTCAACTATTTAAAACATTTTTTATATAACTTATACTTAGATTTTTACTTTTATCATTTCATATTTTACCATGGTTACTAGTTTTTATCTAAGTAAATTATCCTTTATAATTAAAAAGATGATCCGTTTAATAAAACTTAGAACTAATGATTCAAAATTTTATATCAATTTTTTTTAAATTATAAAAGTTGTAAAAATTAATTTTTATATATATGTACATAATGTATTAAAGATAATTTTTTAGGAAAATATTTATAATGTTCAAAAAAATAAATATTTGTTTGTATCGTGTAATATATATTTTTTAGTTTACAATATAACTTATCAAATGAATATTTTTTTTATAAAATACTATCCAAAATAATAAAAATCATTTTTATAACCAAAAAAAATTGCTAATAGGCATAATATTTGTAAAATTAGAATATTGAAATATTCACTAAAAAATAATTTTATTTTGAAAAATAATATAATTTTATCCTAATATAATATTTCCATGATAAATCCAAACATTAATTTTTTTTATTCAAATTAAAGCACTAAATTTCTTAATGTTTTAAATTTTAAAACAAAAAAATATAATATATATATATATATATTAGAAAATGAATATTTTTACATTATCTAATATTCTTTATATTTCATATAAAATACTAATTAAACTAGTTTTAATAAATTATTCAATTAAAAATATTTTATCATTGAAAGAAGATAATTTTTTTAAAAAAAAATTATTATATATTAGAAACTCTATTTTTTTTTCTTTTTATATATATTCATATATATATATATATTATAATTTTATTACTGTTATTTATAAATATAAATTATAAGGAAACATCACCATTGTATATATTTTTTTGGTTTTGGTTTTGTGGGTTAAAATATGAAAATATTGTATTTATTTATGGATGAAAAAATCAGGTCTTTACACAATACCCCCGCAAAAAGCATTTCATCTTTGAAATTTTATAACTTGGATGAAAAAAAGTGAGGTAAATATTTCTTAATCACATCACCATGTTCCCATTTATACAATTTAAAAATATTCTTCCATAAATAAACATTTACTATATTCATGGTCCTATTTCTTATAACCTCGTCTCTTTGATCCATGTTCCCATATGTTTTTCTTTATATAAAGGGTCATTTTTGGATTTTACAGCTGTTAAGATTAGTATATGTGATGGAATTGGAATATAATTTATCAAAATTGATATATAAAATAATAAAAATATTGGGAGATGTGTGGAGGGACTTCTAGAAATAGGATATGACCATGAAATGATCAAGTATATCTAAGGATTCGATGTATTTAGGTATCAACTTCCCTTTCATCCTAAATATTATAACCCAATTCCGAGGAAATATTAAAATGAAAACCTTTTCACTAACTTAAAAATATAGAATTCATCAACTATTATCAATATAACTACTTTTTTCACTTTGTACCCGCTTCATATTTCATTAAATTTTTTAAACCTTCTATATCACTTTTTGGATTAGGATAGGGAATATTAGTTTCTACTAATCAACTTTATAAAAAACAAGGATATTTGTTGATATATATTAAATAAATTTTTATTAAACATTCATTACATTACACAAACACAAATATAATTGTCCTAAATGTATAGTTCTTTTGAAAACATGAAAAAAATAGTTCATAGGTGAACTACATCATCTCTAAATTAGTTCATCATAACTATCTCCCTTCTCAGAAAAATCATACATAATGAATTTCTTCATAACCTAGGTGAATGTAACATATGAAATGGTGATCTCGAATGATTAGTAATGGTAAAAAAAGTTATATACATAAACATATATCTTATATATTAGAGAATATAATCTTAGGTCACGAAATAAATAGTTTCAGTTCATAAGATATTAATTATAATGAAATCAAATAACATGATCCATGATAGAATAATAAATTAATAAGACATAGAATTTTGGAATAGACGTAATCATAGAAAATCATTTCCTTATTTTTTTTAAATGCTCATCACCGAGACTATCATAGTTGAACAAGTTCACTCCCTAAAACATCATAATAATAAATATTTACTACCACTATAATCATAGTGTATATATTCCCTTATTGAACTGTGTTCACTCTCCATTCCAATCTTATTTATCTTCTGAGATATTAATCATTACCTAATTCATTATAGGGTGATATATGTCCCACATATGACATAATGAAAAACATAAATAGGTGTTCCAAAATATCATAAAACATTTATCATATGATAAAACATGAAGAGAAATGGGTCTCATAAACAATTATTATAAAATATAATTTAGAAAATAAACACGTTTCATAATAATTTCATAGTTTCATCAAATCATGATTGGTGGAAAAAAAGTAGGTTTCATAAAAATTTTATCATAGTATAACCTTTTTAAGAGAAATGGCTCTCAAAAAAATTTATCTTCATAAAAATAGTCCATATAGATAAACAATTAAGTTGGTATAATTGTATCACATTCATATTAAATATTATATAGCTTAATAGGATGTTCTCTTAGATAGAAAATTATTTTATAAATACAAATCACACAGAACAGTATATAAAGAAAATATTCATTCTTTTAAAATAACCTTTTAAAAAAATAAAAATTCATAATATATTTTGAAAATAATTTTCTTTAAAAATAACCTTGAAAACATTAAATGGAATCATGCAAAAAATATTTTTTAATAAATCGTGACCTTTTATTTATTTCATACACGTTAAGAAAAATCACTTTCACATTTTAAGTAAAATCCAAATGGGCCTTATTTTGGAAAATGACATCGATATTGCTTTAAAAATAAATTAAAAATTAAAACATAGATATAAATTTATTTAATAAATAATTTTTATTTTTTTAGAATCAATTTTGAAAAAAAATAGAGTTCATGGTTTTGGATGAAAGAGTGTTTTCAACCAAAGGGCGAAATAATGATTATTTTTAAAAAATATACTTTTTTTATATTGAGTATGTAAATAGTGTAAAATGAATGAAAAAAATAAATAATCAATAAATAAAAATAGAATAGTAAAAATAAAGAGTTTATTGAGAGTTAGATCAAAATATTTTTTTATTGGAATCATAATCATAAATAGTCCTGACAATCAATGAGATTGTAATATAAAATCATTACCACTATGGTATCTACTAGATTGTAAATACCATTAATTATTTACATAACAAGAGATGTTAAATATAATTATATTCAGTATATTCATCACATAAATTTTAAAAGGGGCTATTTATATACCTCATAATAGAAGATATGTCTGTAACATAACATTTGTCTCAAAGAAGGAAAATTGTTAAAAAAACTAATACCTTAAGTCTCGTCTTACCTCATACACATTAAAACCTCATATAAAATAAATATAATATAATTATACATCTATAAAAGAAAAATAATTATATATATTATACCATATTTAATTTAATTTTTTCCTTTTAGAACTTGTTTAACAATAATTCCTTCTAAAAGTCACATTTCGAGTAATAATTGCTTTGTTCTTTCTTGTATGTTTCCATTTTTTATTTTTTCGTAATATTTATTTTATCATTTCTAAATATTATCCATAAATATAACCATGAAATTACTATAATATATATTCAGTATATATTTATTTAGAGTAATCCATAATTGTGAGGGATGGAAAATAAAATACATTGTTCATGGAGATGGTAGCATGTATGTATGGATGAATGTTATTTCGATTTCCTTGATAGATATAGAATAAGAAAGGTATATAATAACTTAAATTACTAAAATCATCGATATTTTATAAATATCTTTTAAATTCATGATTTTTTTCCATTATTACCTTACATGTAAAATGTGTGTGGAAAATAGATCACAATGCTTCGTGAGCTTATAGTTTGTCATACAATTGAATGATGTTATCAAATTATCTATATAATAGAAAGAAATATATATATATATATATATATATATATATATGAAAATATATTTATATAAGAATATTTATCTTATAAATGTAATATATATACATTATTTACGTCATCACACCCAACCATCTGAGTTTTTGAAGTAAACTTTTTCAGATTTATTCTTGAGGTGGAAGTTTGCAGTACACATGATCAATGTTATCATTTCTCATTTGAGGGAATAAAAGAAGGATTAAGGTCATGAACCTATCCAGAAATAGTATAAATAAGATAAAATATTTACTATATGATCATATTTTAATAAAAATATAATGAGTTGGAGGTAAAAATAAAGTAATTTTATTACAGAATATTACATCATCTTTGGGTAATATCATTAGGTTTTCATTAAAAACCTTCATATGATAGATTTTTTTTTTTCAAACTAAGGCTTATAGGATTATAAAGATGAATTAATTTATTTATATGGGCTTAAATTTACCAATCTAGTTTAATTGGTAAGTGTGAATAGGGGGAGAGGGTTGGCCATTTATAAAAGAGTTGAGTGACACAATATTAGTTTTTGAAAGGAAAATGGTGTACCCAAATTTTTCTCATTCCACAATGATCCAAAATAGACCATTACAGATCATATAACATATATGGTTTAAATATTTCGATCCAATTGATCATGGACAAGTCTTAGTTCAATCTTAACCCTTATCAATTTACTTTAACCCCCAACAAACTCATTTTGACCTCAATCATCGTAAATAATTTTTACTTTATTCATTATTCATTATGGTAAAAAATTAAGATGACAATATATGATAAAAAATTATACTAATTTAAAATATTTAATTAATTTTTCATAAATTAAATTAAAATTATTATAAAATGTTAGTTTAAAATTAAACACACAACCACGAAGATAAAGTGTCCTTCGGAATAGGAAATGTTCAACAACTTAGATTTCATTTTATAAAATTTCATTTTAAAATTTATTAAAATAAACTGAATGAGATTAATAAATCTATAATTAAAATAAATTTATTTTAAACCCATATTAAAATAAAAAACTAACCTTATAAATTTTAAATTTAACAAGCAGCATTCAATAAAAAATAATATTTTTCACAGTCCATTGAAAAATTAATCTTTTCATAAAAATATGGAAAAATAACAATTTGATGATTTAGAAATTATAGAATAAAAAATTATATTCATTTTTTAAAATTCATTTTTAATTTTCCTGAAAAATATTTTGTAATTATATTTCACCAAAATAATTAAATATTCATTTTTTAGAAAATATTATTACTAATACATGTAATGACTTTACAGAAAATTAAGTAATTTTTTATCAATCTATTTTCATAATATAAAACCACAATAAATAATATTTAATGAATGGTTATTTCTATTCTTTAAACCTCATTATATAGATATGTAATAAGACTTTTATTAAATAATAATATTAATAGTTTGGCATGATTCGTTAAACCTCAGGGATGCCTGTAACGTTAGTAGTCAAATAAATTAAATTTATTCCAAAAAACATAAATACATGGGGTTTTAAATTATAACCCCTGTGAATTGGATTTTTCTAATTAAATTCTATAACTTAATGATAAAAATATATGATATTTCTGCCTCATTAAATCCTTATGTTCCCACATAGAGTCATTAAACTGGTGGTTTTGCCATAAAATATTGACCAATTGAGTGGTCATATGTCATAGAAATTTCCCTCTTTGATCTAAAATCTACACAAATTGTTACTCTTAAAAAATTACATACTATAGAAATATAAACATTTAGATCAATACATGTAATGGGTGTGGTATGTACTTCATTAGAGGAGATATATGGAACACATCATAGACATGATAGTGGTTTGGTGGAAGTTTAAAATGATCGGCTACCATCATGATACAATTAATAATTTCCAAGGGACCATATATAACTTGGGATATCTTTCCATTTCTTCCTCAATCTGAATACCTTCTTCAATGGATAAATTTTTAGAAACACCTTTTCACCATCCACAAATTCAAGATCATGCTGGAGATTATCAGCATAACTTTTATATCAACTTTTTGTCTCCTATATATGATATTTAATGGATATGAAATTATCCAAAATTTCATTAGATATATTATGTCCTAGAATATTTATTTCCTTAACATCATTCTATAATGTTTTAGCCCTACACTTATTTCTATTTAAAACATAATAAATAGCCATATAAATACTCATTCAAAGGAAATTTTTGTATTAAAGATCAACTAGAAGAAGTTATTGATACCAACTACCATTGAAATCCATAGAATATGTTCTAAAAATATAATCTATGGTTCAAATTATTCTCTGATACTGGTTGTCTTTCTAAGGATGATAAAAACTGTTGAAAATCTACTATGTATCAAGAGATTTATGGATATTTTTCCAGAACCTTGAGGTGAACCTCTTATCCAAATCCAATACAATTTAATATAGTAATCTCTTAAACCTTACCACTTCTGTAAAGTAAATCCTATAAATCTTATATGGAGATACATATTCTCTAATAATGATGAAGTGTGATGACTTTGTAGGGTTATAAAATATAACCCATTGAGAATTATGACCTTTAGACTTTTTGGGGGCCTTATGAGAAAATTCATGGTTGTTTATTCCAATTTCCTTTATTCTATGTGTAATAGATGTCGCATCCCCTTAGATTTATTCCAATTATCCTTAACTTACTCATTTTCTAGGAACTGATACACAAGATAAATGATATATTTAGTCATGTCATACCACTATAAATACTCTTCCAAATCGATATTCTTCATCATGATTCTCGGATGGGTAGATAATGATATACTATGAATTTATTCAAATAACCCAGTTTCAAATTTTTTTTGGAAAAAATACATAAAAAGATCCAAAACGTATCATTACATTATAATATAGGTTAAAATCACGAACATTTTTAGCCTTATTTTATATCTCTATGTCTTCCTTATGTGCCTCTTTATTCTTCACATTGATATAAAGTTAAATTTTCAATTGATCAAGATAATATTTCTCACCCTCATTCAGTATTTCTAGATCCATCCTTTAAAAATCTAGTAATATTGTATATTTTCTGATTCTTATCATGTATAATCAAGAAAGATCCTTTCAACTCGAAGCATCATCAACCTTGTTTTCTTTCTTATGGTAGTAATCGATTGACAATTTATAGTCATTAATCATTTTAAACCATCTTCTCTAGTACAAATTCAAAACCCTCTATGTGAATATATACTTTAAACATTAGTGATCAGTATATATATCACACTTTTACCTATAATAATAATTCCTCTATATGTTTAATGAAATATTTACTGCATCTAACTTTAAATCAAGAGTTGGGTAAATTTACACATGAACCATCATTTTCAAGAGTCTTAAGTTATAACCATTTCATTCGATATAAGAATACATCCTAATCCCTTCTTAGATGCATCACTATTTATTAGAAATCCATCTCTACAGTAGGATAATATAATCATAGGTGTGAGGTGGAATTAGTAAGACAGAATGGAATCACTATATATTTATATTATCCATATCTTATATGGAATGTATTTTTGGGTATATTCTACTTATTGGAAATTAATTAATGATATCCAGAATGAATTTCAATCATATAAAAGTATTTAGATATGCACATTTGATCAAATAAGCCACCAATACATGATAAAGGACACTTGTTATTGATTTTCATCCTCTTCAACTCTTGATAATAAATTAAACATCACAATAATCTATATGTATTTTTGAAAGATATAATGGGTCTCCACAAACATGACACACTTGGATAAATTAACCCATTAGGAATATTATCATTGTGTTTATTCTTCAATTTTTTCAACTCAATCATAGATATTTTATTATGAGTCTTTGAAATAGGTGTGGCACTATGTATGAATTCTATTGAGAAATCAACATCATGTTTCGGTAGATTACTATGAAAAACTTATCGAAAGACTTCAAAACAACTCTCACACAATAGGCATATCATCGATTTTGAGTTTCTCACTAGATATCTGTGATAAACTTTTGAATAGGAATAAAAAAACATAAAATGGATGTGATTTCCATTGGAAGTTCATATTTATCATTTCATTGATAAACTATCCTAGTTTGGTTTGGAATATAAAATGTTACTAACCATTATCATAAATTAATATTTAATCCATGTAGATAATGTTAATCAATGCCCAATATAACATCGAATTCAATTGGAGGAAGAGTGAAAAGATTTTAAGGAAGTACATTCACATAAACATCAACCTAAGAGGAATCATATACATTAGACGTAATCATCATAAAATTAACGGATTTTATTTCTAATTATACTTCTAACCATCCATGTGGCATATTGATACCCTTATAAAGTTATTTTGATAGTATATAATGGGTATATATAGAGAAAAATTTCACATTAATAATTCTAGAGATGGTGGTAAGTGTAAATTTCCTAATTCTGAGATCTAACCCCTCATCAAAAACAATGATTGAATGAAATTTCCCTTATTCATTAGCATAAGAGGTTTCTTGTATCCATCGTAATCATTAACCTTTTTATTGAACATTAAATTTGGACACTAGTTATCATACTTCCAATACTCCTTTCATTTGAAAACCTAGAGTGTATGTGGAGAATTTAGTGTAGATTTCTATCTATTTGTGTTTTCAGTTATATAATTCCCATCACTTCTATAGTCGATTACTTAATGACCTTCCTTCCCATATTTAAACAATTTATTATACCCCTTATGATAATGACCTCCCTTATTATTCCAAAACAATTAGAATAATGGGAAGCTCATCTTCTTCTTCCATATGTTTTATATTTTTCTCAAAAAAAATACATTTCCTCATCATTTCAAATACATGAGATTGATACATAAATACAACATATATTTCTACAATGATAGTGCATCAAACAATATATTCATATCTATTTATGTATCTTATGGATAACTAATTTAGGATATTTTTTAAAGCTAATGAAAAATTGATAAACTTAATTGTTAGGTTGGGGGGAAATTCTTCTAAAATTTTCCTTATACATATCAGTAGAGTCATCATCCTTTTTCTTTATCCCAATAACCTCCTTATCCATCCTTATATGAATAATAAAATGAAATTAATTATTTTAAATTAGGTTCCTGAACACATCCCAATCCAAAGATTCAAATTCCTCATATTTCCTTGAATTCTTGATAAGTCTCCATTATTGATCCCATTAACCTTCCAAACATTATACATCCAAAATAAATTTCTCATTTATTAACATTGGTGAACAGAAAATATATTTTATGTGGTGTGGAACTATTACTCATCAACCAGTGGATTAAAAGAACCATTTTATGAAGGTGTGCATTTCCTCTTGAAGGACTCAATAGAATTTTGTTCTATCCTATTTTTATTTGGAATTCTAGCATGATTCAAATATTGATAATGTTTTGTAAGCATAGAATTTATATTTTTCATCTAAAATCCCATAAGATTAATTTTCTCATGAGTAAAATCATTCAATTTTCCACCAAATTCAGCATTAACATGGTTTTATCAGGTTCCACTCATCAACTAAAACCCAAAAATGTAGTGTGAGAGACAGTAATCATCGTGGAAAACTACATAGTCTTAAAAAATATTTCTAGACACCTATAATTAGGAAAATTTGACTGAAATATATGAAATTTTAGGGGTTAACCTAGGTCATAAATGATCAAAGTGTTTTTAAATCCATCATGATGTTTCATAAAAAATTGATTTAACAATGTCATATCCCATGAGAGTGTTAGAACATGAAAGATGTATGGTAGGTTTTTGTATATTAGGCAATGTTCTGGTCTATCCTGATGCACCTGTTTTAGAGATATTATCCCTAGGTACATCTTTTCCGGAAAAATGTTCACTTTTTTATCCATATATGGATGTATTGATAGGTATACCACATAATCTATGCCTTACAAAATCATTAAGATGGTTCCTTATACTTTGGCTCATCCTAAGGGTTCTCATAAAAAAATTCATCCAATTTTCCAATGTTTAAATAAAAATATCTTTCGATATGAACTATAATGACCCAATTTTTCATATATCTATATAATATAATTTTTTGAGGAACATTTCTCACATTAAACAAAAACAAGGGTGAGGATAGTAAGGTATTGTACATTAGGAAACATATAAACAATAAAAATTGTTCTATAGGTGAACTAAATAATCTACCACTAAGTATGTCATAACTAGATATATTATTATAAAAATCATAAATAATATATTTCAATATAACTTACCGAAAGGAAATATAGTAAAGGGAGAAATCAAATTATCATAAAAGGTAAAAAAAGAAGTTATGTAAACATTACATGAGTAAAATGGTATGAGAAAACAAGCATAACATTAGAAAAAATACCCTATATATCAAAGATCCTAATCATAGGACCTGGAATAAAGAGTTTCAGTTCATAAGATGTTTATCATAAGGGAAAAAATATCACAATCCATGAGATCATAACAATTTTATAAGATATGGAATTTTGGCATACACATAAGGATTGAAAACCATTTATTTTGTATTTTAAGGATTATTTCCAAGACTATCATAGTGTAATGGTTTCACTCACTAGACCATTATAGTAGTCAAATTTCACACCTAACAATATCATAGTTGGAAGAGTCACTCAATTAAATTTATTCACTCCCTATAATGTTCCTCTTTATCTCATGATATATCAATATTTACATAATAAATTGGTGGGAGATATTGGTCCCACCCATCACATAATGAAAATAATACATATGTGTTCCATCAGATTAAAAAAATTAATCATATTAGAACCCATGAAATGAAATGGGTATTTTAAAAATTAATTATAAAATAACCTATGGAAAATAATAATCATTTCCTAATTTGATCAATCAATAACCATTAAAAAATAATCAAGTGTCATAACAATTATATCATTTTATAACCAGTGGAAGGGAAATGAGTTTCATAAAAAAATTCATCATAAATATAATCCTTCATAGGAAAGTATAAAGAGGGTATCATGGGATCATACCCCAGTTAAATAATATTCAACATCAAATAATTTATTTTTTTATGTATAATTATTTTGAAAGAAAAATCACTTGGAATGGGTGTTGTGGAAAATATAATTTCCTTGGAAATAATTATATTTAAAAATATAAATTCATAAAACATTATAGAAATTCATTTCATATAAAACGAAACATAAAAAAATAAATTAACCTTTCTATAAAATAATTACATTGATTCCAAGAAATTATATTCATTCCATACATGTTAAAATATGGATTTATTTGAAAAATTTCTTAAAACAAAAATTATCCTTTTCTAAACATGGAATATCCTTAAAAAAATTAAATTTGAAAAATATGAAATTTTTTTAATAAGTCATTTAGATAATGTTAAAATAATTTTTGAGAATGATTATATAAAACATGGGTTTGGAAGAAATATATTTTTCAACTAAAGATGATAATAATGATAATTTTTCCAAAACAACATTATTTTAGTCAATTGAGTAAAAAAAGAAAGGAAAATGAAGGGAAACAAAATTTAATATCCAGAAATAATTGAAGGATAAGATAATTCATTTGTTTCTTGAGACCTGGATCGGATGATTCCCCTATCTAAACCATAATAATAAACAATCCGGAAAATCAATGAGATAGTAACTCAAAATCATTAAGAATTTGATGACTTTTGAATCATAAAAACCCTCAAGAATTAATATTAGTTGAAAAATTAAATAATATAAAAATAATTATATTCATGATATAACAAGAAAAAAAATTACATACATCTTGTAAAATAATATAGGTGCATAACATAGTATTTGTCTCAATGAAATAAAATTGGGAAAAACTATTTTACCTTGAGTATTTACTTACTTCGTACATATTAAAACCCATTTTATAATAAATATCTCTTTATTATACATATATTAAATAAACAATTATATATATATATCACAAAATATATTATTTTATTATGACCTTTTATAACTTGATTATTAACAATTTCATGTTCAACATGTGTTTTGGGCAGTAATTACTTTTTTGTGTAAGTCAATATTTGTAATTTTTCCCTTATTAAATTAATCAAGTTTACACAATATCAATAATATTAAACATGATATTAATATAATATATATTATGTATATATATATAAAGAGTAATCAATAAATATTATTAATGGAAAATGAAATATAATTTTTATGGATATGGTATGCCATTCATACACAATAATGATGTTTCTATTTCATCAATGGATGGATCCAAAGAATAAAAAATAACATATTACCTTTTAAGAGTCATATATATTTCATATATACAAAATAAATTAATTAAATTTACAACTTATTATCTTTAATGTAAAATTTAATAGAAAAATATATCATATCACTTCGTGATGCGGTAGTCCGTTGTACAAATGAGTAACATTATTGTATTCTATATTGTGTGGAAAGTAATATATATATATATATAATATTTAATGAAAATTATTTAAATTATATATATATATATATACATTATACCAATCACCATACCTAACTATGTGAGTTTTTGAAGTTAAACATGTCACTTCAGTTCCTGATGTGGTAGTCAACCATACAAATGAGTGACATTCTCATTTCCCTTTTTGAGAAAAGAAAATATATGTAGGTGAAAATATTAACAAAAAAATATTAGTATATGTAAGATACTAAGATGATTATATAATCTTGTTTTAATAAGAATCAAAAGTGGTGGAGGAGGAACTAAAGTAAAAAAAATGTTCCTATAGAATGATACCTCTTCTATAGGTAACATCATTGTGTTTTTCCATAAAAACTACCTAAAATGGATTCCAGATAAAAATAAGGCATATAGGATGAAATTATTGAGTTAATTATGGTATTTGGGTAGGTATACTCTGAACTAATGTGTTTTTTAATTGTGAATAGGAAAGGAGATGGTGTTTCCTTTTATAACTGAGTTGTGTGGCACACATGGAATTTTCTAAAAGAAAATAGTGTACCAACATTTTCTCAATCAATAATGCCCAAAATTTGAATTCTATATATAATATATGTTATAAGGTATTAATATGGAAATTTAATGGGTTTTGGACATGTATGGTCCTGTTTTTATCCTCATACTTTTTATTTTACACCGAGTACACCCATTATGACCATAACCGTGGTAAATAATTTTAATTATTTTTACTTTTCGTTGTGTAAAAAACTTAAGTTGATATTTTTAGAAAACATAAATTATTATTATTCAAAATATGTAATACTTTTTTTTAATTTTATTCTTTTAATTATAAAATTTAAATTTAAAACTAAACTCATAGTCATTATGAAAAACTCGTTTTCCCATGATAAAATTTTCAAAATTAGGAAAAAATGTTAAAGTAAAATTCAACCTGAATTTTTTTCCAAATATATAAATATGGAATATACCTATATATATATAATTGAAATGATTTCAATTATAAACCCAATTTGAAAAAATAATAATCTTATAAATTCTTTAAAAGAAAAAAATATTTCAATTAAAACCAATATTTTTAAATATTCATCCAAAAATTAATCTTTTCAGAAAAATCCATAAATTTCACCCTTGAGTAATTTTTATTTGATGACATCAACAAATAATTTTTTTTACATTAATTTTATAAAATTTTAAAATGTTAATTTTTATTTTTTACAAAACATATTAAATACCATTTCTAGGAAAATAGTAATTTGAAAAAAAAATTAAACCCTTATTGTAAAATAAGTTCTTTTTATCAATATAGTATCACCCTGAGATTTTGTGATTTCGATCAAATATTTTTTTATAATTATAAAATTTTATGTTACATTAAACACTATGTTGGGATTTTTTTTCTACACAAAATACTATGTTTGTCTTTTTCTATATATAATTCTACGTTTATCTTGTGTTACATGCAACCCTATATTTAAACCAAACATGACATTCTACATAAATATTATTATTTAATATGTTAGTTATAAAATAATAGTAAGAATTATGGGTATAAATTGAATTAAATTGTTTATGAAAAAATAATTTACCCATGTTTTTATAGTTTTTTTGTGACCAAGTATTTAGAAAAGTAAATAAAACCCTTTTGCAAAGAAAATGAAATATATTTCCAAATATAAAATTTTTATGCACACAAGTGTTTTTTATTTAAAAAAATTAACCATACATATTTTTAATAATTAATTTCATTGAATTTTTAAATTATATTTTCTACCAAATATTTAAAATTAATCTTATATGTTTTCTAGATTATATATAAGAATAAATCCAATTATATATTTAACACAATTTTTCAAAAGAAAATAAAATTGACACATTCTATGACATAATTATTTAAAAAAAAAATTCTCATTTTTAGATAATTAATTTGATAAAATAAAAATATTTTTTTAAATCATAATATCAAAATTATGTCATGATTAATTTTAGGGAATTTTTTTAAAAGTTTTATTTTTCGATAAATAGTGAAAAATATTGAATTTTAATTGAAAATGTACTTTTCATTTAATTTATTTATAAACAGAAATTATTTTTATATATTTATCTAAATTAATATTAGTTCAGTTTTATATCCATTAATCCAATGTAAGTCATTGTAATAAATTTCATATCGAATTTGGATATAAAAACATTTCATTCTTTTGATCTTTTTCTCCTAAAAAGCTACATTATCATCATGTCTATGGGATTAATATTAAATTAGATTTTCCAAATTTTATTAAATTTAATTTTGAAAAAATAAAATTAGTATTTATATTATAAGATTTTATAATGTTCAGTAATTTCATCTTACTTATTGGAAAAAATGAATATTGAATACATTAAAAATTAATTATCGCAGTTGAAGTAAAAATGGGTTCCCCAAATGTTTAAACAAGAATAATAAGAGTAAAATGGACTAAAATATTATCTTTATTTTATTTATTTTATTTATTTTTATCTCTTAAAAATTAAATATATGAAATATAGTAATTTCATTCCACTTTTCTTTCAATATGACCCAAATAATAAGTTACCTCAAGAAAAAAGTCAAACAAATATAATTATCTTAATTTTAATATCTATAACTAAGTTGAATTGGGAAAATGAAAAAATATGCTCATTTATTATTATTATTTTAAAATAAAATTAATTTTTTTCATTATAATTTATTTTAATGTTTTTAGATAAAATAATAACTAAAATTCTTAAGAAATGCCAACATGTTAATTATTTTGTTAACAATTGAATAAAATAAATGATACTACACATATTAAATGTCAATTAAACATAATTAATTTTTATGTTCAATTATTTTTTTTAATATGAATAAGTAATTATAAATAAATTTGGAAAAAAATTATTCAAATTACATCATTGTATTGCTATTTTTAAAATTCAAATTAAACACATAATGTTAAATTTATATTAATGTTATTTTATAATAAATGATATTTTATTAAATGATTCAAAATTACTAAAACAAATATCACATTCCATGTTATTTTTAAATATTAATAAATATAAACTATGTTCCATCTATAGACTAATTATTCTATTGTAATGACTATGTTGACTATTAAATAGTGAAAACTTTATCCGCACTGTTAAGGTTAATTGAAAGTTTTTTCACATTATATGAACTTATGTTAAAATAAATTTCAAACATAGATAGGATTTTTATTTCATAAGTTAAATATCATATATATAATCCATTGGTCCAAATTATCTTGTATTTATCACTATTATTTATTCTTGAAGGATAAATTACTAAATATAGAAAACTAGTTACCATAGTAAAAAACCAAACAGGTAAAAATAAGGTTATATAGAAGTTAAGGAATGAAATGTTTAATACATGTGTTCCATTTAGTTTTTTATGAATAGATCAACCATATCATACCACTACACTATTATTCATTATATTAAAATCAACTTTATGTAATATTGACCTCCCAATAGTGAATACTTTTGAGTATTTAAAATAATTTCAATCCTCAACTATAAAAGGGAACTCATTCAAACCAATTCATTACAGCTCTCCAAAAAAAAATCATGAAATATATCTACAAGAATAATTTCCAAATTCTATTACCTCATAGTATATTCTTGATTTTGTAAAAAAATCCATCCTTGTATGGATATTGGTTAAAACAAAAGGAGAATACCCTATTAAGTTGTAACATTCATCAATGAGCGCTTTAATTTTGTATCTTTCTCCACCTCAAACTATTATTAATATAAAATATAGATGTAGAAACCAAATAATATTCAAAATAAATATACTTTTTAATTTTATGGTTTCTACATACTACCGCACACACTTACATAAAATGTTCTTGGCTTCAGCATTCATGTGTTTAGCGGACTACCACGAGATGAATTGATATCATTCATTTTTTTCCTTACAAACATTAAAGTTAGGAATAATTATGGTTTTATAATTTATATATTATATATATGATATAATTTACGTTATTATTCTTATGAAATTATTATTTTTCACATACATTCAAGATTTCCATTTTTTGACAACATGATAAAGTTGTCTATGTGTACGATAAACTACCGCCTCGCAAGGTGATGTGATTCATTAAGGATTTACATTGAATGTATTAAGAATGGGTTTATTAAAAATATGGTTTATATATGACATAAAAATTATATTATTTGTATAAAATATATGTATATATAAATATCATTAACTTTTCATTCTTTCAATATAATGAGAATAGGGAAATCATGTTCATGGGAACATAGGGCATATCATCTCCATGAATGGTGTATTTAATTTCCTATAATTAAATATTATTTATTACAATAAATACAGATATAGTGAATATATATATATAATTCATTTTATTCATTCTAGAGATGATGAAAAT
The DNA here is from genome assembly GCA_963277665.1 of Viscum album. Taxonomy (NCBI): domain Eukaryota; kingdom Viridiplantae; phylum Streptophyta; class Magnoliopsida; order Santalales; family Viscaceae; genus Viscum; species Viscum album. The sequence goes on from OY728138.1 coordinate 1,155,662,015, forward strand.
ATGATCAATGTGATATAACATAAAATTACAAATCATAACATATATGAAAGGCAATGTTGTTATTACAAGAGACGTAACATTAACATGAAATCATTAATAAGAGGATAATAATATGTCTTGAGAAAATAATATATGGTATGATATATATATGAAGATTGTTATGTAATATATTTATTATAAAATTATATTTAATAAACCACATTTTGAACAATATGACATGATTTAAGGTTTAAGGTTAGGGATTTCTATCCCACTTTTTACTTTTTTGAGAAACATATCATATCCACCACCTATTTATTTTATGTGGTGTATATACATCCCCATAATATATATTAAGATTATTCTTCTGAAAAATATTATGGTTTATATATTCCTTTTAGGATCTCTATTTCATGGGGATTAAAGTTCAAATGTTAAAAAATATGTAAGATATTTTTGTATTAATTTTCATTCATTGAGTTGCATGTTATGCTATAAACCTATAATGACTCCTGAGAAATATATACATCTCATTTAACTTGTAACATCATTAATTTATTCATCCTCATGGTATATTATGTTTCATATAGTAGTATTCCTTCATGTTACAATTGATTTAATGTTACCACAGTCTTAAATAGTTTATGTTACAATATCATTGTTTATCGTAATTGTTTATGATTAAGTCTCCAATGTTGAAATTTCATGATATTACTCTTAATAATTCACATTATTTTCATTCCACTCAAGTTATTCATGATACCTTCGAGTAATGTTACCATTTTCCACTTTGGGTACTTATGATAATTAAGAAAAAAATCAATAAAAATGAATAGTTTTCTCTCTTCTTTCAGAAAGGTGTTTTCCTACAAAACCATAATTTATAAAATAAATAATTTTATTAAATGATAATTTAAGCTCATCATTTTGGAAAATTATTTTTGAAATTATTTGGTGTTTCGAAACAAGTTTTAAATTATTTTCAAATGATCTTTTATAAATTCCAAAGGTTATTTTCCTAGAAAAGGATATACAAACGTTTTTTGGTTTAATTTTTTTAATGATATCCAAATAATCCTTTATAAGTCTTCATGGATGTTTTTATAAAAAATAGTTCAAAATATTTTATGTTTTAAAAATTAATTTTCAATGAATAAATGATATTTTCCTTTGGAAATGTTTTAAATTATCCTTGAGAATATTTTTCCAACTAAGATGACATCTTTTGGTTTTACATATACTTTAATAGGGATATTATCCAAGGAAAACATTCATATTCAATCTATTAATGATTTATGTTTTGATGAAATGATGTTTTTGAAACCTTTTTCTTCTCTATGGGTTATGCCATAAGTGAATATTTATGAAACCATTTTCTTTTCATGGGATATTTCAGCATTAAATTATAATTAAACCTGCCTCTTTTCCACAGGTTATAATATTATAAAATGAATATGATGCCCATTTCATTTCATTGGTTATGATACGATGAATTTTTATGATCCTATGGAACACATAAATATGGTTTTCATTATGTTATGGGTGGAACCTATATCTTCATTTAATTCATTGGGTAAATATTTATATCTCAGGAGATATATAGGACTGAAATGGTGTATGAAATCATTTCACTAAGGGACTTTTTCCTATATTACGGTTTGGGTAGTGAACCCATTCCACTTAAGTAGAAGGGAATACAACTGGGGATGGTGTTTTGTCCCACCCAGGAGGTATATCCACCTATGTTTCAACCTAATTACATGTTCACAATGTTAACTATGAACCTGATTACATGTTCACATTATTATGAATGAACCAGATTACATGTTCACAATGTTATGTTTGGGCTTAGTTTCTTGTCCATAAGTTTATTCTGATGGTATGATATTATATTATTGACTTAATGAGTGAACCTATTTCTATATACACATGTTCAACATGTTATAATTTGATGTTTATACCTCAAATATATGTGTTATTAAAATTTTATACTCTTGTGGCTCATGTTTTTCTATTATTACCTTATGATTCATGTATTTTTAACTGCCAAAATTTATTCCATGAAACATGTTTATGATCTATGAAAGGTTTTTAATGAACTTTTTATCTTATTTTCATTATCACATAGCCTTATTCTTATATTATTCTTTCATATTATCATATATTGGTATCTATTAGGTTTACAAATACTAAGCATCTAATCTGACCCTTTCTTTTGTTTAATTTTCTTAGGTTATGAAGAATGGTTTTATGTATGATATTTCTATAAAGATTAATAAATGGTAAGATAATTATAGGAAACATTGAAGATATTTTTATAGTTTAGACGATTTTTCCATGATTCCAATGGAATAAAACTATTATGGTCCTCAGGTGTGTGTCTATGTATTTTAATAATATGCATCTAAAAATAATTAAAATCCATGTATGAGAACCATGGGTTACTATAGTTGGTATCAAAGGGATGTTTTAGTTATTCTTTTGAAACTAGGATGAGAAAACTTTAGTGATATCCCTAGGGATATTTCAAACAATATGTCTTGGTATGTATATAAGGATAGGTATTAGGATAATTTAAAGTATAAGATAATTCCACGAATAATTGGTAATGGATTGAGCTAGTGGTGTCCAAGAAATAAATTTTGGCCAAGATACTATAAGTGGTTGTAGTTATGGCATAAATGTACCTACAAATAACAAAATTAAAACACTATATTGAGCTAAACTCACTTGGGAACTATTCCACCTCAAGAGGCCCGGTTTCGAACCATGTTTTAAAGTTCAAGGGGGTATCCATTATAAATTGAAAAACTATTTATGAACCACCATTTTCTACTTAATTTAACTATGAATGTGAATGAACTTAGACAAACTTATGGTTTAATATTTTAAAAATAATTTTTCCTACTTTAGAACAGCTAAATGTGTTTTTATACAATGTAATTTTCCATTCTGATTACTGTTTCTCACACTACAATTTCTATATTTAGTCATTTTTTGAAACCATAAGCAACTAGAATTATATTTAATGTGATGCATTTTTTTTATAAGAATAAAAATTGGATGATGACTTTAGTAAAGGATATTGGGATTATGCCTAATCGGTTTTCATGGAACATGGGTAAAAATGTGTACCTTAACCCACTCTTAGACTCATAATATAAGAGAAAAAAAGTGTTCATTAATATTTTTGGTGATGGTAACCACAGAGTAAAGATGTATCATATTTCTATATATTGAGAATGTGAAAATAAAAACCCAAGTATGATAGATCTAAGAGGGGAAATGGTTGATTCGCCTCATCGCTCGATGCCTCTCAGGAATCCCTAGGTTATGGTCGCACTGGACCCTCCCCTCCTCGGCCACTCCCGATGGGGGGGGGATAGTTTCTTTCTCATCCTCCCTCATCTCCTCACCCCTCAACTTTTAAGCCTTTCACATATCCTACTACCCTCCATTTTCCTCTTTATTTACATCAACCCAAAATTTCATTCATATGTCTAGGGAATCCCAATGGTTCTAGTATCTTCTCTGGAGGTTATGAATGCCTCTACATTGATGGGTCATTCTTTATTAGCTTTCTTCAGTAAGAGTCATCCTAATATTGAAATCTTCAACTAATTTATCTTCAATCATTTAGAGCATCAGTACCATGTGATTGTTAGGCTCCTGGATTCAAGACACCTCCTAGTTCATTTCTTATTGGAATAAGATCACATGTATGTTTTTCAAAATGATCCACATGTTATCTTTGGTTTTCACTTCCCTATATTCTAGTGTTCATTCGATTTACATATAAAAAATACCCACTTCTCACATCAATTTGGATCTCGTTTCTCCCCCCCTCCATTTCAGAACATAGCAGTTTTTTAATTGATTGAAAATATTTTTGGTCGATTCCTATGCTCCGACTAGTGAAAAAACATATGTAGGAACACAGGTTCCCCTATAATTTGTGTTTAAGTTTATGTTTCCAAGAATTAGTTGGTTATCGTAGGCATTGAGATTGAATTTGAGATTCAATGGTATTAAAAGGACATGTATTAGTCATGGTCCTCTTCTATTTGTACTTCAATTGTCTCAGACATGATACAACCAGTTGCAGGAACCATCTGAGGGGTCCCTTAGGTATCCATATGTAATACTTATTTATTCACGGTTCTCAATATTCATGCCACATGGGAATGTATTAAGATCAATATAGTTGTTGTATCTTTATAAGAGAGAGACCTGGGAACTAGAATGGTTGTGAAGGTTTGTGGAAAGACTCCCCCAATTGCTGATACCCCTTATAATGGTCCAGAAATGAATGACCCAGGATCCAAGGAGGTCCATATTACCTTTCCAATCTATAAATATTTAAATTACATTCAATCAAAAAATAATGTTTCTGATGTGATTTCTTGTTTGAGACATGATTTGAGGGGTAGGTCAGTGCTGAGGAAGGAGTATAATAGTGGAAGGAGAAAATCCCCCCCCCCACTTTTGCTGATCCAAAACATTCATCTGGCCTGGCTTCTTAAACCCTTAATCATTTTCACGTTGTTTCAAATTCATACATTCATGTGATGGAATTATAGGAACATCCCCATGCGGGATGGTCTAAATCTCTAGAACAATGTTAGATCCTTTAAGTAATGATGCCACCATTGAACTTAGGAAATGGCCAGATGGATCGGATGATTATTCAACTTCTGAATGTTGGTCCTCTATGTCCAAGGAAATGGATCTTACAGAATACCATTTTGGGTCTATTCAAATAAAGGTATAAACATAATGGTGGATGCTGATGGGTTTATTCATTTTATATAGAAGCCGTAGAGAAGAAAGGATAACTCTAATTTACATATACCTCTGGTTACACATTCCTTTATCAAAGGTATTCCCCCTCAAAATGGGATGATTACTTCAACTAAAAACCCAATAATTATGGGATATTCCACTATCTAGTGGTAGGATGAATCCAAAGTGGTTCCAAGTAATGGCCAACCATGGGACCTTATTATGCACTTGAAAGAGGTTATATTGGAAGATTCACTTCTGATCATTTCCTTGCCCAAAACAGATTATAAGATGATTGATAGACTTATTCTGGTGGGTACGAGCAAAGATAAGAAAGAGTGGATAAATAAGAAAGTCTTCATTCTAGTAAGAGGTTCTAATGGAGGTAAAATGACTATGTGTGAGTACATCCAATCATAGGGAAATATGGGTTTTTGGTTCGAAGATCTCATCAAGGATGATACGACTACTAAGGTAAGAAGTCTTATTTTGAAATTATTTAAGGATAGTGTATTGAATAGGCTGAAATTATCCTTTAATGGTTTGACCATCTAATATGGTAATTGATGTTTGACTTATGTTCTATTTTTTCTCTCACTTTCCCTTAAAAATGATTGAAAAATAAAAAGTCATATTCAGGTCAGAACACCAGTGAATGTTTTAATGGAACAGAAGGATTTTTTGACTATGGAAAGAAGGAAAAAAATGTTACTGTAAAAGGAAAAAGAAATGTAAAATGAATGAAATAGATGGTAATATTGGTGTTTGAGAGATATTATTGATTAATTAATGATTTAAATGTAGAATGTATGGGAATTACAAAAATTAATTCCCTAAAGGAAAATCTCATAAATAAATTTTGCAAGGTTATAAGAGTAACTACTTTATTCTTGATGATGAAGAGACTATAGATGAAATTTGAGTGGAAATAGTTATTAATGAATAAGATTATCAAGGATATATAATGGTTTTAGAAGGAAGTAGGATGAATGAAGTATTTTTGTATTTTGATTTAATAGTTATGAACTATGAAATATATAATTATTTTTTAGTAAATGTTTTCCACTAATAAATTGTAAAAATATGTTGAATGATATTGATAACCTAGAAGAGTTATTTAATGTAAAAGTGTTATTCATGGGAAATACATGATTAAGAGAAATATAACCATTAATTTGTTCATTATTTTCAGATGCTGATTCTATGAAAAATATAAGGTAGATATAGATAATTTAAATTGGATGGTATTGATAACATTTTAACTGATAAATAATTTATTGACAAAGAGGTTGATATTATCATTAATCGAGTTTCCTACATTTTTGGATTTTTGTAATAAATCCAATAATAAGTGTTTTATTTAAGGGATGAGGAATTTTATATGTTTTAAAAAATGTTATATGGTAATTTAAGATATTTCCATGTTTTAAGGGAATACATAATGAAGGTATTCACCTATTTAGTATGGGAAAATTTAAAACTAATTTATAATGTAAGGGGGATTAATGTTAATCTGATTTTGAGAAATTTAATAACCTTATTTATATTGTGGGAAGGGTTAAATGGTTGATTATTTATGTAATGATTTCTATAAAACATCATATTATGTTTTATATATTAATGTATTAATTCACCATATGGTGATTTATTCATGTTGGATAACCTATGAAAACTATTTTTTTATGATTGTAACTAATAATAGATTAAATAAATTATCATTCAATTTATGGATATTATGATCCATTGGTGATTTAATCAAAAAATCTTCACCAAAATTTTTGGATTATGGTAAGAATCAAGGAACAATCAAATGGTGAGATTGTGCAGATGAAAGTGAATGAAATCAAGTAAGTATATATTCTTGTGAAAATTCTAGAACATTTGGAAAATGACATTGAAAGAAGATGTTTTCCCATTATAATAATTTTGATGGGACCAATTATGATTTCATAACATTTTTTGATATTGTTTTTTGGATGTTAACTTTCTATCGATCACTAAATTTATTTTTATTAGTGATTTTAACCCTTTATAATTATTTACCATTTTCTTCCATGTCCAAATCATTACTTCCTACTTATATATTCCTATATAGAAAACATATTTTGAGTTACATATAGAAACCATTATGTTTTCATATATCCCTTTTTAATGGATTCTTTAATATTAATTTTTATTATTTGGGTTTCTATGAAGGAATTTTCAAATGATAAACCATTCATGAACAAGATGAATTTCGACGGAGAAATTCATTACAATGGGTGTACAATGTAACACCTTGATATTTTTTGAAATTTAGTTTTAAAATATATTTAATTAATTTGATATTTTTTGTAACATGAGACTTTTATTTTAGCATTTGTTTCATGTAATATCTATTTTTTATTGTGTTGTATATAATTCTGAGTTAAAATTGCTTTACATGCAATAATAAGTTTAAACTAAACATGAAAACTATTTAAATTTTATTACTTAATAGGATATTTTTCTACTAATGGATGGAAAGGAGGGAGTGAATTGTATTTTTTTATAAAAAATATGGTTTACATATTTTTCGAGTATTCATTGGTGACCAATTAATAATAAATTAAAATAATACATTTGAATGTAAATGGAAATATTTTTTTGAAAAAAATTTTTATGCACAAAATTGTGTTTTATATTTATAAATTAACAAAATAATTTTTGGTTAATTATTTTAACTAAATAAATATATTATATGCTAAATAAAATAATAACATTCATACTATACATTTTATATACAAGAGATAAGAATAATTCCATTTTCATTCATAAAAATAATATTTTTCAAAAAAAATTCTTTTTTATGATATCATTATTATAGAATTAAAATTATCTAATTTAAGAAAATTTGTTTGAAAAAATAAAAAATAATTTTCAAATCAAAATATCGAAGTTAACATAGGATTAATTTTTCTCTTTTCTAAAAATTTAAATTTTTGATGAATAGTGAAAAATAATGAATTTCAATTGAAAACTGAATTTTCATTTAATTTATTTATAGAGTTAAATTATATTTTTAAATAGTTTTAATGTTTATTTTTTTTTAATTTATTTAGATTAATCCAATTTATCTCATTTTTAGTGAAGTTAATATTGAATTTGGATATAAAAACATTTCATGCTTTTTAACGTTTTCCCTTTAAAAACATTCTTTCTGGTCATGTCCGTGGGATTAATTTAAAATTACATTTTCCACTTATACTAATTTAATTTTGAAAAAGTAATTCCATATTTGAAATTAGAAAAATTTATAATTTATAATTATTTTAACTTAATTTTTGACCAACACGAAATGTTAATGTACTAAATAATAATTACCAACATAAAAGTAAAAATGAGGTTATCGGGGGTTCGAACAAGATTAATAATAGTGTAAATGATAAAAAATATTAAATTAGTATAATTAAATGATTTTTTTATCTTTGACATAAAATTACTCATGATATTCCAATTTTATTCCACATTACTTTGAATATGTCCTATATAATAACTTATATAAAGAAAAATACAAAAAGATAATTTCTTATCTTTTAATATATATAATGCTTTTGTATATGTAAAAAATACAACATAAGTTCGGTTATAAGTATTATTTTAAAATATAATTTCTTTTTATCATGATAAATAATTTTAATTTTTTTAGATGAAATAATTACTTAAATTCTGATGAAATTCCAACACAGTAATTACTTAGTTAATAATTAAATAAATAAATAATAATAAAAATATTTAAAGTGATCTAAATTGAATTTATTATTGAATTTAATCATTTTTTTATATTCATATATCATGATAAAATGGTTTTCAAATAATATATTTAAATTCCACCATTTTTTTTATATATTTAAATTTGAAATTAAATGAATAATGTCTAAATTAACATTAATGTTATTTTATAATAAATGATATTTTATTAAATGATTTAAAATTAAAAAAATTGCTTCTAAGTGATTTTTAAATATTAAAAATTATCATATATCTTCCATTCAAGGACTAATTATTCTATTATAATTACTATATTGATCATTAAATAGTAAAAACACGGTTAGTGCGGTTACGGTTAAAAGTGTGTTTTTTCATATTACACGTGCTTATGTTAAAATTAATTTCCAACACATATAGTGTTAATGTTGTTTTAAATTAAACATATTATTTAGAATAATTTTTCTAAATTGTATAGTAATAGTCACTCTAATTTACTCTTAAAGGATAAATTACCAAGGTTAGAAAACTAGTTACCATATTAATAATGAAAAAGGGTAAAAATATGTATACTCAGAATTAAGAAATGAAATGTTTAAAGCATTTTTTCATTATGTTTTGGATTTTTTATTGACCATAGAATCCTTACACACCTATAATTATCATATTTGGAACAACTTGAGGTAATATTGACCTTCCACGAGTGAATACTTTTGAGTATTTACAAGAATAACACTCCCCTTCAATTATAAAAGGGCACTCACTCTCCCCAATTATTCACATTTGTAAAAACATTTTTATCAACCAATATCTAGAAAAATAACATTCCAAACTCCCTCCCCTAATACTAGAATTCTCAATATATATATAAATCTAACAATTAAGGATATTAGTGTGAACCTAAGGAGGTTACATAAAAAAGATAATGTTTATCAACTAGATTTTTTATTTTATGTCCTCATACACCCCCTTAATTTATTATTATAGTATGATGATATAATAACCACATTATCCTAAATATAAATGAATAATTATATTTAAAGGGTTCTACCAACAAACACTTACACTTCCATCAAATGGGCTATGAAATCATCCTTCCTGTGTACATTAGACTACTACCTCATGAACTGATATCATTCATTTAGTCAAAAACACCTTTCAGGGTTGGTAATAATTAAGTATTTATAGTTTATATTTTATATATATGATATTTTTTTTATTATACTTCTTGAATTTTTATTTCACTCATAAATTCATGCTTCCATATGGTATAAATTTGACAAATTCATTCATTTGTAAGATGGTCTACTACATCGCGAGGTGATGTGATTCATTCATAAGTTACATAAAAGGTATTAAAATGGGTTTAATAAATATATGAGATATATATGACCTAAAAATTAAATTGGAATGACTATATATATATATATCATTTAACTTTCTTTCCTTCAAAATCATAAGAAAATAGACACATAGTGTAACACCCGAGACTTTTATGTTATATAAACCATCAAAGGAATCTTTTTCTACACAACACTTGCTTGGCTTGCTTTGCACGCAATCGTGACCTTCCTCGATAGCTTGCGTCGTACGCAATACCGAGTTTCACTAAACAACAATATGCTATTAAAACTAGCCGTTATGAATAGTAATAACCACTTTTTAAAATTTTATAAATTTTATTTTTCAAAATGGACTTCATTTTTGGACTCAGAATATCGAAATTAGCCTAGGGTGAAATTTTGGTATTTTTCTGAAAACTTTCAATTTTTGATGAATAGTGAAACCACTAAGTGGTAGGTTAAAAACTGAATTTTGCATAAAACTTAATTTTACCGCTTCTGTGAATGGAATTTCAAAAATCCGAGAGACACGGTTAATATCAAGGACTAAAATATGGTTCAATGAGATGAAAATAATTTTTTGGTGAATAGTAATTTTTTACTATTTTTACCGCGGTTAATAGTAAATAGGGTAACTAAGGGTAAATATGATATCAATATTACCCTAACACATGTCCTATTTCTATTGGACAAGTTTAATTCGACCAAAAACAAACTTAGGAATAAAATATGACCATTTAGGCCCACTTGGATTAGATTAGGACATTTATTATTAATTTATTTAAAGAAGGGTTAAAATAGTTAAAATCAAAGTTTAATAAGTAAATCATTTTTTAATATGGGGTTATATATAAGATAAATTCGATTGTAAATATTAATTAGAAAGCTAAAAAGATTTCCTACATGATGGTATTTTATTTGTAATTTTTAGACATCAAATAATTTAATTTATATATGACACAAAGATGATGCATTAATTATCTTATTAATGAAATATTGACATAATTGATAATATAAATACCAAAATAAATGTAATTTAAGACTTTTTATGAATTCCACTAATTTTCTAGGTTACTATGATATATTAGTGTTGATTTAATCAACTTGGTTCGAACATATAATTCTGTTATGACTTTCAAAAAAATCATATATCAAATAGTGTCAAAATTGACACAAAATAGTTTTTAAATCAAATATTATATTATTAATTTTTATTTTATTCCTAAAAATCTAAGGTTCGGCCAAATGACTTAGATAAAGATATATATATTAATAATAAACAATTTGGGGTTCGTTTGGCATGTTATAGTAAGTGTATTAACCATATAGTGAAAGAAAACAAAAAGACACGGTAAAAGTTAAATTAATTAACTTAGAGTTAAATCTAATTGATAAGGTTAAAATAATACCCTAAACTTGTCTAAGTCCTATTGGTTGATATTATTTCTACCCTTCCCCACTTTAGCTTCGAAATAAGACCCTTTGGAACCATTATAAACCGATTTTGACTTTAATATAAAATAATATTTTGAGATATTCCTAAGGTGCCCCTCTCCTCCCATATAAAAGGGCACCTCCTCCCCCTCCTCCTCACACCAATTTGAGCACTCAAGATCGGCCAACCCCTGCCATTTTCTCCTCTCCACTTCCCTAGAATAATCCTAGAGGTCCTGGTCTTCTCCAAAGACCAATCTTAGTTCCTTAAGTGGGGGATTCAAAGAGGCGTTCCAAAGAAGAGGTAATATCCATTACCGATCTTTTCAATTTCTCTCTTCTTAAACTTCTTATTCTTTAGTTGTTTCATGATAAAGTAATAACATCAGTATTACTTACATACTGATATGTTATTATAAATATGAAACAACCCTAATTCACCTTCTATCCATCCTACGGAAAAATGAAATCACCGCGCGTGCGTACGTACGGAATACCGTCTCCACGCCGTGGTGTAATCTATTTTCCACCATCACCTTACAAGGATGGATATAATGGTGTAATGAGTAACTATATATGATTATTATGAAGTAATATTGATACTGAAATAATATATATATACTCCAATACAATTCCACGATCATAGGAACGATATCATCACTCGTGCGTACGTACGGAATACCGTCTCCACGATGTGATGCGACTCGTTCTACATGATCTTCATTTCATAATGATTATATAAATGAATTGAATGAATGAATATGGTATATACTACACTAATACCATTCTGGAAATGAATTATCTATAACCTAAAGATAAGAATAAGAATTTATTCGACAAAACACGCATAAGAACAAAAAGTTATAAAGACCCGAGTAACAAGTAACAATGAAATATTACTAACAAGAAGCTAATAATATGACCATATATGATATCATATCAATATTTATGATTCTGGAATAAGTCAATAACATTATCTAAACCATCATACAGGAGCTTCGGACACGAACAAAGCAAATCGGACCTAAGGTAAGGGAAATATCACAATCTCATTTTTATCCGAGATTGTTTATTCGTAAGTATTTACTGGGGTGTATTTTATCATCCACATCCATGTTTACTCAATATGTAATATTATTTCCATCCACCTAAAATTGTTTAAATCCATTTTTACCCTTCAGTGAGTTTTTAGTAATACGTATGAAAGGAATCTTTTGTCGTTTTTCGTACGAGGTACTTTTTGACTTTTCCGACAAAAGTACGAAGAATGTTTTTTTTTAACTTATACGGCACGAACGGATTTCTAATGTTTTATAAAGCCTTATTTTAATGAAGCTTCCTCTAAAAGATTTCATGACTATTTTCAATAAAATATCTTTCTTTTAAAATTGCATGATGTTTTGTGAAAAGAAATTTATTTTGAAGAAGAAAGGATATTTTCCTCAAGAATTCAATTCAAGTGTTTTATCAAAATTATTTTCCATCTAAGATAATAAAGGGTTCTGTTTCTATCCATATTTTTACATTGATTTGACTATGTTGTGATGGAATTATGTTTATGAATTCCTTTATCTTATATGAATTGATTTATGATGTCATGATGTTTCAAGAATCCCATTTTTGTTACATGTGTTATGCGATGATGTATGTTTTATGATTATGTGGCACAAATAAGAAAGGATTTATTATAAGATGGGTGGGACCTATATCTCCCTCCAATGCATTGGGTAATGATTTTATATCTCATGAGATAGACATGGCTGGAACGGAAGGTTATTTCGGTTCAGTGATACAGGACTGAAACGAGGAGTGAACTCGGTTCAGAAAGGGGATTTGTCCACTAAGATAGTCTTGGCAATGAGTCATGACTAACAAGAAATGATTTTCCATGATTATGTGTGCATGACACAAAGTTTCAAGTTTTATGTTATGATTATGGGGATCTCATTTTCACTTCTATGATTTATTCCATGTTAAGATATTATGATCTCTTTTGCAGGTTTTGATTTTCAAAAAGATATGATATGATTTTTATTTCCTTTATTTGCCCTTGCTGAGCATTTGAGCTCACCCTTTTATGTTTTCTTTTACCCAGGTCAGGAAGATGGATATTAAGTAGAATATGCTAAAAGGGACCCTATATATGATGAAATAAATGGGAGACACTGTAGAAGATTTATGAACCAGTTGTTTATGTTTCCCAGTTTCTAAAGACACTATACCTATACGGTCCTTTGTGGTTTTGTCATATGTTGTAATAAGTGTGCTTCAATTTTGAAGTATTAACAATGTATGTAAAGTATGGGTCGTTATAGTTGGTATCAAAGGAAAGGTATAGTCAACCTTTGGAAACTAGGATGTGAAAGCCTTAGTAAGAACCCTAAGGATAAGTCTAAGCATAGAACACAATCTTAGAAATGGCCATGAATAACCTAGGATAAGACCATAAGCATGAAAATTTTATTCTTGAATTATGTGGTTTCCTATTATAATTAGTGTTGCTCACACTATTCTTCTTGGTTTTAGTCAATGGCTGGAACCCGAAGGAACCATGTTAATGCGGAATGTGATGGGCAATGCAATGATTGTCCCCCTGAGCAACCAAACGATATGGGAGCTGGAATGCAAAATCATGTAGCCATGCTCACACAACTTTCTCAAGCTATGAATCATGCAGGATTTCCAAACGAGCAAAGGAGGGAGCAACATTCTGTTGAATCCTTCATGAGGCAGCGTCCACCTTCTTTCAGCGGGTCTACTGATCCATTAGTTGCTGAACAATGGATTAGTACTACTGAAAAGATATTTTCAGTTCTTCAATGTTCTGAGCATGATAAAGTCATCCTAGCAGTGTATCGTTTGGAAGGAGATGCGGATCAATGGTGGAATCTTGTTAAGAATACGAGGAAAAGGGATGAAATTGAGTCTATGGAATGGGACGAGTTCAAGAACTTATTTTTCAATAAGTACTTCCCTCGTATTCTCCGAACAAAGATGGAGAAAGAGTTCCTTGAACTGAAGCAAAGGGATGATGAATCTGTTAGTACCTATGAAGCAAATTTTACAAGACTTGCAAGGTACGCTTCTGGTATTATTATCCAACCTGAGAGTAAGATCGATCGATTCTTTAGTGGCTTAAAACCAAGTCTTCGAAGGGCGTTAGCCATAAGGGACTTCAATAGCTACGAGGAAATCGTTCGATGTGCTCTCAAAGTCGAGATGGAGATTGGGGTAACCCATCAGTCACATGGGTTTGATAAGAAGAGGAAGATGGAATTCAAAGAAAAATCTAAAGAGCACACGGAAAAGAAGATGAACTTTCCCTTATGCTCAATGTGTGGAAAGAAACATGGAGGGAGTTGTCTTAAAGGGACAAGTAAATGTTTTAAATGTGGAAAGGAAGGTCATCGGGCATTTGAATGCCGTGATAATGGGAAGAAGATGTATAATGATGCAAACAAAGGAAGGGATACACAGAATGAACCTACTACACTTCAATGTTTCAAGTGCAAGGAGATGGGGCATTATGCCAATCAATGCCCAAATCCAAGGGTTGATGATGATGGTCGACGTCAACAAACTCTTAAGGCTAAAGACAAAGGAAAGTCACATGCAATTTCTATCAGCGATGTGGAGTACGATAACGATGTGGTGAAAGGTACACTTACCATCCACTCTAAAGTAGAAAATGTTTTATTTGATTCTGGATCCACCCACTCTTTTATTTCTAAAGAATTTTCTAAGGGTATCACCGTATTACCTCAACAATTAGATGTTGAGTTAGCTGTGACAACACCTAATGGCACAACAGTCGCATCAGAAGTTTATAATTCTTCTCCGATCGAAGTTTGTGGGAAAGTGCTTCCTGCAAATCTTGTGATCCTTCCTTTAGTGGAATTTGATGTGATTCTTGGCATGGATTGGCTTTCTCTACATGGAGCTCATATCAATTGCCAAAGAAGGGAAGTCACATTTCATATTCCAGATCAACCTACGATCGTCTATCAATGCAAGGATGAACATAACCTTCCAGTGGAAATTTATTCCATCTTATGGGTATTTATTCCACTAAATGAAGGTTATTTATCTCAAATAGTTGGTGAGAAACTCACGATTAAGAATATGCCCATTGTACGGGAGTTTTATGATGTCTTTCCGGAGGAATTACCGGGTCTTCCACCAAATCGTGAAGTTGAGTTTTCAATAGAACTCGTACCGGGTGCTTTGTCTATTTCAAAGACACCTTATAGAATGGCCCCAATTGAGTTGCAGGAATTGAAGAAGCAACTCTAAGAGAATCTTGATAAGGGATTCATACGCCCTAGTGCGTCACCTTGGGGAGCACCTGTTCTATTTGTTAAGAAGAAAGATGGATCAATGAGACTCTGCATTGATTATCGAGAACTTAACAAGATCACTATCAAGAACAAATATCCTCTCCCACGCATTGATGACTTATTTGACTAACTACACGGAGCTCAATACTTTTCCAAGATTGATCTTCGTTCAGGGTATCATCAATTAAGGGTCAAAAGGGAGGATATACCAAAGACGGCTTTCCGTACAAGGTATGGACACTATGAATTTATAGTGATGCCATTTGGTCTTACTAATGCCCCTGCTATCTTCATGGATCTAATGAATAGAGTCTTTAGAGACTATCTTGATCAATTTGTGGTAGTCTTTATAGACGATATTCTTGTCTATTCAAAGAAAAAGGAAGAGCATGAAGATCACTTGAGAATTATATTGAAGACCCTGAGAAAAGAGAAGCTTTATGCCAAATTTACCAAGTGTGAATTTTGGCTTCAAAAAGTTGCATTTTTGGGTCATATAATCTCAAAAGAGGGGATATCTGTGGATCCAGCGAAAACAGAGGTTTTCGAAAGATGGTCAAGACCAACAACAGTAACTGAGATCCGAAGTTTTCTTGGTTTGGCTGGTTATTATCGGGGTTTCGTAAAAGATTTTTCACGATTATCTAATCCACTCACCAAGTTGACTCGGAAAGGAGTTAAGTTTGTCTGGACAGAGGAATGTGAAGAGAATTTCAAGGAGTTGAAAAGAAGGTTATCCAGTGCACCTGTGCTCACACTGCCTTGTAGTAGAGAAAGGTTTGTGATCTACAGTGATGCATCCAAGAAGGGATTGGGGTGTGTTCTTATGCAAAATGATATGGTGATAGCTTATGCCTCACGACAGTTGAAAATCCATGAGCAAAATTACCCAACACATGATTTGGAGTTGGCTGCGGTAATCTTTGCATTAAATATTTGGAGGCATTACCTTTATGGTGAAAGGTGTGATATTTATACTGATCATAAAAGTTTAAAGTATATTTTCACACAAAAGGAGTTGAATATGCGTCAAAGAAGATGGTTGGAGCTGATTAAGGATTATGACTGCTCAATCCATTACCACCCTGGGAAAGCAAACAAGGTGGCAGATGCATTAAGTCGACAAGACCATGCTAGTTTATCCATGATGAGGATCACAAAAGATCCAATATTTATGGATTTACAAAGGATGGATCTTGGAATTATAATGGAAGGGGAAAAATCTTATCTTTCTCAAATGAATGTTCAACCATCTATACATGTGAAGATTAAAGAGGCACAGAAAGAAGATGCCGAGTTACAAAAGAAGGTGAGAAATGTTCCTGAATTCAACCTTGATTGTGATGGGATAATAAAGTTCAGGAATCGGGTTTGTGTTCCTCCCATCCCCGAATTAAAGAAAGAGCTGTTGGATGAGGCTCATAGTTCTTCATTCTCTATTCATCCTGGAATCACGAAGATGTATAGGGACCTGAAAGAGTACTTCTGGTGGGATGGCATGAAAAGAGATGTTGCTGAATATGTCTCTCGATGCTTGGTTTGTCAACAAGTTAAAGCTGAGAGACAGATGTCTAAGGGGATGTTACAACCATTACCCATACCCGAATGGAAATGGGAAAACATCACTATGGACTTTGTCACAGGACTTCCTAAAACATCCAAAGGCAATAATGCTATCTGGGTCATAGTTGATCGTCTTACAAAGTCTGCACACTTCATTGCTATTAGAGGGGATTTTTCTCTAGATCAGCTTGCCAGGATATATGTAAAGGAAGTGGTAAGATTGCATGGAGTACCACTTTCTATTATATCTGATCGGGATCCGAGATTTACCTCGAAGTTCTGGCGAAGTCTTCAGCATACTCTGGATACAGAGTTGAGTTTCAGCACTGCTTATCATCCCCAGACAGACGGTCAGTCTGAGAGAACAATTCAAACCCTAGAAGATATGTTGAGAGCTTGCTCTATGGATTTCAAAGGAGGTTGGGATCAACACCTACCTTTGGTGGAATTTTCTTATAATAATAGCTTTCACTCCAGTATTCAGATGGCTCCTTATGAAGCTCTCTATGGAAAGAAATGCAGGACTCCAACTTGCTGGGATGAAGTTGGGGAAAGAAAGCTATTAGGACCTGATCTCGTTGATGAAATGGCATAAAAGGTCAGATCTATTCAACAACACATAAGAGCAGCTCAGAGTCGACAGAAAAGTTATTCCGACGACCGAAGAAAAGACCTAGAGTTTGAAGTGGGTGATAAAGTGTTCTTACGAATATCTCCCTGGAAGAGGGTTATGAGATTTGGAAAGAAGGGGAAGTTGAGCCCTAGATATATCGGTCCTTTCGAAATACTGGATCGTGTTGGGAAAGTAGCTTACCGATTGGCGCTTCCACCGAATCTCTCTCAAATTCACGATGTGTTCCATGTATCTCTCCTGAGAAAGTACATAACAGATCCTTCACATGTACTCAGCTCAGAAGTTGTACCGCTGGAGCAAGATCTTTCTTATGAAGAACAGCCGATAGAGATTCTGGATCGTAGCGAAAAAGTCCTACGAAACAAGACCACTCGCTTGGTGAAAGTTTTATGGAGGAACCACCAACTTGAAGAAGCTACATGGGAGCTTGAGGATATGATGAGGGAGAAGTATCCTCATTTGTTTGTTACAAAGTGACGAATTTAGAGGGCGAAATTCTTTTTAAGGGGGGTAGAATGTAACACCCGAGACTTTTATGTTATATAAACCATCAAAGGAATCTTTTTCTACACAACACTTGCTTGGCTTGCTTTGCACGCAATCGCGACCTTCCTCGATAGCTTGCGTCGTACGCAATACCGAGTTTCACTAAACAACAATATGCTATTAAAACTAGCCGTTATGAATAGTAATAACCACTTTTTAAAATTTTATAAATTTTATTTTTCAAAATGGACTTCATTTTTGGACTCAGAATATCGAAATTAGCCTAGGGTGAAATTTTGGTATTTTTCTGAAAACTTTCAATTTTTGATGAATAGTGAAACCACTAAGTGGTAGGTTAAAAACTGAATTTTGCATAAAACTTAATTTTACCGCTTCTGTGAATTGAATTTCAAAAATCCGAGAGACACGGTTAATATCAAGGACTAAAATGTGGTTCAATGAGATGAAAATAATTTTTTGGTGAATAGTAACTTTTTACTATTTTTACCGCGGTTAATAGTAAATAGGGTAACTAAGGGTAAATATGATATCAATATTACCCTAACACATGTCCTAATTCTATTGGACAAGTGTAATTCGACCAAAAACAAACTTAGGAATAAAATATGACCATTTAGGCCCACTTGGATTAGATTAGGACATTTATTATTAATTTATTTAAAGAAGGGTTAAAATAGTTAAAATCAAAGTTTAATAAGTAAATCATTTTTTAATATGGGGTTATACATAAGATAAATTCGATTGTAAATATTCATTAGAAAGCTAAAAAGATTTCCTACATGATGGTATTTTATTTGTAATTTTTAGACATCAAATAATATAATTTATATATGACACAAAGATGATGCAGTAATTATCTTATTAATGAAATATTGACATAATTGATAATATAAATACCAAAATAAATGTAATTTAAGACTTTTTATGAATTCCACTAATTTTCTAGGTTACTATGATATATTAGTGTTGATTTAATCAACTTGGTTCGAACATATAATTCTGTTATGACTTTCAAAAAAATCATATATCAAATAGTGTAAAAATTGACACAAAATAGTTTTTAAATCAAATATTATATTATTAATTGTTATTTTATTCCTAAAAATCTAAGGTTCGGCCAAATGACTTAGATAAAGATATATATATTAATAATAAACAATTTGGGGTTCGTTTGGCATGTTATAGTAAGTGTATTAACCATATAGTGAAAGAAAACAAAAAGACACGGTAAAAGTTAAATTAATTAACTTAGAGTTAAATCTAATTGATAAGGTTAAAATAATACCCTAAACTTGTCTAAGTCCTATTGGTTGATAGGATTTCGACCCTTCCCCACTTTAGCTTCGAAATAAGACCCTTTGGAACCATTATAAACCGATTTTGACTTTAATATAAAATAATATTTTGAGATATTCCTAAGGTGCCCCTCTCCTCCCTTATAAAAGGGCACCTCCTCCCCCTCCTCCTCACACCAATTTGAGCACTCAAGCTCGGCCAACCCCTGCCATTTTCTCCTCTCCACTTCCCTAGAATAATCCTAGAGGTCCTGGTCTTCTCCAAAGACCAATCTTAGTTCCTTAAGTGGGGGATTCAAAGAGGCGTTCCAAAGAAGAGGTAATATCCATTACCGATCTTTTCAATTTCTTTCTTCTTCAACTTCTTATTCTTTAGTTGTTTCATGATAAAGTAATAAAATCAGTATTACTTACATACTGATATGTTATTATAAATATGAAACAAACCTAATTCACCTTCTATCCATCCTACGGAAAAATAAAATCACCGCGCGTGCGTACGTACGGAATACCGTCTCCACGCCGTGGTGTAATCTATTTTCCACCATCACCTTACAAGGATGGATATAATGGTGTAATGAGTAACTATATATGATTATTATGAAGTAATATTGATACTGAAATAATATATATATACTCCAATACAATTCCACGATCATAGGAACGATATCATCACTCGTGCGTACGTACGGAATACCGTCTCCACGATGTGATGCGACTCGTTCTACATGATCTTCATTTCATAATGATTATATAAATGAATTGAATGAATGAATATGGTATATACTACACTAATACCATTCTGGAAATGAATTATCTATAACCTAAAGATAAGAATAAGAATTTATTCGACAAAAAACGCATAAGAACAAAAAGTTATAAAGACCCGAGTAACAAGTAACAATGAAATATTACTAACAAGAAGCTAATAATATGACCATATATGATATCATATCAATATGTATGATTATGGAATAAGTCAATAACATTATTTAAACCATTATACAGGAGCTTCGGACACGAACAAAGCAAATCGGACCTAAGGTAAGGGAAATATCACAATCTCATTTTTATCCGAGATTGTTTATTCGTAAGTATTTACTGGGGTGTATTTTATCATCCACATCCATGTTTACTCAATATGTAATATTATTTCCATCCACCTAAAATTGTTTAAATCCATTTTTACCCTTCAGTGAGTTATTAGTAATACGTATGAAAGGAATCTTTTGTTGTTTTTCGTACGAGGTACTTTTTGACTTTTCCGACAAAAGTACGAAGAATGTTTTTTTTAACTTATACGGCACGAACGGATTTCTACTGTTTTATAAAGCCTTATTTTAATGAAGCTTCCTCTAAAATATTTCATGACTATTTTCAATAAAATCTCTTTCTTTTAAAATTGCATGATGTTTTGTGAAAAGAAATTGATTTTGAAGAAGAAAGGATATTTTCCTCAAGAATTCAATTCAAGTGTTTTATCAAAATTATTTTCCATCTAAGATAATAAAGGGTTCTGTTTCTATCCATATTTTTACATTGATTTGACTATGTTGTGATGGAATTATGTTTATGAATTCCTTTATCTTATATGAATTGATTTATGATGTCATGATGTTTCAAGAATCCCATTTTTGTTACATGTGTTATGCGATGATGTATGTTTTGTGATTATGTGGAACACATAAGAAAGGATTCATTATAAGATGGGTGGGACCTATATCTCCCTCCAATGCATTGGGTAATGATTTTATATCTCATGAGATAGACATGGCTGGAATGGAAGGTTATTTCGGTTCAGTGATACAGGACTGAAACGAGGAGTGAACTCGGTTCAGAAAGGGACTTTGTCCACTAAGATAGTCTTGGCAATGAGTCATGACTAACAAGAAATGATTTTCCATGATTATGTGTGCATGCCACAAAGATTCAAGTTTTATGTTATGATTATGGGGATCTCATTTTCACTTCTATGATTTATTCCATGTTAAGATATTATGATCTCTTTTGCAGGTTTTGATTTTCAAAAAGATATGATATGGTTTTTATTTCCTTTATTTGCCCTTGCTGAGCATTTGAGCTCACCCTTTTATGTTTTCTTTTACCCAGGTCAGGAAGATGGATATTAAGTAGAATATGCTAAAAGGGACCCTATATATGATGAAATAAATGGGAGACACTGTTGAAGATTTATGAACCAGTTGTTTATGTTTCCAAGTTTCTAAAGACACTATACCTATACGGTCCTTTGTGGTTTTGTCATATGTTGTAATAAGTGTGCTTCAATTTTGAAGTATTAACAATGTATGTAAAGTATGGGTCGTTATACATAGTTCAGGTGTACATATGTTCTACAATATCCAAGAATGTTTTATTTAATTTCTTATCACTAAGTATTATGGATTAATATAAATACATCTATACTGAGTAAGTATTTTTTATATTATTTTTATCATTTTTGAGATGATTAAATCATGATCAAATTAAGGGGACCAAAAATAACAATTCAACACAGATACGAAAAAAGTTTTCATTACCCTAGACATAACAATAACATGAAATTGTTAATAAGTTAATAATAAAAGGTCATAGTAAAATACTATATGGTATGATATATATGAATATTTTTCTGTAATAGATTTATATTAATCTTTTTTCTATTTCATAGGAGTTTTAATGAGTATATCTGGATTAAAGACAAAAGGTAAAGGATTTCCATGGAACTTTTTACATCTTTAAGACACATTTTATATCCACCACCTAATTATTTCATGTGGTGTGAATAATTCCCATGAATTGATATGATGATTATTATACTATACATGATTGAGGTTCACATATTCATTATAGGATCTCTATTTACCGTTATTCTAAGATCCCAATTTGTATATGATTTTTATCTATTTTCAATGAATATCATTGGTTAAAAATGTTGACTAATGAAAAGGATGACTTCATTTATTCCAATAAGATGAATAAGTTACAATTTTAATGCATCATGGATTATTTTTTTCAAGAATTTTAATTTTAAGAAACATGTAAATGGTTTTAAGACATTATTTTTTCAAAGGTAATTCATGGATAATTGTTATGGATTAAATGTGATGCAAGGGAAATTATTATATATTCATTTAGTTAAATTAGATATCATGGTTTAATTATTATCCAAGTAACTCTGATGATTTTTTAACTCGATATACGTTGAAAGAACATTTTTCAATGGTGACAAATTTTTACATCAAATAAGAAAGCAATTGATCAATCCCTTGGTTTCTAGATTTGGATGATAAAGATTTATTTGGAATATATATTCCAAAAAGGAAAGAACAATAGGTATTAAGGTGTCCAAGATAAAAGAAATTTATAAATACATGAGGAATTCATTTGAAGTAAATTATAAATATATATTTGAATGAATATTTAAAAATAGGAGTCCATTGGATGTTGCATATCATCTACACTTAAATTTTATTAATTATTTGTTTGGGGATTAAATATAAAATAATAGAAAAACATACTAGGCAGCCAATCCAACATTAACCAGGGTACATTTAGGAACTGACGGTCAACCATGTTGACGGTAATTCATCTTGATCCACCATGAATTACAGTAGTGTAGTTAGAGGGATGTTTAAAATTCATCTATGGGCTTGTGTATATGCACTATAGTGCACAGGACTGTAGGAACACATAGGTTGGGAAATAATCCCATGGTGAAGCTCATTGACACTGTGTATCATGACCTTATGGGTATTTTATAATGTGCATCCAGGGGCTAAACCTAGTGTCAGATCGAATAAGTAGAGGATATGGTATTTATTATATAGAGGTTAAAACACTTTGAGGTTGGATGTGGGATGTATAGTGATGTTGTACTATTACTCTATTTCAAAAATTATTGAAAATAAAGTATCAATCTAATTCAATCTATCACAGCCATTGTTTACCAAATGATATTTTATCTAACCTATGGCCATTGATGGAGTATACCTATACACCCAAGGTTATTCATTTTTTCACATTCATTGTAGATCCAAGATAAAACACATAATATTTCAATATTATTAATGAAAAAACCTTTATTTATGCATGATACTCTATTCATTAAAAGATGTTTTGGAATAATATTTTTCATATTGAAGAAAAAGGAGCTCCGTTTTTTGATTAATTCATCCTGTATGAATGGATATAGTTCGATCATATGAATTCATGCATCCTCTCTTGATTTCATTCTGGGGATTTTTTTTCCAAAACCTAGGGGAATCCATTATCATGAAGGAAAAACCATTATGATATCCATATTGATTGATCCTGAACCTAAGGAATTTAATGTCGTGATATAAGGGAATTAAAATCCTTAATTTCAAAGGAAGAAAAAATGGGATTGATTTACTGATTTAATGAGGAAGAAACAATGACTCTAATATATAAAAAATAATCCCTTGGGAATAAGGATGTTGTTACTCATATATTCCTTCAAGAGATATCATTTTCTTTGAGAATATAGAATCTCTAGCATTCTTTTGTTTGATGATGATGCAGTGATCCAAGATCCCCCAAGGATTTATGAATAAGGGAATTTCTACACACTATTTTGTGTGAAGTGAAACTAGGAAATTATTTTTAAAGGAGAATACCATGTAGACAAGTGATTTTTGTTTATACACACTCATCATGCTTTATGAAGAAATCAATTCCATGCACATGTATTGAGTGTGATACTATCAATGAGTTATATGATGAAGAAATAATACTACTTATGTCTATAAACACAAAGAAGGTATTTTCAGGGTTCAAAGTGAAACCCTACTATCTTGTGTGAAGGAAGAAATAGGTGCACTCTAATCACTTGCACAAAAACCTAGGTTATGTGATGAAGAAATAATGGGGTATTAAATGCAAGAATATAGACCATGAATTCATATAAAAATTTAAATATTACCAAGCCTACTTGAATCCTGAATATATAAACTATTTAAAAGAAGAAAATAGTTATATGATTTCACACAAGTCAGTTAAATTGAAAATACTATGTGTGTACATATATCAGTATGTGGGAAGAAAATATTTTTGAATGAGGATATTTTATTCAAAATTTAATGAATATATGAATTCTCAAGAACATGTAAATGGTAATTCATTTAAGATATATGAAAAATAATTTAATATTTCCCATAATATATATATAAAAAATTTATCCATGCAGTGTATGTGATCTGATTGGGGTGTAATTCAAGAATAGATTAATTTTCATTTATTAAATATCATTCTAGAGTGAATTTTTAAGGAAAATCTGGTTTGAATAATTTTCATTCAATACTGGATACACCATAGAATAATAAAGTTGCTTCCATGTAGTCGCATATGCATGAAGATGGGAGAGAGAAGAAGAAGAAAATGGATAATCTATAAATTGATTATTATTCAGGACAATATTATTGTGATGTTGCTAATAAAATTTTAGATTTTTTATGTTTTAACAACCATAATAAATATTTTGATTCTAAAAAGAATAAAATGAAGATATAATGTATCTTTTTTCACTAAATAAGAAATATATCAAGACATCACTACACAATATTTCATATACTTGAGTGTCAAAGAATAAAGGAAAATGGAGTAGTGACAGGCCAAATTAATATTAAGTTTAATAATCATTTGAGAAAGAAGAATTATGTGATTATTAGTCAATACCATATTCATATAATTGTGACCGAAGTCAGAATAGGAAGAAGATAAATAAGTGAAGCTTTTAGTTTAGGGTTATAAAGAAGAGGAATGGTTATTTTCCTATAGCAAAGCAAGTACCAAGGGAAAAATATCTTGGAATAAAACTCCAATATCATGACATCCAATAGTAGTATCAATAGTGTTCAGACTTTATTTGTCTCATAAAAAACCTTCTCATCAAGGAGAATGTTTTCTTTAAATATAGTATAAAGATCCATCCATGTGTTTCAAAACATTTAATATCAATTGAATATACTGTATTTCAGGTGAACTAGTATTTATTACTTTCTATAACAATATTCAACCGAACAATTTCTATTAGTTGTGTGGTAAATATATTTTATGAACCATGATAAGGAATAACTAATTTGATTGACTAGTTAAATTTGTGAAAATACTATGTGTTATCTTTTTCTACTTTCATATAATTAAATGTGATTTGGAAAATAGAATAAGAAAATAAAGATCATAATAGGTCAAATAGGTAAAGGGATAAATATTTTTGGTTGGATTAAAAATTCCCAAACAATAATTCAGCCCCACCCACCTTTCACTGTAAGGAATATTCAAAAATAATCCTTTAAATTTTTACCAGTACCATGGTTTACCACTGTTGGATTATATATAGAGAATATATTCTATTTTGAATATTTGAGTTTATTTATTGTATCAATAATGATTTTGGTTTATATTTAATATTAAGTTATCTCTAAGAAGAATTCTTTTTATACCAAGTCAAAGATAAATAGGAGAAATAAAGAAAAAATAATGATTAAGAATAAGTCACTCTAAAATAATAAATAGGAAGTATTTATTTCTCTCTGTTGTGTAGACAATAAATACATATCAGTCTTGTGAGGTAAGGTGATGGTGGCTCTTGTTTCCACTAAGGAGAAGGGAAACCTTCTTGTCTCAAATAAATAAAAATATTCAAGTGAGCGTGAGTTATTTGTTGGAACCATTTAGGATATTCCTAAAAAATAAGATCCTAGAACATGTGGTGATTATTATTAGTCTAAATATTCTCATGAAAAATCAATTAATATAAAAATATAAATTCTACATGGTATTGTTAAGTAAATAGACCCCCTAATTTTTGGGTTCTTTTAAAATGTGGAGAAAGATATAACCCTACTAGAAGGAGAAGATGATGTTCAATATAAGGGGTTCTAAGGAATAATTTATTAATTTTTTATTCTCTCAAAACATGTTCATATATTTGAAAAAAACATAAAGGTATCTGGAATGAAGTTCCTCGAAATAGATCAATTAAGATGAAAATAAATTGGTAGTCAATAATAATCTTGAAGAAAAAATCTGTACAGGTGAATAAAAATTGGAATATCATTGATTTCAAGGATTCTTAATACGAAGTATCATTTTGTAAGGTCAACTAACATGACTCTTTGATTCATAATAAAGTTATGTTTCATGAATATGAGGTTGAAATAATGAAGAAATATTGTTAAGAGAATATTATTATGATTTAAGATTATAAAATCATCTTTAATAAGAAATATCTCGAATTAGAAGTATTGTTGTCCAATCTAGAGAGGATACGTATTGAGTCTTAACCAAAGAAAGTTACAATTTCTACTAGTACCCAATGATCACTATAGTAGAATAATATTAAAATACGTTTAAAATGTTATAATAATATCATTCCATCATTTGAGGATCTATCTTAAGCTACTTTAAAGAAACATGTCCCATCTATAAAAACATGTAGTAATGTTCAGAAATATATTTCCATGAACAATGAAGGTTTGAAAACTAAATATGAAAAAGTATGGATAAATAAAGGTGATCATAAGAATGCATCCAAGACTATGGTAGATATGAAAAATAGTGTGTAATCTTTTTAACCATAAAGATCCCAAAAGGTTGTGAAGAAGAATAAAAAATAATATATAAAAGAAAGTGGAAAACCAAGGTTTTGGGGTCAATTATGGTGCTATAATAGAATTAGGCATTGTGAAAAATATTTTTGGTATGCTCCATGAAATTGTAGAAAATAAAAAATTCCCACCTCAAGGGTTTTTGATCCATAAATGAAGCTGAAATATCCATAGGCCAATAGGAATCTATGTATTATAAACAGATTTTGAATTTTTGATAACATTTTTTGTGTGTGCAATTGAAATGGTCACAAGGTTGGTAAATTATCATATCAACATGTATATAAGTTTTTTAAGAAAATAATACCATACAATTTTTATAGGAATGATTAATCTTCCATGGTAAAAAATTAGATAATAGTTTTAAAGAAACATTCTCCCAAAATGATTTCTTGAAAGTATGTTTAGGATACATTGTATTCAAAAACCAAAATATTGATGAAAATTTCATCATACAAAATAAATAATGATAAAAATGATGGAAATATAAAGAATCCACATGGAATATCCAATCATGCTTCAATAATTCCTAGTGAGATGTAAATTATATGTATAAACATTTAGAATGAATGAGTAAACTTGACAATGCACTAGACACGACTAGTGGAAAAGAGAAAACAATATTCCACATGATGAAGGAAAACGACATGAAAGTTTTTCAATGAAATGAAAATATTATGTTAAATAATTTCTATGTGGGAGACATAATAAATCAACCCACATTGAAAATGGTTCTTTAACCATTTTACCAGAACAAGAATCAGTCATTGTGACGAGATATAATGTAGCATCTATGAACACAGTTAAGTGGAAAATTTCTTTTCATAAAGCATCAGATCATGTGAATAGATCTATTCTCCATCAACAAAAATCAAAAAATATTTTAAAATGTTAAATCATAAATACTAGATCAAATGGAGATATATGGTTGAGAAAAATATCACAAACCTCATGTTAGAATTGATGAATCAATGAGGATCCAACATATTCCCATAAAACATTATGTATTTTATTTATAATTATAACAAAGGTAATTAAGGGTGAATTAATTTCATAAGGGGAGAACCTGAGAAGCAGTGATTGTTAGAAATGTACTAAGAATTAACCATCCTTGAATAATAATTCAATTCATATTATAATACTAAGATGATAGAGGATAAAATTTCGTAAAGTTATAGAATGTGATGTCCTATTCCAGATAGATCGAATAAAGTAAATATCATGTTGGAATGATCTTATTGTTTGTATCGGGAATAATAAATGTTCAAGAATATCATACTCAGTGAAGTTGGGAAAGTTTTCCAATCTAGGTAAACCGAAGTAGGAGATCTGTTATGGTGTACTCTTCATTCTGAAATATCCCAAAATTTCATTCTTTAAGATATTATCCACTATGAATATGATGGGGAATGTTTCCATTAAGGGGATGAAATATGATGAAGAAGCTACCAAAACCATTAATTCAATTGGTAAAAAATATGATTATTCTAAATATTTCATGAGGATTAGGTTATTGGAAAAGGTATTTTGTCATAACTTCTCATCTATGGTTACTCAAAATAAATATCAATTTAAAAAGTCTTAGAAATCTAATTAATCAATTACATAAAAGGATGGAAAGTTCTTCAATGTCCCTTATCATACATATTTTACTTTATTGTTTTCAATCTATTTGTTGGAGTGAGTATAGAAATGTGCAATTTTTTATTCTTAAAAGGATTTATATCACTTATAGTAATGTAATCCTGGAATTAGAGTGAATAATCCTTAAAGAATAGTGGTTGAGTTTTCATTTCATGCGGTATCATGATCTGTTTCAAAGGAACCTCATTTTTTCTCAATTAAATACTGTTCTTTTCTACACTGAAAATGAATCAAGTATACTTATAGTGAAATGATGGATGACACGTCTCTTAAGTATATACTGGTACCATTTTCCTGTGAACATTGTATTTCATGTCAATAAGGGGGAGGATAAAGTGAAAGGAAAGTTGTAAATTTAAAGGGGTAGAGGTGATACTTATCGACATATTGACACAATCGTTGGAAAATAACTTGGAAGGTATTTCCAATAAATAAAAATAGGGAGATTTAGGATAAAAATTTTTGTATGTGTTGTATTTTTTTCAATAATTGTAATTTGTTTTAAAATTTTGATCAATGAAATAAGATGATTTTATTGGAATCAATATGATGAAGGATTTTTAATGTTAATAGAGATGGGATGAAGTGATCAAGTCTTATAATTTTAATAAACATATAAATGGTTTGAAGAATTTGAGTTCTCTAAGGTACTTTATAGAGAATTGTTATAAATTCAAGGTGATACATTGATAATTTTTATTGATTCATAAAATAAAATTGGATGTCATCCTTGAATTATTTTTTCAGTAACTCTAATGATTGTTGAATATGTTATATGATTAAAGAACTTGTGTCATCAGTGACTCGTTGTTTACAAAAAAAATATGGAAGTTGATTCATCTAACAGTTCCATGATTTTGATGATGAAGAATTATTTGGAATTTATATTCCAAAATGTGAAGAAAAATATGGATTAAGGTGGCCATGAGAAAAGGAATTTATCATCACATGAGGATTTTATTTGAAGGCCATTATAAATATTTGTTTGCATGAAGATTGAAGAAGTGGTGGTTTGAAGTTTCATATCATTTTTGAATGAATTATTAGTAATGTTTTTGATGGTTACTAAACTTAAAATAATATCCAACCATACTAGCCGTCCATGACCACCTCAACTAGGGCACATGTGTGACCTAGAGTTCAATCACAGCCATGGGATGTCAGTATGAGCCACTATTCATTTTACAAAAGTTGGTTTAGTGTCATGTGTAATCCCTTGTAGGGTCATTGTATAAGGCCTGAAGTTCACATGCCTATAGTAATGCATATGTTGGGAAATTTTTTTTGCATGTAATCCAATTGAGTACATGTTTCACGAATTATGTGGGTGTATTTCGTTTTATATATGAGTGTCAAACCCAATGCCGACATAAAGAAGTAGTGGATATAAACCCTATTATATTGAATAGATAAAATGTACTAAAGATCGATGTGGGTTTCATGGTGATACAGTACAATTTCTCCACTTTAAAAATAATCATTCATAATGAAGTTGTTCAATATAATCAATCTCATCCCTCTAATCAACATGGGAGATATTCATCAACCTATATCCTTTGACAAGTGACATTTGTATGCCTAATTATATATATTTTGTGACTTTTATTGTCGATCTATGCTCAAATGCTAAATTATTCAATATTATAAAGGAATGAACCATCATTCATGCATTCTATGATTTTCATGCATTGAAGTGTTCAAAGAAGATGCTTCACCTAAAAGAAATTGGAGTTGTAGAAGCTGATTCCTATATCTAGTATTCATGGGTAGATTCTGATATTTTTTATTAATTTAGATCCACTTACTATTTTTGGAGAAATAGAATCAAGACCATATTTCATGACTGATAAGATCATATGGACATGAAATGGTTGTTTATAAACCATCAACATGATTTATGAAGATGGGTTGTTCCGAAAGATAGTACTATATATGATACACCCACTAAATTATGTGAAGAATAAATAGTACTTCTTCTATGTATACACATAAAGAAAGTATTTTTGTGTTCTTCATGAAATCTTGTCGGCTTGTACGATGGAAGAAATACGTGTGTGCTAAAATCTTGATAAAACACCTTGTCTGTGTGAAGGGGGAGGGGATACCGAATTAATGCACAAAGCATATGCACTCATATATTTTATTTTAGTATACCAATACATGGATCATATTTTAAGAGATAAATAGTTTAAAATAATAGAATATCATGATGATTTCACACAAGAAAGTAAACATGAAAATACATTTTGTGTGCATATATAAGTCTTTGTGAAAAAAATAATAGTGAATGTGGATATTGTATGAATGATTTCATGCATATATGAATTCTCATGAACATATAAATGGTTATGAATTTGAGATACCAAAAATATAACTGAAGGTTTAATAGAAAATATGAATAAAAAAATTATGTATGATGTGCATGTGATCTTACAAGGTTGTAATTAAATAAGAGAATAATTTTCATTTATGGAAGAATAGTTTTTAATGAATTAATGTTGAATTTTCTGTATGAATAAATTTCAATAAATAATAGTTGAACCAAGAAATAACATAAGTGATTTTATATATTTGGACATGTTTAGTGAGAATCAGTTTTGGAAAATATTTGTTGAAAAATCATTAACATAAGTGAATCTGCAAAATTCAACCTATGTAAACATAAGAGACAGAACTAAAATAAAGTGGTCAATATAGAAACTGAATATTATTAGGACTAATGTAACTACAATTATTCTAAGATGAGATTATATTTTTCAATAATAAAAAGGAATTATGTGATTCTAGCATGAGAAGAAGATGATTTAGTGTGGTTTGTTTTGAACTAAAGAAAATATAGATCAAGACACTGCTATACAATATTTCATATACTTGAGTTTCAAATATCATAGCTGGAAGGAGGAGTGACTGGCCAAATTAATATTCATTTTCATTATCATTTTGGTGAGGAAGAATTTTTTTTATTATAATTCCACACCATATTTATATTCTTATGAATAAATTAAAAAGAATAACAAGTGAAGTTTTCGGTTTTCTGTTGTGTAGAAGAGGAAAGGTGGATTGCCTTATGATAATAAAGTAACAAGTGATGAAAATTTTGGATGAACAAAGCATCACTGTGACATCCAGTTATAGTCACAAAATGTTTAAGGATTTATTGTTGATACAAAAAACCTTATCATGAAGGTCAATACTAAATCCATATGTAGTACAAATATCTACCCATGTGTTGTAAAACATCCACAGTTAAATAACTATAGATCATTGCAAGTGAAAGGGTATTTTAAAATTTTGTAACCACATTAAAATGATTATTTTCTAGTGGTTATGGGATCATGATCTTTTACATTCCATTCCAATGACTTTCTACTCTAATTGAATAGTGATCCTTATAAAAATTTCATGTGCTTCCTTATACTATTTTCATATAATTGTATTAGTAATGGAAACAATAATAAAAAAATTTAGATCATAATAATTTAATTAGTTAAGGGATAAATAGTTTGTATTTTAATAAAAAATTCAATAACATTGACTCACCCCCACCCCCTCTCAATGTTAAGAATATAGCAAACTGGTCCTTTAGGGTTTATGGTTAAAAAGATACAAAATCAACAAGGGTTGTTTATCTCAATTTTTCTTCTTTACTATGTAGGTAATGTATTCAATTTTATTATTTCATTAAGTGTATATACAAACCCTTTTACATGTAATATCATGAATTTATTCATCTTCGTGGTATATTATGTGCCATTTAATTAATTCCTACATGTGGCTAATGATTTAATGTTACTATAGTGGTAAAAATGTTATGTTACCATCTCATAATTTATTAGGATGGTTTATGAAAAATTATCCAATGTTGAAATATCATGATATACCTTCCAAGAAGTTTCTTGAATCTTATTCTCCTATGGTAATTAATTTTATATTCCAGTAATGGTACCATTTTCCCACTCTTTATTACTTATGAAAATTAATGAAAACTTTGTAAGAAAATATGACATGATTTCTCTCTATGGTCAGATATATGTTTTTCTTAGAAACCATTCTTTCTATAAAAAATAAATATCATTTAAGCTCATTTTTATAGAAAATTATTTTAAAAATGACCCATGTTTTAAAAAAATCAATATATTTATAATCTTATTTTATATGTTTCCATATTTATTTAACAAAAAAGGTTTTATAAAATATTTTATCTTTAAAAAATTAATTTAAATTATTTTGAAATCTTAATTTATATTTTTTCAATGTAATTTTCCCCTAAAATGGTTTTCAAAATGTTTTTTCTTTCAAAAATAATTTTTCAATACAGAAAGGATATTTTCCGCAATAAATTTGTAAATGATATTTCAAAATTATTTTCCATCTAAGATGACATATGTGGGTGTTACCTATTCTTTAATGCTCATATGTTATAAGGATACAATTCATATTATTTCTCTAAGTGGTTTATGATTTCATGGAATGATATTTTTGAAACCCATTTCAATTCCACTAGTTCCTCCATGAGTGAATTATGATGAATCCCAATTCTTTTCACCATTTATTCTATGATGAAAGGATTATAAAACCTATCACTTTTCTATAGGTTTTGATATGATTAAATGTTTATAATATAATTTTCTCTTATTGTGTT
Source organism: Viscum album (assembly GCA_963277665.1). Classification (NCBI taxonomy): domain Eukaryota; kingdom Viridiplantae; phylum Streptophyta; class Magnoliopsida; order Santalales; family Viscaceae; genus Viscum; species Viscum album. The sequence continues at coordinate 1,155,695,529 of OY728138.1, forward strand.
ATGATATGAGGAATTTTTATGATCTTGTAGAACCCATAAATATAGTTTTTATTATATATATATTGGGACCTATATCTCCCTCCAATAAATAGTATAAATATTTATATCTAATGAGATATAAAGTAATATAATAAGTTATAAACTTAGTTTAGTAAGGTACTTTGTCTACTATAACAGTTTTGGGAGTGAACTCATTCCACTATAAGGAAAGGGATTTCACTTGGGATGAGGGTGGGTCCTTCCAAGGAGGTGTATCCACCTATGTTTGAACATTATTATATGTTCATAATGTTATTAATAAACCTTATTACATGTTCACATTCTTATGTGTGAACCTGACTACATGTTAAAAATTATATGTGTGGAAATGGTTTCATGTCCATAAGTTTTTTGGGCGGTTTGATTTCATGTTCTTAACATAATGAGTGAAGTTGATTCAATATAAACATGTCCAAAATGTTATAATATAATTTTTATGCCCTAATAATTTTTCTTATGAAAATTTTATACTCTCATAGATCATGATTTTTAATTATTCACCTACAATTCGTGTCTTCTGAACTGTATATATTTATAACTAGACTTCTGTTTACGATCTATGATAGGTTGGGTATAACAATTGTATGTTCTATTCACTATCATGTAACCTTATACTTATCTTATACATTCATATGATCATATAGTGGTATCTAAAATTTTTAACCTTTTTGAGAATCTATACACACCCTTTCATATGTTTATTTTCCAGAGTTTATGATGAAACATTTTATATAGTGTATGTATATGAAGATTATTAAATGGGAATATATTTTTTGGGAAATATTGAGGATTAATCATAAATTTAGAATCTTTTATTCCATTTTTCCATTTGAACTAAAATATTACATTCCGAAGGCATGTGTTTCTATGATGTAAGGAATGTTCATCTAAAAAGATGTAATTTCCATGTATGAGAATCCAGAGTTTCAATAAATATGGTTTTTTATATAAAACCATTATATTTAATTTCCAAAATTCATTTATTTCTATTTATGAAACCATGTTTAATAGCTTTGTGATAGATATCACGTTTAAATAATAATATTTATATTTTTTAGAGTTCGTTAAAACTCAGTGTTGTGTATAACGAAATCTACCAATGAAAATTTTATTTGTTTAAAAAATTCCTAATAACTTGAGGGGTTATAAATATCTAACTAGTATGTTGGAGTCGTATATATCTTTGTTCCTTCTGGAAATGGGGATGACCTTATTTGTTTAATGTTCAAACATTCCAAATGGTTTATAATGGGTTTATTCGTTAAACCAGAAACGTCCAATGATTATATATCCATTTGGACCTACTTTACAAGGGTAGGTTCTCATTAGTTGTGGACCGATGAGGCTTGAGAATTTTCATTAGTCAATAAGATGGGAGGTTAGGCTCATCATATCTTTTTGGGGAGAATTATTGCATACTCTGGGAATCTCATATAGATTTATGTTATGGTCATGAATCCTTATGAATTCACCAAGCATGAATATGAGTTTTACTTTAGATTTGGAAATAAATGATTGATATGTATGGGACATAGAGATTATTTTATTTGTATTTGAGGTTCTTCATCGATGGAGAATCATCCGTATGTATTGTAGATTCTTAGTCAATGGTATACTTCAATATATTATATATAAATCTCTTGGTCACACTGATGAATGTACTAGTTTTAAAGCCACTCAGTGGGACACTTGATGTTTATTTTCATTCAGAAAGACATGGATTATTTTAGAGTTGGTATCGTACCCGCTGAAGGGATACCAATGTATCCTTGTTACAATGGAATTAAAACCCACGTAGTACGATAATAAGGATATAGATTAACATCATATGGGATGGAAAAGAATTAATGAAATATGGGCTTGAACCTTATAAAGGATTCCTATATACTTTACATTTAAGATAGGGATCAAAGTCCACGTAGTTCGGGTAACGAAATATGGGTTTTATGCATGGTTAATGGCCCAAAAAGAGATGTCATGATTACGTTAACACTCTAAGCCCACGTGAGTCATTATCATTGTGAGAAACAAGAGGTATAATTAAACTTGACAATGGTTCCATGAAATATAGATTCATGAGAAATTATATGGGGCATACGTATGTATGACTGCCCTTGTAGATGAATACCTGGACTTAAATCAGGAAAGAAGCCCAGGAGTAGGGTTCATAAAGGTGTTTGTACTTTATGGAGATTTTTAGTTTTAACTTGAGGCTTACTCTTGGGAAAGAGACTCAAATTAAAAGGGATTTATGATTGGGGTTTATTCCTGAGAAGGATACCCAAATCGAAAGAAAATAAGATTGGGGCTTACTCATGAGAAAGAGGCCCAAGTTAAGGGGACATGGAACTTGGGGCTTACTCCTGATAAGGAGGCCCAAATCAAAATATCTTCTCATCTCAGAGGATGATTTTATATAGGAAAACACCTAACTGTGGTGACATAAAGCTTGTAAATGACGAGGTTTTGGGAGAATTATCCCAAAATTCCTTTCAGATAAGGATGCCTACAAAGGAACCATGCCATAAATGGCTTTGAGGAGGGTTTTGAAGGCTATATCTTGAAGTGGAGAGGTGGATTTGGGGAAATGAGGTGACTAGGATGGAGAAGAACATGTATTGTTCTGATGTGAAAGTCCCAGTCGTGCTAGTATACTTGCGCGACATGAGTCACCTTGGGCGACGAAGAATCTATAGGGTAATACTTTGGTGACTTTGAAATCAAGACCTTAGTATCGTCCCTAGAGGCTTCCAGAAGGGTTTCACACAAGTTCCCTTGAGAGGTTAAGGCAGCACATAAGTTTCTTCATTTCCCTTAAGGTATAGACACTTATGCACGCAAGTAATGATGATTTCTAACACTTAGGCCATATTCTTCCTCTTTAGAGATTCCCTTCTAGGTAAATAATAACCTTAGAAGTGTTAAGAAGATGCCAAATAAAGACTTGGGAGACCAGATCTTGAATATGAGTTTTAGAAAATTCCTCTCCAAAATGGGGGGACCACATGACCAATTTATAGTCCACTAGGCACCTTCGGTAAAAAAAGAATAGGGCACGTAAGTGACTTTCGCGACCCATATGTGTAACGCAAGTGACTTGTGCGGTGAGCATGAAACCTGAGTGACTCCCTCTAAATGGGTTGTTGGTCCATCCCTTTGTCAATTTTTGATTTTCTTCAAAGGGTGACCCTCATTGTGCTTATGGGATTCCCCTTTTTCATTCATTGGTCTCTATGATGGAAAATAGCATCAACAAATGTCCCCCATCAGAGTTGGATTCGAAAAAAGAAAGAGAATTTGACTATGAGTAAAAAGAGAAACAAAGGTTCAGTGGCGCGCATTTTCCGGTGCGCAGGATTACGGGATCACCTATATATATAGGAGTCACTTCATGCAAACCATCTTGCATTCCAAGATTTTGATCTCTTGTTGTGCAAGTGTGCTTCTTTTCTCAGTCGATCGCTCTTCATTGTGTCGTGCTTCTCCAGTAAGGATTTTGACTTGTGCGACAATACTAGCATGACAATACTTGTGCGAATAAACTTGTGCTGCAATACTTGCATGGAAAAACATTCGCGCCTTAATGCCTTAGCCATTTTTTTTATATTCACAAGTACTTCATAAAAACAAAATTACATAAAAGGTAAGTGTTTGATCTTTGTATAGATTCAATGGCTCCCAAAAGAATTGGATCAGTTGATGAGTTGTCCAGCAAGAGAATAGATGACATGATGAACATCGTTGGCCATGATTATTATGATATCTAAGATACCACTCTCTCGGATATGGCTATGTACTTGAAGAAATATCATGCCAATTTCCCACAGAGCATCTACTTGCCTTTATATGGCCATGGTCATCTACAAGGAGTCAACGTTCCAGAAGCAAGGAATTATATTCCTCATTCCTGGTTCCAGACTTAGTCCAATTTCTCTTCGGAAAATTTCTCAGTTGCAGGATCATTTTTAAATAGTGGAACAATAGAGAAGTCATACATAATGCATCATAGCCCATATGCTCTAGATCTGAAGTCTCACAAGCCTGAGCTTTAGACGCATTTCTATCCCTCTATTTTCCAAAATTCTCAGATGGATCAATCCAAGGGATGGAAAAAGAGTTGCGATTTTTGTCCCAGAAGAGGTGTGAAGCCGACTTGGATGTGAGAATATTGGGTGCGACAAACCAATGTAGAGATTGTTGAGGATCTGAAGGGAGCTGAAATATATGAAGTCATATGGGTTGGGCAGACATATGTCTACAGGAATGATAATTTTGTGTCGGAGCTAATCAGCCACTGGAGCCCAGAAACCAATTCTTTCCATCTGACTCATGGAGAAGTAGGAATCAGATTGTGGGATGTCTAAAAGATCATGGGGGATCCAATTTTGGGAGATATGTATCATGAATTCATCCCCACCCAAGGTGACCTGGAATGATTCGAAGAAGACTCAATCTTTGGCTCAAGAGTTATTGAAAGTTTTTCATAAGATCAAGAATTAAAAGAACACCAAAACTCATTCTAGAAAGGATATTCATCCAGAGGAGTGGATGGATATATTTCTCATCAAGAAAAAGGAGAAGGGGCCCACCTGTACTCATCCTACCAGCTTCCCTAGAGCAGATAAGAGGGGTGATCTTTGCACATTTTGGCCAACTCTGGAAGTGGGAGAGTTTGAAAAGTGGGGGTATGAAGTGGATCAAAGAATCCCAGAGAAGACCCATCTGGTGGTCATCATAGTCTTGTGGATCAGTGTTTATCTTCTTCCAGTTAGGGATTCAAAGGGAGGCATCAGGCCTGGGACCTTCGTTGTTGCAGCAATGTTGGCTGAGAGAAAGATGGTTGGGTTGGCCACCCCGGTTTTGGAGAATATTCACAGGAGCTTACTCCACGTCTATATGGGTAAGTATCCTTAGAGAATAGTGGGACTATTCCAAGTTTTGTGGGGATGGATCTCCACTCACCTTAGGATATACGTTGTACAGATTGGATTATAGGTTCCTGGAAGTTCTTTTAGGCCATCAGTTAATGTATTTTCTAGAATTTCTCCATTATACCTCAATTCGTATGATCTGAAGGTGAGGCTTACCATGTTCAAGGAATTTCATTTCTTTCCTTATAGAAACCTGCCCACTGGGTGGTTTGTTGATGATGGAACAACAAGCTTGAAATTGAGGTCATATATGCTGGCTTGCAGAGATGGTGTATTGGGCACCAGAATTGATGGAGAGATTATATGCGAGGCCTATGCTCCTTATATATTTTTATTCCAATTCATGTGTCTGTATAAAATTTTTTTATCCCCTCCCATGCACGTCAGGTCATAATAGTATCCAATGTTTTCCTGATAACTATGGTTTGTAACAGCTATGGTGAAGACCGAGGCTGTGTTTGATCTACCAGTTGCTGGATCAGCGAGTCAATTTACTTTCAACTTGAAGGTGACTCTTCCTCACCTGGAGCTGATTCACCGAGTTCTTCAGCCATGGATAATTCATCGGATTCCCAGGATGGGGATGATGAGGCATAACATGCGTCAAAATGGCCTCATGCCAGATATAATCCTCCAGCTAGAGTCAATATACCTACTCCATCGAATCAATGTGAGTTATATCATTGAGTCAATTTAGTCACCATTATTTTATAGAGAAATAATAATAATTTTCTTATCCTTTATCTGTGATTTCAGGAGTTGGGAAGAAGTTGAAGTCCCAGATTTTAGGACCCTCCTCACGACCTTCTTGTGCACATGCTGAATATTAACAACCAGAGGTTGTCCATACATGGTGGAGTTTATATTGTGATGCTGAAACCACCTGGATGGACTTATGCAAAGTGTTACCTATCCCTGGAGAAGGTAATCTTCAGGCTTCTACTGATATCCTCTTCAAGGATAACCCAGATGAAGTCTGGGTTTTCATCAGAGAGCTATAAATGCTCATATATGCCACTGATTATTCCATTCCTATCACCAGGTGGGTGATGAAAATGATTTATTGTGGCACCAATGAGGGGATTGGTGCTTCAGTAGATGAGGAGTGGCATGATTATGTGGCTCTTGAAGATTTAAGTTTCTGTCCTTATTTGATTTGAAACTTGATTTCAGTTAAAGCTTTGTTACTCAAGGAAATTGCATTCTTCATCTTAAAGCTTGTTAAGGAAGGAACTACTGAGGTCCCTTCACCGCGGTATAGCCCTGGTGGCACCGCTCTTGGAGCCACCGAATCTCCTCGTGAACCAGGTGGGGTATTTTCAGGCCTACAATCCATGTATAAGGAGTTGTAAAGTTCTTTACACTCTCTGATACATGTATTTGGAGGAGATTATGCTAGTCCACCCAAAAAGGCCAAGAAGAAAAATCATCAAAGAAATAATACCACAACCAAACTCTTTATCAATAATGGTAATTCATTCTAGTAATCATGAATCCTAACCCATGAAAAGGTTTCTCGTGCTTCTTGGGATTGAAAGTGCTTCTTAAATTTCCCCTTTGAGGGAGAGGACTGACCCTCCTTTGAGGATGACAAAGGGTGCTGGTGAAGAGTCAAAAATTCATGCTGACATTGCTGCTCCTGAAGAAACGATGAGAGAAGAAGAGCCATCGTTTGTTCCCAGTACTGCTCATGTTGCTGCTGTAAGGAGAGAATAGCCTTATTATGGTAAATTATCAATACCTCATAGAACATTGAATGAAAACATCAACTGACTTCCATTATATGATGATTTAGCTTCAATACCTGCACCATAACATTTTCTGACCACTGTAACTGACTCCACAATTTTCTCTAAGGAAGTTATCTGGGGTCAGAGGTCGCAGGAGGAGAGTCTCCAGGAAGACATGTCAAATGCTCCCACTGGTGAGACAAACTAGAAATCTAGGATACCACTAGATGAGATGATGAAACTTGGCACATCTTTTGAAGAAATTTTTTATCATGTTAAATTACCATGTGATTTAGAAGATTTTGGACGTCAGTGTTATCCTTTATCCTCATAAAAAAATTATTACCTCTCTGATCATGATTGATTGAAATGTGCAGTTCTGTCTGAGCATGTTGTTGATCTGCCGATGCCTGAAGGGGGTAGAGACAATCCTTTCATTGTAGAGATGCTAGCTCAAGTGGAGCTTAACCCATCAGAGCTTCCTGAATCCCATCCTAAAAATCCTATTGAATCTAGGAAAGATGTGGAGGAGCCTTCTCATGCATCTAATCTACTGTTGGGTAAAATATGATAATATTCATGGATGTATTTAATTTGCAAGATAGCTAATAAAATTTTTTTATCCTTTGAAACTAACCAAATATTTCAATTGACTATGCAGGGCTGTCAACTTTAGTGGAAAGTTCTGGAGGTGAAACCTCATCCTCTTCCCCAACGAGAGTAGAAAGTGAAGTACCAAGGGTCAGGGGGGAAGGAGAAGAATAGTGAACTTCCTTAAGTCCATTAATCCCAGACTATATTCTCCCCTGTGATAATGATTTTGAATCAGACCCAGAGGTGTAAAAGGCGATCCAATTCTCACGTCGCAAGGCATGGCAGAATATATGGAAGATCATATCTGAAGTGCCTCTTGAAGAGGTGTCTTTGAAGATCCCGCGACTGTCATCCTTTTTTGTCATTGTGGGACTTGGTAGTTTATTTATATCAAGATATCCATATCATGGTGAAACAAGTCATATTAAAGATGGAGCAGGAGCAAAAGTGTTGTCAAGATCTGATCAGAGTGGGGATGCTGACCAATATTAGGGAATTTGAGGTTGCAGTGTCTTGAGCTGAGGTTGATCATGCTGCAAAGCTGAAGGAGTTGAAGTATAAGATCACAGAGAAAGTTGTCTAGTATATGTACTATCATAAACAGCTAGATGTCATTACTGGGGAACTTGACCAGCATAACAATTCATTGGAAAGAGTTTAAACAGATGGTATAAAATCCATTTCAAATGTCATGAAAGCACTCCATCAACCTAAAAAGAGTGAATCTGGTCGAGTGAATGAACTTCAAGTGGCTTCTGATGAAGCTCATAATTCCATAAATAAAATGAAAAGTTATGTTGAAATCCTCTTGTAATTCATGAAAAGAAGGAGATACTCCAATATGTGGATGTTCTTCTAATCTTTTGTATCAATGAAAAAGAAATTTCATCTTCAATCATTTGTTCCTACATTCTCTTACTAACTATTTAATTTTTTTACCTAATACAATGAGCCATGTAAGAATAGTTTGATTTTTTATAGGATTATACAAACAACCCCACAAAATTTTCATCTTTTTTTATCAATATTTCTTAAATCATACAAAATATACGTTTAGAAAGCTGGGACATGATTTTTTTCAGAATTCCTTTTACAAGTTCCCAATTTAGTGATTATCTTGTTTCTTATTGGCAGTTTAAAGTTATGCATATCAGATATAAAAAGGCTAATGTTTAAGGTCAAATAGCAATGACCATATGAATTAAAATTGACTCAATACCTTGATAATTTGTTTGAAAACATATTACCACATTCAAGTATAAGGGAAAACATGTAAACTATGACTTAAGAAATTTTGATCCTAAGGTTTGATATGAAAAAAGGGCCAAAAGCCATTAGAGGAAGTATTTACTAAGAGTGAAGTTACCACTATTTGACAAAACCATTAGGGGGTTGAATTATGTAGGGCCACATAAGGGCATTGGCTGCATAGTCAAATAATAGCATCTTTTGGCCGGTGGGTCTATTATATAGACTACTTATGCAAGGCCACTTAAGGGAGCGTGCTGCATAGTCAAGAAAAAAACTCTCAGAAATTTTACATTTTTTATTGCTAAACGCTAGTGAAGGTTTATGGAGATTCAAATTTCCCAAATCATAGAGTCTGATGTATAGATAGAGGTACTTGAATATGGAGAGGATATTTCAATCAAGTTTGTTAATGAATTGGATGAATGTTACTCCTGTGAAGGTCTGACCCAAACGTAGGGAAGATAAATATAAACCATAGACTTGAATACTTTCAGATCATGAAAAATAGTATGGGAAAATAGGTTAAGGATGGTTATTTTTGTGGATCCCTACATATCGTCGTTAAGACTAATAAAGGAAAAATAGGTTTTCCCCCCAAGAGTGAAGTTACCACTATTTAAAAAACCCATTAGGGGGGTTTAATTATGCAGAGCCACCTAAGGGAATTGGATTCATAGTCAAATAATAGCATCTTTTGGCTTCCAGGTCTGTTATATAGACTATTTAGCAAGGTCGCCTAAGGGAATGTACTGCATGGTCAGGAAAAAGAATTCTCAGGTATCAGACACTTTGTGACCAGAAGTCGAGAAAAGGGTTATGGAGATCTGGAAGTATTTAAGGATAGGAGTATGAGACATAAAAATGGGTATTTACTAATGCATAAAAGAGATACATAGACCAATGTTGACCATAATCATGTTGTTCCTAGGTCCTGAATTGAGATTCTGGACTTCACTACATATCTAATTAGGATGAGAATCAAGCCATACGTACTTGAAATACAGTTTAATTTCATGTGGGAAGAGTGCGTAGGAGATCTTAGTTTAGGTTTATAGAGCTCAAACCATAATGAGGGAGAGACATTGTGTGTTTTTTATAAACCTTATGTGAATAAAGACCAGGGTTTTCATACCACATTCATGTGCTCGCAGGGGGACTTTTCATCCAAGGGACTGAAAGTGGATTTTGGGGTTAGGCCCAAAGACTTGGGGATGGATTTGAGGGATTCTCGAACATTCCTACGTATAACATAGGGATGGGAATCAAGCCATACGTAGTTCATGAAATATCCTCTATACAGATTTGGTTTGTATATGTGAAGGGTGAAAGGGGACTTTAGTGCAATGATGGTTGGACCAAAGATTAATGGTTCAGGCACTGCCATGTATGAACTTTGTCCTTGGAATATTACATGATTGGAGATCAATGTCAATAATGATTCCCTCTCGGGTGAGGGTGTTAGATATTGTTGTATTTTATTGTCATACTAGAAAAAAGTGCGAATAGTTTAAGGTCATATGCATGGACCGATGCTGCACAGTTTAGCATCATGTAGCTAGGATGTATTGAAATGTAGTTTAATATATTGAAGTGAGGATAATGGGGGACTGTATAGTTTAGCGTCATATAATAAGGATGATGGTGTTGCACATCTTAGTGTCATGTAGTAGGGACAAAAGGGACGTACATAGTTTAATGTCATGTAGGACGATGGTGAACCAATTTGAAGATATTGGTTTCGGGGGGAGGGGGGATTCACGGATCAACATCTTATGAGATGGATGTGAACCAACATGAAGATATAGGTTTTGGGATTGAACCTCAAGATTTTACCTACATACCCATTCTAGAAGGCAAGGATCAAAGTCCACATAGTTCGATTGGGAATTAATTGGTGATCAAGTTGTACTTGAGGACAACGACCTGAAGATGGTGTTGGGACTTACGCGTGGTTAGCGGCCCAGAGAGGGTGTTATGGTTAAAGCTTACTCTTGGATCACGTGAGTTATGATCAGTGTGAGAAAAAATAGGTAGCAACAACCCTAACGATGTACAGTTTAACATTATCTAGGATGTATAATGGAATGTTTACAGTTTAATGTCATGCGGGACGATAAAGGGGAAATTCATTTTAATGTCCTATAGTAAGGACAAAAGGGAACGTGCAGTTTAAAGTCATGAAGTGAGGACTAATGGGTGTATTTATGTTACACAAAATACTTCTTCAAGAATCTTGCATTGGTTGGAGTTGTAATGAGTTCTTCATCCATTGAGACTAAAGAATAAGCACCCTTGGAGTACACCTTATGTGTTGAATAAGGTCCTTCCCACTTTGGTTCAAGATTTGGAGGTTTCTTTCCTGGTGTCATTGGAGTTCTGAGGACTAATACCAATTCTCCTTGAATGAATGAACAAATATGAACTTTTTTATTGAAAGCCTATGCTATTCAATTCTGATATACTTATAAGTGGTGTAGGGTGCACAATATTTTTTTATCTAATCGTTCCAATTCATCAAATTGATTCTATGATTGTTCATCTGTAGATAACTGATCACAAATGGCTACTATGAGAAAATATAATTGAACCTCAATGGGAAAGACTACTTCTGTTCCATATACCAATGAATATGGAGTTGACCGTATAGTAGTGCGGGTGGTGGTTCAATAATCCCATAAATCATGAAAAAGTTTATCAGGCCATGATTTCATATCTTTATCCACCATCTTTTGCAGTATGTTTGAAAGAGTCTTATTGAAAGATTATATTTTTACATTTTCCACTAAATGATAATGAGATGAATGGTTGGATTTTATGTTGTATTCTTGATACAACATTCTCACCTTGGATGAACAGAAGTTGGTTCCATTGTTCGTCAATATGGTATGAGGGACAAAAAATATGGTAGTTATGTTAGACTTGACGAAGCTAACAATGATTTTAAAACTAACTACTTTGAGAGGTATCTCCTCTGTCCATTTGGAAAAGAAGTCATTATCAGTAAGAATATACTTAAACTGCTTGGATGTAGCCAGAGGATAAGGTCCTACTACATCTATTCCCCATGTGGAAAATGACCAAGAGTATTTAGCTATATGAAGAAACTCTGGGGTTGACGAATGAAGTAGGCACATACTTGGAAAGAATGACACTTATTAGTGAAATCAATACAATCTTGCATCATTAAAGGCCAGAAGTATCCAAGCCATCAAATTTGACCAGAATATCTATGTCCAAAATTTTGGGCACCACAAACTCTTGCATGAACTTCATTCATGACATCCGTTGTCTCTTCACCATCAATACATATAAAGATAATTCCATCAAAACCTCACTTGTAGATAATTTTTTGGGGATCTGTGCTATCATAAAGAGTAAAATTCATCACAAGTCATCGGACTTGTTCTTTCCCATCTCTATTTGGTGGGAGTGTTCTATTTTGAAGGTATTCCTTGATAGGTGTCATCCATCCTATAGTATGACCATAAGGTTCCAAAATGGGACTGATGCCACTGATTTCCTCTATTCTGATTTGAACAAAAGGTGAAACTACATGATGGTGGGAAATAATGATGATTGTTTCATCCTGATTTGGATCGTTCAGGGATGTGGCTACATTATCCAGTGCATTATCTTGGGTATTTTATAATCTCGGGACATACAAAAATGTCAATTCCGAAGGAAATTCCGCCATTAACTCACTAACGTAATAACTCAAAGGGATTAACTATTATTTTCTGATGGAATAATCCCCATTGATTTGTTTGATTACCAAATCCGAATCACCTTTTTCTTTCAAGTGATTTATCTATGCCAGAAGCGCCAATTCCAAGCCTGCGATGAGAGCTTGATATTCTGCTTCATTGTTTGTACCGCCTTGCAACAATAACATGGAATACGGTAGCACTGCCTTTTCTGGGGAAATAAGCACGATTCCTAAACCATATTTTTTGAATTTAGGATCATCTATTTTCTTCCCTGTTGGACATCGTGAGGCACCATCAAAGTACATTTCCCATGTTTGAGGATTATCTTGAATAGAAAATACTTCCTCATCAGGAAGTTCATTATTTAATTATGTATCTTCTACAAATGGGTTTTCAGCCAGGAAATCAGCCAGAGCTTGGCCCTTTATTACATTTTGAGACACATTCTGGATATAAAACTACTGCAAAATAACTGCCCACCTTACCAGACATCCTATTAGCATTGGACGACTGTGGATAAATTTGAGCGGGTTATTGCGATATACCAATTGGACCTCATGATGTTGCAGATAGTGTCTTAATTTCTGAACTACAAAGATTAATTCTAGATAGCACTTTTCAATACTTGAATATTGAGTTTCTGCATCAAGATTAGTCCTAATAAGATAGTAAAGGTTTTTTTCACTCCCAGGATCATTATTTTGGGAAAGGAAGGCACCCAATGATCACTCTATAGCTATCACATAGAGAATAAGTGGTATTCCTTCAACATTTGGCATTAATACCGGTGGACTCATGATATTTTTTTGAGGATATCGAATACTTCTTGAAATTCTTCAATCCACTGGTAGGTGACTCCCTTCTTCATTAATTTGGTGAAGGGTAAACACTTGCATGCCAAATTGGAAATAAAACGCAAAATATAGGCCAAGTGTACTTGAAGTCCTCTTAATTATTTCAAATTTCTAGGAGGTGACATACCAGGGATTGATTTTTTCTTCTTAGGATCAAATTTGATACCATGATAGTGTACAAAAATGTCGAGAAATTTTCCTGAGTTTACCCTGAAAGCACATTTCAAGGCATTCATCTTCAAATTGTGTTGTCAAAGTTTGTTGAATATGATTTATAGATCGTCCAAGTGATCAGAACATTGTCTGGATTTAACCACCAAATCATCCACATAACATTCAAAAAATTTCCCTAAAAAGGGTTTGATGATATAGTGCACGACACGTTGATACTTTGTACCTGCATTCCACGGGCCAAAGGGCATTACCCGATAGCAAAACACATCTTGAGGAGATCTGAAGGCTGTAGACTCTTCTTCTTCTTGGGCCATCAATATATGATTTTACCCAAATTAACCATCCATGAAGGAAAGAGATTCATAGCCAGCTGTAGTATTAATTAAGAGTTCTGTGATCATAACTGGAAAATCATCTTTAGGACAACGCCGATTAAGATCTCTGAAGTCAATGCAAACTCTAATTTTTTCCATTCTTATTTTTTATAGGGACAATATTAGCCAACCATTTAGGATATTTAATTTCTCTGAAAAATTTGTCCTTGATAAGCTTATCAACTTCAGCTTTAATTTTGGCGGCATAATTTGGGTGTGTTCTTCTTGCTGCTTGCTTGAATCCTAGATGTTCTTCTGGAAAACCCAAATGATTAGTGGAAACATTGGGATAAAGACCTAGCATTTCTGTATAATTCCAATTAAATACATCTCGATTTTGATTTAAAAATGAAGTATAAATTTCTTGCTCTTCAAGAGTCATGGCTTCTCTAATTAAAGTGGTGCATGGATCTTCTTTTTTACTTAGATTTACTTCTCTGAGTTCATCCATAGTGGTAGAGATACCCTCCTCAAATATTGGAAGACCATCCCGATGATCTTCTTCTTCTTCTTCAACATGTGTTACTTATTCTCTTTCTACTTGCATAGTATATGACAAAGCATAATTTCCATGGTTAGGGGAGAAGTTAAAATTTGAACATCTTGGAGAATAGGCTTCCCTTTCTGACCCTATTGAAGATGAAGGGTCTTTCTGGGGTGATAGAGAGGAGATGATGGATTGATAATTGACATTATTGATTTCCTATGGTATCGCAATAACTTCTTCCGATCTGGTTGATGAAGTATAGAGTTGATAGATTTCGTTTGATTAAATGAGGACATCTCTATCTAAGATTTCATCATTTCCTAGTGAATCAACAATTTCTACCATGGTGTCTGCCTTGATTGCTGTAATTGAAATTATGGAAGTTTCCATAAGAGTGTTTGGATTTAGGTCTATCCTATCAATTTGACTGATAGGAAACACATAATCTTTACTCACATGTATAAATGGGTTTATTGGAATCTTTTCCAAACCACTTAGAGCATTAATTTTGGTAACCTTCTTTTCCATGGATTTTTCCTTTCCCTCCATGTGATAAAATACGGCCTCAATGTATTGAGATTCACATGTTCTGAATGGTGCCTTCTCACCATACAATGTCCTGATTTGGCCTTTGAAACAATAGTTGAGACATTGATGGTTTGATGAAGGTCTGGTCGCATTTTGATTTAGCTGAGGTCTTCCATGAAAAATGTTGAAGGCTGTGTCCTGATGATCAACCATGAAATATGAATTTGATACACTGTCTCCAAATTGAATTCTGAGTGTAATTTCCCCTAGAGGTTTTTGTTTATTCTTATTGTATCCTTGAAACATCAAAGTAGATGAAGGTAAATCAGATTCGGTGAGGCCCAATTGATGAAGTGTATGAATAGGAATGAGATTGACTCCTCAGACATTATCAATGAAATCTCGTCGGATTTCTATATCATTTACTTTTCCATATAGATAAAAGGTCTGATATGTCCATGTATAACATCATCTTTATCTTCATTTGTAAAAGATATCACTGCATGGAATTCTATAGGATCATTATCTATATGGTAGACATCAGCCGTCGCAATTTCATATTTGATTTCCTGAGGACACGACAAAGCCT
The DNA here is from genome assembly GCA_963277665.1 of Viscum album. Taxonomy (NCBI): domain Eukaryota; kingdom Viridiplantae; phylum Streptophyta; class Magnoliopsida; order Santalales; family Viscaceae; genus Viscum; species Viscum album. Next base: position 1,155,710,787 of record OY728138.1, read on the forward strand.
CAATAAGCACCTCCCGAAGATCTTCTGATAGATTTATGGCATCTAGAATTGATAACTTGGTAGATAATTGGGAAAAATGTTTTAGGAAATCATACTTTTGGTCCAAATGTATGCATTTCCCATTAGGGAAATGTGGTTTTTCATGTGCCTTGGAAGTTGATTCTTTGGTAGTAGATGCATCTCGTATCAGGGTAGGAGTTGGAAATACTCCTGGCTTCGGTAGATTAGACCAACTAGGTCTATCTATTTTCTGATAAGAAGAATGGGTGACCTCTAACCTATCTTCTAAAATAACTGCATCAAGACCGAATCTACCAGGTGTGGAAGAACTTTCTTATTCCTGTTGAGCCCACTGAAATGATTTTCCATGAGTTTCCACCAGATGTATTGTTTTAGTTGGGGTAGGATTGAAATAGTGGATTCTAGAATATCAACGTCTTCCCCTGTATCCTAGACCTATGTCTCTTCCTCTAATTCCTCGATTAGATATATAGAACATAGGATCATCATAATTGAAACTGCCAGTGGCATAAGGATCTGTTATATGAATCATGTTAACAGAACCAAAGATAAATTGTTCATCTGGTGAAGATTCTTCCTAATTAACTAGTTCAAGTTGTACCATTTGGCAGGGTGATGCCTGTGCTTTTGAAGAAGATGGCATAAAATATACCAGAGTCAAAGAAATCTTAGGCTTTGAAACGATCTCATCTTCTTCTAACTACTCTTCTTTATTCAATTTATGCTACTTCTTTGAGGATTTTCCTTTGATGGGGGTTCTGCTATGTCATTCATAGCATAAGACACAATTGGTTGATTCAATTGTGATCATAAAATGGCATGAGTTCGGTTGATCATTTTCCTAACTATCCAATCATCATATTTTTCCGTATTTTTACTTTTGACTTCATGACACTCGCCTTCTTACTCTGGATCAGTAGTAGTAACTCATGCTACCTGGGCTAAATAACCTTTCAGTTTTACCTGTCCAGATTCCACCATCTTTTGCTGGATGTCTTTGTAGACAAAACACTCCTGAATGAGATTCCCCAACATCTGATGAAATGGGAAATAGTTGGGGAGGTCATCATCTAATTCCTTGTTCAGCCTTTTGGGCCTTGGAAATTGAACCAGATTGTTTTCCAGAGCCGAGATGAAGTATCTAGGAACTTGTTCATTCTGGAAATAACAAACTTTGTTCTTCAAATATTCAAACTATTTCCACCTTTGATCTTTTTGATCATCTTGACGAGGTGGCCATTGTTGTTAACGCTCAGGAGGTGGAGCCCTTCGATACAATAAAGGTTTTGAGGTGGAAGCAGGTACATGTGCTTGTTTAAGTGTAACTATAGAAGTCTCTGCTTTCCCTATTCTCTTTCTTGGAACTAATGGAAATACATGAGTTTTAGCCTTAGTCTTTATAAGACAGTCTTATATCTCTTGATAAATTTATTTAAGGTCTCGAAACCCTCCTGCGTATTTTACAGGGATTAACAGTGTGCGTAAATCATCACACAGATTTTCCACACAAATTGGCAACAATTTTTCTCGAGGGAGCGCTAAACTTAAGGAATATGTTAATCCCTTCCAGCGAGCAATAAAATCTAAAAGTCTTTCATTTTCCCTTTGCATACAATTGGTAAGATCAAAAATTGTCGTCTTTGGCAACGTTGAGCTAAATTGAAGAAGAAATATTTGACAAAGATCTTCCCACTTAGTAATTGACCGAGATTGAAAACTTGTATACTAGACAAAAGTAGGTCCTTGTAATGACTGCACAAAACACCTGAGATTAACTGCTTCTTGTTGTTGAGGAGTTCCCATCATAGGATCACAATGAGAAAAAAATGTGTTAAATGTTTTTCTGGATCTCTCGAACCATTAAAAATTGGGAATGTGGTATTCATAAAATTTGATGGGGGAGGGATTGAATCCACCCATTTAGGGTAAGCTCCCTTTTCTGGTTGAACTTTTGCACACTTTCCTTCCATAGCTTCCAACCAATATGTTAATGACTCACTGGTAGTCATTAAATTTTTAGAAACATCTAGTTGAGCTTGGACCTGAGAAGGTGCAATAACTGGGGTTTAGATGGGTGTGGCGACCGGTACTACCATTGATGGTAGTATTTCCAGTTTATGTCACGTATGACATGTAGGATTGGACTTGTGAGGGTGTACATGTAAAGGTAGATATTATTTATCCATACCAGTAGCTGCAACAAATTTCCTTGATTGATTAACTCCAGCATGTTTAGGAGGAAGTCTACCTTGAAGTAGTTCGGCATTTAACCTCCTTAATTCCTTTATTTCTTCTTCTTGTTGTGCAAACCATTCCTCTAATAATATTGATTAGCCTTCTCCAGAGGTAGGGTGTAATGTACCTTGACCTTTACCCTTTTCCTTAGCATATGCCTTTCTAGAGTATGGAAGGGCATTACCCAAAGGAATGTGTTACCCCTAGGCAACCCTCTCTCCTCTGGTACGCACACCTTATTCATTAATTTCTCTGTGTACAACTTCTTGAATATAAACTTCTTTATCTGATCCCTCTGAGTGAGCATCATGTTTTGGGGGATTAGTGACAATGGAATTGATGAAGTTTATCAGTGCATAACGCGTTGCAGCACTTTTGTCAGTGCTACTATGATACTGTCTTCTTCCATGTTCTTTATGAGGCATTACCTTTAGTTTAGTTGATTCCTGAGGAACTTCTGGATGAACTATAATTTGGAGGGAATCTCCTGATAATTTGGCCCTGTGTTCCTCTTGTGGCTTCTTCCCTAATCGAGACAAGACTGACTTTCACTAAGGAAGAGATCAAGAATTTGAAAAAGTCCCTAGTCCGGTGGATTGGGGATGTTCCTGTAATGACCCAAAGCTTGACGTACATGGACATTACATTGCTTTTGCGGAATAATTAATACATAACAAAAACATGAACACAAGGACTGTACTAGTTTAGTGCCTTTGGAAACTCATAAGATAATATTCTAATCATGGTGAAATATCTTCAACATCTCCCATAAAGATCTTTCCCTTTTGTTTTCTTACCTAAAAACCTTTCTTTATATCCTGGGGAAAAGAAAACATATAAAGGGTGAGTTCAAATGCTCAGTAAGGGTAATCATGGAGAAAATAAAACAAACCATATACACTTGAACTTAAAAACATGAACACAATGTTTAAACATCAAGATCGTGAGCAATGAAATAAAACATGGCAATATGTAAGGCATAGATAATAAAGAAACATTAATCCTGATAAAATAGCATCAGAATAAAAAATTTAATTGTTGCATCCATTAAGAACATGTTATGATTTTCATAGTAGCCATGGAACTTTTAACAAGACCATCTTAGTGGACAAATTCCCTTTCTAAATCGAGTTCACTCCTCGTTCTAGTCCTGTATCACGGAACCAGATTAACTTTCTATTCCAGCCATGTCTATCTCATGAGATATAAATCTTTACCCAATGCATTGGAGGGCGATATAGGTCCCACTCATCTCATAAAAAAATCATTCATTCATGTGCCACAAAATCATAAATCATACATCATAGCATAACCCATGTAATATAATGGGATTCTTAAACATCATGCCATCATATCATAATCCATATAAGAAAATGGATATCATTTCAAAATAAGAAGAAACAAACCATGTAAATAATGGAGATATTATACTTCCAACATAAACATATTAAATAATGTCATTTTAGATGGGAATTTTTTTGATAAAACACTTGAAATGAAATCTTGAGGAAAATATCCTTTCTTCTTCAAAATCATATTCTTTTCAAAAAATTACATGCACTTTTAAAATAAAAATATTTTGATGAATAAAATCATGCAATATTGTATAGGAAGCTTAATGAAAATGAGGTGTTATGAAATCGTAAAAATATGTTCATGCTGTATAAGTTAAAAATAACATTCTCCTCAAACTTTTGTCGGAAAAGTAAAAAAGTACCTCATATGGTAAAAGAAATATTCATTTCATACCATGTATTAAAATTAAAAAATGGATAAAAAGGACTTTAAACATACATGAAACCATTTTTAGGAATCATGGACATGTATGATAACAATAACCCCATTAAATACTTACGAATAAACAATCTCAGATAAGAACGAGATTGGAATAGTTATCCCTAACAATGATCTTGTTGAAAATAAAATAGATCACTTATGTTTATTCTCTATAAAGTCACAAAAATAAATTATAAATACATGATATGATGTAAAATTCATTTCTCACATAATCAAAGAATGACATAAACAATAAAGAGAAGATCAACCCAAAGAATGGAAATTGGGTTAAGAAGTTCCCCTACCTCATGTCCAAATTGACTCGATCATTCTTTAATCTCCTGAATAATTAACCAAAGTTAATTTATACTTGATTAAGAACCTTTTTCAAATTTATTATTCCTTTTATATCACTTATTACCATGTTATAAACATTATGTATCCATTTAAGTTAATAATGTTCATTTTGTCGAAATTTGGTACTTGAGTCAAAAATGGACTTCTTATAATTACATGTTGTTCATGTGATCAAAGGTTCATTATATCCATAATTATATTCATGATTTATATATCATATATATCATATATATCTATCATATACATGCATTCATAATATTACATAACATATGGAGGTAAGAAATGAAATGCACCATTCTTGGAGACGGTAAGTCGTACGTACACATGAACGCTACTTTTATTTCTATTTATTATCATAATGGAATTAAAACATAATGATACATAGGTATATTATAATTCTAGTATAATATAATATATAATATCATTAACTACATCCTTTATACATCCCACATAAGGAATTAACGAATCACATCACTTTGAGGGGGTGGTAGTCCGCACTTCCTCAAATGAGATTATCGTATTTACCGACTATGGAAACCATAAAGGATTGTTATAATTGGGAATTAAAGAAGAATAAGGAAATAATAAAAATAATATATATTATATATGAATACAGTTCCATCATAATGGCCACCATGAGAGGCGGTAGGAGAAAATCGAACAATCCTCGTTTCGTGAGGCATTAGTTTTCCATCAACAGAAACATTATGTTATTCATCCATTAGATGGAGCTGTGTGTAAGTGTAGGTATAATAATTCTCATAAAAAACATACTAGTATATTGAGTATACTGGTGTTGTTACAAAAGGAAGGATTAAAATGAGTTTAGGGGTTGGAGAAGTAGAATAAAAGAAAACAACTTAAGAGAAACTCTTACCTTTAATTTGGGTAACTTCCTTTGGTTTGAACCAAAAGGACTTCTTGAAGTGCCTTATGAATAATGTAAGGCTTCTAGGGGTAGTAGAGTTATGTAGGGAGCTTAATTGGGTAGATTTTTGATGAGCCAAATGGCTTTAGAGGTGTGAGTAATTGGATAGAAATGGTCTCGTTTTATAATGGAGAGGAGGGGCTCTTTTCGAAAGAGTTAAAGTATTATTTTATAATATATATATTCGGTTTCTAATGGTCCAAAAATTATTATAGTCGAATATATGATGACTCATAGTCTAAATATAATCATACAATCAGAATTTGAAATGTTTTGGATAATAGTTTAATCATTATAATATTATTTATTTAAATCATTTGTAAATGAGGTAAACACTGCATCATTATTGTGTAATAAATAATTTAATTCATTTCATGTATAAAAATTATGAAAAAATTACCATGATTTAGGAAATCCTTTTATATTTCAAATTAATATTTATAGTCGAAAATATGACTTATATAACACCATATAAAAATTAATTTACGAAATTTATTTGTTAATGTCAATTTTGTCTTTACAATAATTTAATTAGTCTAATGTGTCATTGTCTTTCATAAGTGGCTCCATGGGGTCCCAAAATCGACCCAAGGATTCCTATGGTCATCCATTACTCAACCAATAAAGTTTGGACAAGTGTTAAGGTAATTTTGAATTATTATAATATTATTTTAACCTTGATTTACCCTATTTACCTTTAACGACAGTAAATAAAAGTCAACAGTTATTATTCACCAAAAAATATTTTAATCTTATTGAGCCACATTTTACTTCTCGATAACAACCATGTATGTTGGATTTTTGAAAGTTTATTCACAGAAGTGGTAAAATTTCATTTAAATGAATGATTCAGTTTTTTTAACTACCACTAAATGGTTTCACTATTCATCAAAAATTGATGTTTTTCAGAAAAATACCAAAAATTATGCCTAAGCTATATTTGATATTCCAAAATAGAAAATGATTTCTATTTTTTCAATTTCAAAACATATAAGTGTAATTAATTAATTTTAAAATTAATTCCTGTTATCAAAACAAATAGCGTGTTTTTAAGAAACAATAACTATCAAAAGATCATCACTGGTTTATGTCCAATTTCAAAGTGAAATTAATTCCAATTACTAACATCAGATTTAATGGTAAAAATATATTATAATTACACTTTAACAACAATTAAAAATATAATCTAACCATATAAATTATTGCGATGAAAAAAGTGTTTTTAATTAATATATAGTGTGTTTTTACTATTCATCAAAATATGAAAGTTATCAGAATAATATGAAAATTTTATCAAAATTAAATTTTTATATCCTGATTCAAAGGAAGTATTTTATTTTGTCAAATTGAACTTACAAACATGTCAAAAACTATATTTAAAGTGGTTGCACCATCAAAAGGCGGAAAAACTGCATTTTTTGAAAAATACTTATTTTACCTAAAACTTTTATTTTATTCTCATACCATGTTCTAGAAAATATGTAAGATGAATAATAATGTTATAAAATTCAAAATTTAGTTAATACTATTCATAATGTCTAGTCTATAATAATATATCGTTGTTTAGTGAAACACAGTATTGTGTACTACACACGCTATCGAGGAAGGTCGCGATTGCGTGTAATGCAAGCCAAGTCAGTGTGATGTGTATTTCAAGACTCCTTTGTTGTTATGTATAACAAAATACAACAATATTTCATTTATACATTAAAAAAAATCAATACTTAATTTTTTTAGAATAATTTCTACAAAACGAACATGAAATTCTGTGTAACACGAGCCATGAATAGTGTTGCGTATACTGCAAGCTAATACGATGTTCTGTATAGAGAAAGATAATCTTGGTGTAGAGTAAAACAGATGAAATCAATGAAATTAAAAATAATAATTCTAATAAAATATCAGGTTGTTACATTCTACCCCCCTTAAAATGAATTTCTCCCTTGAAATTATTCGGGGTTATAAATGGTTTACTACTTGAAAGTTTCTTTCATAGAAACCCACATCATAAAAAGGAATACTAAAACATCATTTTAAAAAGGTAAGTTAGAATCATAATTTTCACCCAAAGTAACTCAGCACTGGGTTTCCACATAGCACAACATAGGTGAAAATATGGATATGGAAGAAAAATCTAACCATCATGTTCTGATGGAGAGTGTTAGAGAACAAGGCTATGAAAAAGCCAACAATCACAAAGCAATATATTTGTGATGAACTAAGGTACCATCTGATTCATCAGATATAAGATTACTAGGACAAAAGTTTGGATTTCATGATAATTTCCCTAATGTTGAAGAATTTTTGAATTAAAATAAATTTTTACTTGATTTTGGTAAAATCTCATTATTGTTCATGTATTGAACAATTTCTACTTCATCTCTTAAAGAAATGAGGTAGAATTTGTTTTCCATGAAGTGTTAGCGATCATGCGATAAAATGATAGGTCATTCCATCTGTCTAAAACATAAGGTTAGCAAAAGTTATATACATAAGTCCATCTATGGTGATATTATTCATATATGGTTCCAAAAATGGACTTATACTTCATTTATTATACCTATTAATAAAATAAAACTAGTTTCTACTAACCAGGGACTTCCTGTAGGCCACTGGTAGGAGATAAAGGCCTGTCGCACATTGGTTGTGGGTTCGATTCCTATAGCCTTGTCCGATGCGATGAGTTATCGCCCGTCCTACATGTTTTCCTTTTTCTAAAATTACATCATTATGACATTTCATTGAAAATATTGAAAATAGTTCTAACCTTAAACAATACTAACTTATGTCCAACATAATCCATTTAAAATATTTAGTCTTATCCAAAATACTTCTGTCCAAGCTTATAGTATAAAGAAAACAATTACTAGAAATTTCATCTACCGAGCATGTGAATACCATCTTTTATCCATAATATATCTTGTTGATCACATTCCAATCATGTGAATACCTTAATCTTGTATTCTCTTGAAAAAGGAATACCCATTGAACCTTAGTGAAAACATGAATGCTGTCAAAAGTTAACTCTTTCCACATACCAGAATCCCAAAATTTCTATATACTCAAACCATGATATCACTTTGTCCTTATTTTATTCATGAGCTCATGATTACTATCATATTATTTTCCCCTTATCCCTTCATTATGCGCATTTCATCTAATTTCCAAAAATATTTCAATCACTTTATCATGGTTACCAGTACCATATAATTATTGAAAACCAATACAAAGATATTCAAAAATTCCATAATACCATAAATGAGATTCCATGATACTAATTTGAAATCCCATTACATAAACACTTAATCATTACTCCAAATCATTTTCACACTCAACATCAAAAATAGTGATCGCATGAGACTTCCCTTCATCCTTTAACATAAGATTTTGCTCGCGTTGATCATCATTAACCTGTGGATTAGGGAATTTATTAGAATAATGCCCCATTTCCTAACACTTGAATCATTGATGTGTTGGTGGAGAGTTCCTTGTATTCATTTCTCTATTCACATCATTAACAACCTTTTTTCCAATACTTCAACAATAAACTGCTCGATGACCTTATTTTCCACACTTAAAACATTTTCTAGTACCTTTTAGGCAATCTACACCATGCTTCTTTCCACACTTTGAGCATAAAGAAACATTCATCTTTTTTCACCATTGTTCTGAGATTTCTACTTTAAATCCATATTTATTTTCTTGTCAAAACCATGATATGGATATGTAACCCCATCTTCCAGTTCTACCTTGATAGCACAACGCACAATTTCTTCATAGCTACTGAAGTATCTTATAGCTAATTCCCTCCAAAGACATGGTTTTAAGCCACTGAATAATTGATCAACTTGACTTTCAGGTTGGATGAAAAAGCTAGATGCATAACTTATAAGCCTTGTAAAATTCACCTCTTATATACCAGAAGATTCGTCATCCTTTTCCTTAATCTCAAGGAACTCCTTTTCCATCTTCGTTTGAAGAATATGAGGGAAGTAATTATTGAAAAATAAGTTCTTGAACTCATCCCATTCCATGGATTCAATTTCACCTTGGGCCCATGTATTCTTAATTAGAGTCCACCACTGGTCTGCTTAACCTTCTAAATGGTAAACTGCCAGAATGACTTTTTCATGTTCTGAACAGCGAAGTATGGAAGATATATTTTCAATGGTACTAATCTATTGTTTAGAAATAAGTGGATCAGAAGACCCACTGAAAGAAGGTGGATTTTGCCTCATGAAGGACTCAATAGAATATTGTTCCCTTCTCTGCTCATTTGGAAGTCCAGAATGATTCATAGCTTGTGTAAGTATAGAAATAAGATTTTTTACTCCATCTCCCATAACATTGATATTTTTAGGATTACAATCATTGCATTGTCCATTACATTGATCAACACGGTTCCTTCGGGTTCCAACCATCATCTAAAACCCCAAAATAATAGTGTGAGAGGCAAAAATCATGCTAGGGAAAACAACATAATAAAGGGGGAGTACCTTCAATATCTAACATCTTAGGTTTAATTCTATGACCTTTACCATAATCTTAGAACTGTAACCTATACTTATACTTAACCTTAGAGACATCCATATACATACATTAGAAATATCTCTAAGGATCTCACTAATGTTTTCGTATCCTAGTTTCTAAAGGTTGACTAAACCTTTCCTCTGATACCAACTATAATTACTAAAAGCTTTATGTACATGGACATTACATTAGTTTTGTGGAATACATAATACATAACAAAAACAGACACACAAGGACCGTAATAGTTTAGTGTCTTTGGAAACTCAGAACATAATCTTCTAATCATGGTGAAAGATCTTCAACATATCCCATAAAGATCTTCCCCTTTTGTTTTCTTACCTAAAAAACGTTCTTTATATCCTGGGGAAAAGAAAACATATAAAGGGTGAGCTCAAATTCTCAGAAAGGGTAAGCATGGAGAAAATAAAACAAACCATATACATTTGAACTTAAAAACATGAACATAATCTTTAAACATCAAGATCTTGAGAAATGACATAAAACATGGAAATAAAAAACGAACATATCATAATGAAACATTAATCCTGATAAAATATAATGGGAATAAAACATGTAATTGTGGAATCCATTAAAAGCATGTTACAATTTCCATAGTATCCAAGGCACTTTTTCCAAGATCATCTTAGTGGACAAAGTCCCTTTTTGAATCGAGTTCACTCCTCTTTCCAGTCCTGTATCACTGAACCGGATTAACTTGTAATTCCAGCCATGTATATCTCATGAGATATAAATCTTTACCCAATGCATTGGAGGGATTTATACGTCCCACCTTTCTCATAATGAAATCATTCTTTCATGTGACAGAAAATCATAAATCATACATCATAGCATAACCCATGTAATAGAATGGGATTCTTAAACATCATGCCACCATATCATAATCCATTAAAAAAATGGATATAATTTCATCATAAGAAGAATCAAACCATGTAAATAATGGAGACAGTATACTTGAAACATAATCATATTAAATAATGTCATTTTAGATGGAAAATATTTTTGATAAAACATCTGAAATGAAATCTTGAGGAAAATATCCTTTCTTCTTCAAAATCATTTTCTTTTCACAAAATGCCATGAAATTTTAAAATAAAAGTGTTTTGTTGAAAATAAAAATGCAATCTTGTATAGGAAGCTTCATGAAAATGAGGCGTTATGAAATCATAAAAATCCGTTCATGCCGTATAAGTTAAAAATAACATTCTCCTTGTAATTTTATCAGAAAAGTAAAAAAGTACCTCGTATGGTAAAATAAATATTCCGTACATACCACGTAGTAAAATTAAAAAAATGGTTAAAAAGGAATTTAAACATACATGAAACCATTTTTAGGAAACATGGACATGGATGATAACAATAAACCCAGTAAATACTTAAGAATAAACAATCTCGGATAAGAACTAAATTGGAATAGTTATCCCTTATAAAGATATTTTTGAAAATAAAATAGGTCACTTATGTGTATTCACTATAAGGTCACATAAATAAAATATAAATACATGATAAGATATAAAATTCATTTCTCACATGATCAAATAATGACATAAACAAGAATGAGAAGATCAACCCAAAGAACGAAAATTGGGTTAAGAAGTTCCCTTACCTTGTGTCTGAATTGACTCAATCATTCTTTAATCTCCTGAATAATAAACCAAAGTTAATTTATACTTTCGTAAGAAATTTTTTCAAATTTATTATTCCTTTTATATCACTTATTACAATGTTATAACCATTATGTAACCATTTAAGTTAATAATGTTCGTTTTTTCTATATTTGGTACTTGAGTCAAAAATGGACTTCTTATAATTACATATTGTTCTTGTGGTCAAAGGTTCATTATATATAGAATCGTATTCAGGATTTATATATCATATATATCATATATATCTAGCATATACATGTATTCAAAATATTACATAACATATAGAGGTAAGAAATGAAATGCACAGTTCATGGAAACGGTAAGCCGTACGTACACATGAACACTACTTTCATTTCTATTTCTTATCTTAATGGAATTAAAACATAATGATTCATAGGTATATTATAATTCTAGTATAATATCATATATAATATAATTATCTACATCCTTTATACATCCCACATACGGCATTAACAAATCACATCACTTTGAGGGGGCGGTAGTCCGCACTTCCTCAAATGAGATTATCGTATTTACCGACTATGGAAACCATAATGGATTGATATAATTGGAAATTAAAGAAGCATAAGGAAATAATAAACATAATATATATCATATATGAATATAGTTAAATTATAATGGCCACCATGAGAGGCGGTAGGAGAAAATCGAACAACCATCGTTTCGTGAGGCGTTAGTTTTCCATCCACAGAAACATTATATTCTTCATCCATTAGATGAAGGTGTGTGTAAGTGTAGTTTTAATTTTTCTCTTAAAAACATCCTAGTATATTGAGGATATTTTTTTGTTACAAAATAAAGGATTAAAAAGTGCTTAGGGGTTGGATAAGTAGAATAAAAGAAAACAACTTCAGAGAAACTGTTACCTTTAATTTGGGTAACTTCCTTTGGTTTGAACCAAAAGGACTTCTTGAAGTGACTTCATCCTAATGTAAGGTTTTTAGGGGGTAGAGGGATGAAGGGAGCTTAATTGGTAATAGTTTTGACGATCCAAATGGCTCGAGAGGTGTGAGGAATTGGATAGAAATGGTCTCCTTTTATAAGGGAGAGGAGGGTCTCTTTAGGAAAGAGTGAAAATATTATTTTATAATATAATGATATTCAGTTTCTAATGGTCCAAAAATCATTATAGTCAAAGATAAGATTACTCATTGTTGATATAAAATCATCCAATCAGAATTGAAAATGTTTTGGATAATATTTTAATCATTATAATCTTATTTATTTAAATCATTTATTGATGAGGTAAACACTCCAATCATTATTGTGTCATAAATAATTTTATTCATTTAATGTCTAAAAATTATGATTAAAATGACATGATGTATGAAATATTTTTATATTTATAATGAATATTTATAGTCGAAAATATGACTTCTATAACACCATATAAAAATTACTTTACTAAAATATTTTTGTTAATGTCAATTTTGTCTTTACATTAAATTAATTAATCTAATGTGTCATTGTCTTTAATAAGTGGCTTCATGGGGTCCCAAAATCGACCCAAAAATGCCAATGGTCATCCATTACTCATCCAATAAGTTTTGGACAAGTGTTAATGTAATATTGAATTATTATAATATTCTTTTTACCTTGAATTACCCTATTTACCTTCAACCACAGTAAATAAAAGTCAAAAGTTACTATTCAACAAAAAATATTTTAATCTTATTGAACCACATTTTACTTCTTGATAATGACTATGTATGTCGTATTTTTGAAATTAAATTCACAGAAGTGGTAAAATTTTACTTAAATGAAAGATTCAGTTTTTTAACTACCACTAAGTGGTTCCACTATTCATCAAAAATTGAAGTTTTTTAGAAAAATACCAAAAATTCAGCCTAAGCTATATTTGATATTCCGAAATAAAAAATGATGTCCATTTTTACAAATTCAAAACATAGAAGTGGAATTAATTAATTTTAAAATTAACTACTATTATCAAAACAAATAGCGTGTTTTTAAGAAACAATAACTATTAAAAGATCATCACTTGTTTATGTCCAATGTCAAAGTGAAGTTAATTCCAATGACCATCATTGGATTAAATGATAAAAATATATTCTAATTAAACTTTAAAAACAATTAATAAGATAATAATACCATATAAATTATTGCGATGAAAAAATTTGTTTTTAATTAAAATATAGCGTGTTTTAACTATTCATCAAAATATGAAAGTTATCAGAATAATATGAAAAATTTATACAAAATAAATTTTTATATCCTGATTCGAAGGAAGAAAATTATTTTGTCAAATTGAACTCATAAACATGTTAAAAACTAGATTTAATGTGGGTGTGCCATCAAAAGGAGGCAAACATGCATTTTTTTGAAAAATATTTATTTTACCTAAAAATTTTATTTTGTTCTCATGCCATGTTCTAGAGAATATGTAAGATGAATAATAATTTTATAAAATTCAAATTTTAGTTAATACTATTCATAACGGCTAGTCCATAATAATATATCGTTGTTTAGTGAAACCTGGTATTGTGTACTACACACGCTATCGAGGAAGGTCGCGATTGAGTGTAATGCAAGCCAAGTTAGGGTGACGTGTAGTGCCAGACTCCTTTATTTTTGTGTATAAGAAAATACAACCATATTTCATTTATACATTAAAAAAACTCTATACTTAATGTTGCGTAGAATAATTTCTACAAAACGAACTTGAAATTGTGTTAACAGGGTCCAAGAATTGTGTTGCATATACTACAAGCTAATACGGTGTTGCGTGTAGCGCAAGATAATCTTGGTGTAGCGTACAACAAAATACATTAATGAAATTAAAGAGAATAATTCTAATAAAATATCGGGTTGCTACAGTTCCTGTTTTTCCTACTCAACTCTTTGAATCCTGTCTGTTGATCCCGAGGGTTGAATTAAAAGAGTCCCCATTCTAGAAAGCTGAAGTGGTTCTTGAGCATCTATATCTGAATCTTTCTTAAAATGTCTCTAGATTTTGTGGACTTTAGTTCGAAAATTAGCTGGATTCATCATCCTACATCCACTCAAATCACCTGGCTCAGATGACTGTTGGATTATCTTTGACACTTCTGTCACCTGATGATGTGCATTCTCTAAATGAGAAGCCTGTTCGATATTCTCATTTCCTTGATACAAGAGTAATTCTAAAACTTGTTCATTATTTTCCTGAATTTGGGAAGAACTATTTGAGGCATATCCTTGGGAAAGCCTTTGATTACACACAAAACCAGTTAAATGTGGCCAGCCATGGGTGATAACATTGCATGAGACCACTTTTGGTGGGATTTGTTGACTAGAGAGCATAGTGAAATGAAATGCTCCATGAACACCCCATCCCTTGATATGAATACCAGATGGGGCATTGGTAATTAACTGGAAAAACCATTTTAATGCACCAAGGCATGAACGCTAAAGGGCTCTCTGCTGATTTTCAACCGTTGGATGTTAGGAAACTGAGGGAGATTCCAAGTCAATTTGAAGTTGCAACCCTTCTATTATTTTGACATGGTTTTGATATTCATCATAAGATAATATTTTCTCTTTTAAGTGATAAAGATTTTTCCATATGTTGAGATGAATATCGTGAATACAATCTCTCGTCAACGTTTCTAGAATATCATATTGAGAGTTATCCAAAGGCCAAAACACGACTGGTATTCCACCTTTCGCCAATTGTTTTCTCATATTCATCACTTCCTATTTGTCATTTGATGAAAATTATTCTACCTGATTGGACAAAAGCTGGTGCTTCTTTGTTGCTTCATCAGATTCAATAAGATTGGTATAGAATTCATTTGTCAAATTAGAAGATTAATGGACCAGGGGTGGTTTAGAGAGTGGCATAAACCCCAGGATATCTCTTGATTGAGAAAGTATTTCACCTGCTAGCGGTAAGGCATCAGACATGACTGGATTCACATTTTCAAGTGCCTTAAGATAAGATGGATTTATCATTACTGCATTACACATTGAATAATTTTCCAGGAAAAGCGAATTACTACTATAGAGAGGAATTTTGTAGCTAAATTCATCATCATGGGGAGGACCACCATGGTGGGTTACAGTAAAAGATGAAACCTCTGGCTCCCTGGTCTTTTGGCCAATCCGAGGTTGTTATGGATCTAATCTGAAGATTATACCTTGATATTGAACGAATTTTCATGAATAAATCCTTCATGAGGAAGTGTATGATGAAGACCTTTAGAATTATTGTTGTTACTTCCGAAATCTGGAAACGAGATTCTAGAATCTTGAGTTGCAACAGACAATTGTCTGAGGTCTTTAAGAACTCCAGCATTGAGCAAGGCCTTATTGGAGATTGGCTCTTGATTTTTCTACTGTGCTAGATGGGACTTTTCCTTGGACGCCTTCTTACTAACTTTGGAAACCAGTTGTTGATGAAATTGGTTATTATGGATAGGTGTATGTGCCTGCTCAGGAGAAATGGTCAGGTTAGGATAATTATCTCCATTTAAATCGGTTGTATGTGCCTGACTTTATTGTCTGTATGACATGGGGGAGTATGCCCCATGTCCCTCTTGAACTAGAACAAAGGTGTGTAACTGATCCAGAGTGACATTTTGATGAGTCACTCTACTGATAGGGATTTATTTATGATTCCTTCCCTATGATTATACTGAAGTTGTTATAATATTCTGACAGGTATCCAGAATATGGGCAGGGAATTTCTTCTTCTCTTTCTCCATTTTTGGAATGTTCTTGGTGACTTCAGCCACCATAATGGGAATATACTTCCATTCCATGTTTGGAGTAGGTGTTTGTTCCTACTCATTTCCTCCTTTTCCTATCAGTGAATTCTGACAGTACTCATGTGTGGGGGAAGAAAGTTGTGTATGCCTCCTGTTTGTCATTGGGGCTTTCCAATTGACATCTCTTGGTGCTACCAAACAAGACTGTTGGTTAGGTTGATTAATCATAGGTGTATGTGCCTATTGATTTTTCTCCACCATATATGATTGATGAACTTCCGTAAATACAGGCAGACGAGACTGCTGAAAGAATTGATGAGTGTAAGTAGGTGTATGTTCCTATTTACAGGTGGTCACTACATTTGATTGGTGAGCTTCTTAGGATGAAGTCAGATGAGCCTGCTGACTTGATGATGAATTATAAATAGGTGTATATGTCTGCCTATAGTACTCTGCTGGAATTTCAAGGTGGGATTGGTGTGCTTCTTCCTGATGAGTCCGCTGGGCAGTGAAATTGGGACGGCCAGGTGTATATGCCCGCTCATTGTTTTCCATCAATTTAGATTGATGGACTTCTCCAGAGTGGGCAGAGGTAAAAACCTTCTCTCTTTTGGTGGAATTTCACCTCTGATGGTTCGTCTTGCATGGTCGGGTCTGAGGAACCTGAGCCGAACACCTAGATAAGATACCCTCATCATGTTGAGGGTGCACTACCGCTTGATTCAAGCAACGATTGTTGGTGGGAGTCCTTAGGAAGGGCTCCTGTATTCTTGAACTGAGGCCTTGAGTGACCACTTAATTCACCTCCACATAATATAGGAGGGACTGGTTGTTGCGTTTTTGGGATAACAACCCAAAATGGTTGGAGACGGTGGTTGGCACCACCTGATTCTTGTTCACTGGTCGTCACTGTCCAGACAGCCAGGGAGAGTTGTTAACTTGGAGGGATTGTCGAGTGGCCTCCAGAGTCGTGATGGTACCGTGTTGACGGTATTCCCTCACCAATGTATTTGAGATCCAGTGTTGAAGACGCTGAGTAGGTGATGTCGTCCTCATAGTGAATGAGGATCCAACAGGGGTAGCGATCGAGGCATTCACTAGTGTGAATTTTAAAGAAGCCATTCTGTGTTGTAGAGAGATCTTGGAAAAGAGTGAATGTTTGATATAGAAGACATAATCAAGATAATTTTAGTGAGACTACATCTTTTGGATGAACACATATGTGTTTGATTGCTATTCAATCCGTTATATTGAGTTTAATAGTGGCCTAACAAATAAGTTAAACATCATTTAACTTGGTAAAGGATTCACGTCGGGTTCCCAATTTTTTGTTCCTTATGGAAATTGCGATGACCTCATTTGTTTAAGGTTAAAACATTCCAATTATTTTCTAATAGGTTTATTCATAGAACCGGAAACATCCAATGATTCAATATCCATTTGGATCTACTTTCCAAATGTAGGTGCTCATTATTTGTGGACCGATGAGGCTTAAGAATTTTCATTGGTCGATAGGATGCGAGGTCAGGATTATCCCATCTTTTTGGGGAGAATTATTGCCTACTCTGGGACTCCATTATAGATTTAGTTATGTTCAGAAATCCTAATTAATTCACCAAGCATAAAAATGTGTTTCCCTTTAGATTTGGAAATCAATGATTGTTATGTATGGTATTTAGAGAATATTTTATATGTATTTGAGGTTCTTCATCGATGGAGAATCATCTATATGTATTGGATATTCTTAGTCAATGGTATCCTTCAATATATTATATAGAAATCTCTGGGACACTATGATAACTATACTGGTTTTATATCTACTCAGTGGGGCACTTGAAGTTTATTTTCATTCAGAAAGACAGGGATTATTTTTGAGTTGGGATCATACCCGCAGATGTACTACCTAGGTATCCTTGTTAAAAAGGAATCAGAACCCACATAGTTTGATAATAAGGATATATTTTAATGTCATACGGGAAAGAAAATAATTAATGAATGATAGTCTTGAACCTTATAAAGTCTTCCTACGTACTCTACTTTTAAGGTAGAGATCAAAGTCCACATAGTTTGGGTAAAGAAATATGGGGTCTATGTATAGTTAATGGCCCAAAAAGAGATGTCGTGATTACTTTTACACTCTAAGCCCATGTGAGTCATGCTCAGTTTGAGAAACAAGAGGTATCAGTAAACTTGACGATGGTTCCATGAAAGATGCAGTCATGAGAAATGATGTGGGGCTTACATATGTATGACTGCCTAAGTAAATGAAGACCAGGACTTACATCAAGAAAGAATCCCAGGAGCAGGGTCCATAAAGGTATTTGTACATTATAGATATTTGGAGTTTTAAATTGAGTCTTACTCCTAAGAAGGAGGCTAAAATTAAAAGGAATTATGATTGGGGTTTATTCCTGAGAAGGAAACCCAAATCAAAAGAAATTAAGATTGGGGCTTACTCCTGAGAAGGAGGCCCAAGTTAAGGGGACTTTGAACTTGGGGCTTACTCATGAGAAGGAGTCCCAAATGAAAAAAAAATCGTATCATCTCAAAGGATGAGGTTATATAAGAAAACCCCTAACTGTGGTGACATAAAGATTTTAAATCATGAGGTTTTAGGAGAAGTTCTCACAGAATTCCTTTTAGATAAAGAATCCAACAAAGGAACCATCCTATAAATGGATTTGAAGAGGATTTTGAAGGCTATGTATTGAAGAGGAGAGGTGGATTTGGGGAAAGGAGGTGAAGGAGGTGTGAAAGTATTGTTCTGGGGTGCATGTATAGGTCATGCAAGTATACTTGCGCGACATGATTCATTTTGGGAGATGAAGAATCAATATGGTAATACTTGGGCAACTTTGAAATCAAGCCCTTAGTATCATCCCTAGAGGCTTCCATAAGGGTGGCTTGCAGGTTCCCTTGAGAGGGAAATGTGGCACACAAGTGTCTTAATTTTCCATAAGGGATGGACACTTAGGCACAAAAGTACTGATGAGTTCTAACACTCAGTCATTATTATTCCTCTTTAGAGCTTTTCTTCTAGGTAAATAATTACCTTATAAGTGTTCAGAAGACGTCAGACAAAGACTTGGGTGATGAGAGCTTGAATCTAAGTTTTTGAAAACTCATCTCCAAAATTGGGGGCCCACAGGGGCTATTTATAGGCCACTAGGAACCTTGGGCGACAAAAGTAATAGGGCACAAAAGTGACTTGCGCGACCCATATGTAGTGCACAATTGACTTGCACAATGATCAAGAAACTTGAATGACTCCATATAAATGGGTTGTTGGTCCATCCCTTTGTCAATTTTTTATGTTATTCAAAGGGAGACCCTCATTGTACTTAAGGTATTCCCCTTTTCCATTCATTAGACTCTGTGATGAAAAAGTGTGTCATCAATCTTCCCATAATGATACTTATATAGTTCCATCTAAATGATAGGATTGAAACTATTGTTATTTGGTAACTCTACTAGTGGTACGTGTTGATCCGGAAATCATTGAATATCCATTGACCTTGATCTCATTATATCATCTTCACACACCTATATTATTGATTGAATTCACAAGGATGTAGTCAAAATAAATATTTAGATTTTTAAACTACACATAGATTAAGGTTTTACTAAATTGGCAGTTTAGGATCGATCACACGAGGGATACTATAAGGCTAGCTATCATTTGAATAAAATTATTTTGAAGGATACCTCATTTTCACTCTTAATTTTTAGTGTTCATTAAATTTACAGAGTTTTTTTAATTCATTTAATAAAGGAAGGGATATATGATAACACTAGGGTATAGGAAAAGTCATAATCCTAAATCTAACATGGGATAGTCTTATAGAATAGGCTGTTAAGTAGTGAAAAGAACACTAATTGACCTTTCTCTAGCCAATTGGATCAACCTATTTTGGAAAAGAATATTTAGTCCAAAGTAATTGACAACATAATAATAATAATATTGTATTATAGGTAGAAATAATTACAAGATAATTTTCATAGAATGACCTTCTCCAACTATGTCATGGTCATTCAGTTTGCACCATCGAATGTCAGAGATACTGCAAAAAAAAGATTTGAAAAATTTATAAACTTGGTTACTGGCCATGGGGTTACCCAGTTTCAATATTTATATATTCACTAGGTTAAAACCCCCTACAATCAACCCCTAACACTAAGTGGATTAGGTGAAATTAATGGTGATTATCAAAAGTAAGGAAATATTAAACATGCTATATATAATTGAGAAGCAGTTGTAGAATAAATAATAAAGAATTAAACAAGAAATATTCAATATCAAACAAATGGAATCAATACGTATCTAATCAGAAAAAATATTTTCATTATTAAAAAAATAATGAATGAGAAATTTGATATCAAAACAAATAATAAAAAACCAAAACCTTACTAAGGATGAACACAACAATGAAAATAGTGCAAGCCTAGATGAATAACAGTCTTTGATGATAGAAAAAGGGACGTCAGATAAAAAGCGGTATTTCACAAATGATGAATAGGAAATGAATGATTTAAAAAAAAGTTGATTCCTTAGAATAATGAATAGAATGAAAGGAATCTATTTCATAATGATAAAAAATTTAAATGGAGGAAGAAAATTACAGAAAAATAAAAGATGTATGATCCTCTATTAAGTATATGGAATTAAAAATATTAATTGGCTTGAGATGACATGGGGTAAAAGTCCATGATGTCGTGTAACTACATAAATGACTTTGGAAATGACATCTACAGACCATGTAAGTTGGATACAAGCCATGTAACTCAGATCCACTTTTCCAGCTCAAATATTTGTTCATATATTTGATTGGGTGAGCCTCCAAAGTTTAGACATCATTCAATATCTACACATTGTGTATAAATTTTACTTTATTAAAGATTATGAATTTTGATAGATGCATGTAATGTAATGTATATACACATTGTTTACTTTCTTCACTTGATGAAAAATCATTATGGGTTGGTTTTTTCTTGCTGTAAAATTATGAATCAAAACTACAAATCATGTATGTGTTATACGATGTGTAAAGATTGTTTTTGGAACTTTTTCTGACATTTCATAATTTAACAATAAAATACCTAATTCCTAAAAAAACAAACTAAAACCCTATGCATTTTCAAATTAAATAAGAAAAACATATTAATAAATATATCCAAAAATATATATAAATTATTCATATCCAATTCCCCCACACTTGAAGAATTTATTGTCCTTAAGAAAAAATCATGTCAAAATGGATTCCAAAAAAATTAATATAGGAAACATGCATTACAATTTAGAATTTAGAACTAATCATATGCAGGAATAATCGGTCCTCCAAAATCAATCATGCTGATAAAATCAGTTATAACTCATAGTTTAGTTCTTTATCTTGATTCTTTATTATTCTATTTATAATTTATTATCAATTTCTTAAATTCTTTACCAATTTTTCAATTTACCTCACCATAAATTTTCTCTCTTAACACATCATAAAATGTATCTAGAGTTTTGATCATACCTAGAATACATCTTCCTAACCATATGCTGGCATTGGTTCTATTAACTCCAATTTTGTAAAGACAAATACAAAATCCATCATGAGGTATTTAGGAAAAATGGTTCAAATGAATCTCAAGATGAGTGCATGTGGGAATAAAAATTAATATTAATTGGAAAAGGAGTGTATGATCTAAAGTACGTTTCATGATGAACATGAAAAAATAATTAAGTGTCTCCTATGAGACCAAAAGGTTTCCTTGATCCAAGAAACTCAAAGTGGAACCATGAATATTACAAGTGAGTATCAAAAGTGTTTACCATGTTCATTTATTTTTCTTTTTCTTTTATTTGTTTTTCAAAATTCATGTTCAATATAGATATTAAATCTATCCCCTAACCACATATGATCCATCAGAGGATTCATCAATCTAGAAATGGTGATTTTTAACTTTCCTAATGCACAATCCAAAATCCTTCTCTTTACTTTTCTTTTAAATTTTTTTTCAAGGGAATAGGTTAGGAATAAAATTCCAAATGTAATCATAGATCATATCATATATCTCTAGTAAAAATTAAACTATTCATATCCTCATTAAATATTTCATGTTTCCCTCAGCTGAAAATTCCCCCAAACTTGTTCAAATGACAATAATGAATAATAAAAAGAGAAGGGTATTAAGGGATAATCATCTTGAAAAGGATCCATACTCAAATTTTCATTCATATAAAATATGGGATATATACAGAAATATGTAGCGTGGGTCTTTGGAAAATGTTTTTTAACAAATATTCCCTCAATCATATTTAAATTTTCTTCATTCTTTCAAACCCTAAATAATATCTCAATGTGAGTAATTAATGTTTTACATACCCCATGTGTCCCTAAAGATATTTTCTTAGAAAATAATATGAAATTGTTGGTCCTGAAACCCCTTACTAATAGGAGTATTCTTTAATAAAACTAGCAATTAATCAGGGTATAAAATCAAGTAATAATGCAATCAAAATACTTTTCATAATTTATTAATTTTGAAATAAATTAATAAACCCTACATCTATTCAAAAAATATAAATAAGAGAAAAAATTGTATTTCAAAAATCCCCAACATAAATGATTCATTTAGTTAAATGGGTGTAGTGATTTTTCTAGTTTACAAAATTTTTTAGTAAAATTACATCCTACATAGGTGAAAATAAGAAATTGTCCAAGTGTATCAACAATAAATCTCCGGAAAGACACTCCCACACTTATAATGAAATAGTTTCTGGACTTTCCAACAATGTGTTATGGGAAATATATAATAGATATTGAATAAAAAATTGAAGTTGAAACATTGAAATTGATTTTTGTGGAATTGGGAGATCCAATTGATGAGTGTTTATTCCAGGGTGAAACATAGTGGGTGAGGAGTTAAAATTTGGATACCTTCATAATATATTAGATAGAATAATCTTTCCCAAGAAAAAACATTATTCCATAGGGTTTATACATTTTCAAAGTGGTGAAATGGGAAGGTTCACATAGTGAATAGTAATAAAAAGTAGCACTGGTACATTTAGATATATGGGTACAAGAATGTTCACGGTGACCTATGAAAAAAATTACTAAATACAAAAAACTATAGTACAATAATGAAACAAAATAAAAAAAAATCAAAATTGGGTTTCCTCTCATTAATAAAAAAGAGTGACACCGTCAGCCATTCTAATAGATAAATAAGATCAAGAAAACTCTAAGAAAATAACACACCCTTCATGAAATTGTTCTTGAAAAAAGCCTCTTTCTATTGACCTTTAAGGGCGGTTCTTCACCAAGTTGAATTTCAATATCCTCCTAGGTATGTACTTTGATGATTGTAAAGGGACCTAAATATCATGATTTCATTATTCAAGGGAAAAGTTTTGATTGAGATTTATAAATTAAAACATTACCCCCTAGTGTGAATTTTCATCACATAATCTTTTGATCATGCCATTTCATGATTTATTTCTTTGTAAATGGTATCATCTTCATATGTATCATTTATGATATCA
Organism: Viscum album; assembly: GCA_963277665.1. Taxonomy (NCBI): domain Eukaryota; kingdom Viridiplantae; phylum Streptophyta; class Magnoliopsida; order Santalales; family Viscaceae; genus Viscum; species Viscum album. The sequence goes on from OY728138.1 coordinate 1,155,734,559, forward strand.
TCATTTCAATGTAGTTGTGGCATTCTGACTTGTCTATATTTTTAGCATCCATATTTAGTTTCATAATTTCCCAATAATTACAATGTTGTAGTTTGATGGTTATGTGAAATGGATTCTCTTATAACAAATGAAATGGAGTAGTTCCAATGGGTGTTTTGTAAGATGTGCGATACTCCCAAAGTGTCTCATCAAATTTAATTCCCCAATATTTTTTTTCTAGACACGATCCATTTAGTAATTTTTTTTATTTCCCTATTTAAAAAATTTAACATTCCAGTTTATCTATGTGTGGTGGGGACTCCCAATTTATAATGGATTCCATAATTTTTTAGAAAATATTCTACTGTGTTATTTTTAATGTGACTTCCACGATCACTTATGAGTTATCATGTAAATCAAAATCACAAAAGAAAATTCTTCAAGAACATCATAACCATTACAGTTGATTCATGGGTGGTGGCCTCAGTATCAACCAACATTGTCACATAATCAACACCAATGAGGTTGTAAAATTTCGATTTTGAATTTGGGAATGGTCACATAAAATAGATTCCCTATTCACAAAAAAGTATGAATACTATGATGGGATTTTGGGTAATTTAATTTCTTTTCCATATACTTCCTGTATATAGGCATCGATCACAAGTTTTAAAAAAATTACTTGAATCTTTATGGAGTATTAAAACAATTAACCACAATAAAATATTTTATTCTTGGTACATTAAAGTCCAAATTCCCTCCTACTGGTGATGCATGACACATGTTGGTAGAATTTTTTTATTCGATGTCTAGGATGCAGTATAAGGACCCAACCTTAAAACATTACATAATCTTGAATTAAATGAATAATTCACATTCATGATTATTTCAGTTTTAGATTTTTAGAGAGTTAGGCCATAACTATTACATTTCAAAATATTACAAAGTAGACACTTCTACCCAGTATCCATTTTTTTACAAAACAAGAACTCTTAAAAAAATCATGTCTAGTTCCATGTTTAAGACAAAATGAATTTTTCTTGATCCCATCAATGACCCTATTCCATATTATGTCCCATGAAAAAATTTCAAATACTTGGGATGAGCATAAAAAGCTCAGTAAGGGATACACAAAGAATTCAAACTGTTAGTTTTTCAAAACAACAGGTAAACCATGAATAATTTAACATAAGTAATACTTTTCACCTTTATGAAGTAGTAAATACTCTTCACTGAATAAAAGATCATTACTTACCCTTTTGTAACCAAAATGCTACCCTAAAACCCATATAAAGAACACAAAACTTATAAAGGTAACTTGGGACATAAACATACTTAAATGTAATAACCATACGGTCGACTTCCACACATATCACTAAATGGAATACCCATACGGCTAACTTCCATACCCAATGCATTAGAGGTTATAATGTAACCACCCATCCTGTTATTCATGGCACCACCCGTCATTTGGTTTATCACATAACCACCCGTCAAATGTCCAAGTACCATTATAAAATCATAAGAATGAAAAAAAATATAAAGGAAATAAAACATTTCCACATTTCAATCACAATATATCACTTAAATATATTGAAATAAAAAATACATTATCATAACTATTTTCAATACCAAGATACATAAAAAATTATATGGTAGTTATTTTCTTTTAAAAACATTACAGCTTGTTGAGGAATCCAAAGATCAAATAATACTCGCGGCGGTGAAAAGGGTCATTGTCACCGCTTACGTTAAAAGGAACATTATTTTTTTCATTTAGTAAAACACTTTGTATAAAAAGATTCCTTTTGAATAAAAGTAATAGTCAAAGTGGTTTATACACCGTATAAAAGAAAGTTGTGTATAAATGAAAATATGCCTCAATGAAAGGAGATTGAGACGAAGTCCCTTACAAAGATGGTATCCTTAAATTAAGGATAAATAAATCTCATAATTATGTGTGACAAATATAAATACACCCAATATAAGTGGATATTAAGTGTAAAACAATCAGAGTTCATTCACACATATTCATAGGATGACATATTCAATAATTACATGTTGAACCCAAAGAATTGAAATTGGGTTAAATAGCTCCATTGCAAAAATTTGACAACCTAACGGTGTCACATTACAATTTAGAAATTGAGTCGATGAGAGAGAAAAGGGTATCCCATAACTTGGACATAAAATTTATAGAGGTAAGGATATATAATAACATATCCCAACATAAGAATATGTGAATTAAAAGACATAACAAAAAGAATCCTTTTAAAAGAGATTAGGGTAAAAGGTTCCGTTACAGATTTGGTAACTTACAAAACATACACCACATGAAAGAAGGATCATACAATGAATATGTAAATACCCCTAAATTGAAGCATCTTACACAAAGAATACAATAATGGGCAGTACATACACCACACAAAAGGATGTAGTGGAAAATATAGCATGAATCTCATGGGGGTAAAAAGTGAGATGAAAACCCCTTACCACGTTGTAATCAATCGAGTCTTATGACCCAAAGTTAATAACCACCAAATGAATCATAGAATACCATTAATATAATGATATTCATGATAATACATATCTATAGTCAGTACAAAATACATCACATGCAATAAATAAGTGGCGAACAATGGAAAGCTCAAGAAATTAAAAGTGAGATAAGAAATCCATTACAAAAATCCGGCAGCCTAACGACGCCACTTAAAAATTCTTAAAATGAATTTATGAGAGTAATAGGGGATCTATCATAATATGAAAATAAAAATTATAGTAGGGAGAATATAAAATAACATCCTCTAACATAAGAACATGGATCATAAAAGAAATGACATAATAGAGAGTACTTGAAAAGAAAGAGAGAGGTCGGATCCCTTACCTCATGTCCGACTTGACTCGATCATTCTTTAATCTCCTGAATAATAAACTAAAGTTAATTTATAATTACTTAATAACCTTTTTCAAGTTTATTATTCCTTTTATATCACTTATTACCATGTTATAAACATTATGTAATCATTTATGTTAATTATGTCCATTTTGTCGATATTTGGTACTAGAGTCAAAAAATGACTTCCTATAATCACATGTTGTTCATGTGGTCAATGGTTTATTATATATATAATAATTTTCATGATTTGGATATCATATATTTCATATATATCCAGTATAAACATCTATTTATAATAGTACATAACCTTTAGAGGTAAGAAATGAAATGCACCGTTCATAGAGACGATAAGTCGTACATACACATGAACGCTACTTTCATTTATATTTCTTATTTTAATGGAAATAAAACATAATGATACATAAGTATATTATAATTCCAGTATAATATCATATATAATATCATTAACTCCATCCTTTATACATCCACATAAGGCATTAACAAATCAAATCACTTTAAGGGTGTGGTAGTCCGCACTTCCTCAAAGGAGATTATCGTATTTACCCACTATGGAAACCATACAGGCGTTCTATAAATGGAAAATACAGAAGCATAAAGAAAACATAAACATAATATATATCATATATAAATATAGTTTCATCATAATGGCCACCATGAGAGGTTGTTGGAGATATTTGAACAATCATCGTTTCATGGGGTGTTAGTTTTCCATCCACGGAAACATTATGTTCTTCGTCTATTAGATAGAGGTCTGTGTAAGTTTAGATCGAATAATTCTCATAACTACATACTAGTATATTTAGGATACTTATTTTGTTACAAAATAAAGGAATAAAAATATTTTAGGGGTTGGAGAAGTAAAATAAAATAAAACAATATAAGAGAAACTGTTACCTTTAATTTGGGTAACTTCCTTTGGTTTTAACAAAAAGGACTTCTTTAAGTGCATTCTGGCTAAGGTAAGGCTTCTAAGGGAAGTAGTGGGATGTAGGCACATTATATTGGCAGAGTTTGGACAATAAAAATGGCTTGATAGGTGTTAGTAATTGGTTAGAAGTGGTCTTGTTTTATAAGGGGAAGGAGGGACTCTTTAGGAAAGTGTGAAACTATTGTTTTATTATATAATTTTATTCGGTTTCTAAAGGTCCAAATATCATTAAAGATGAATATAAGATGACTCATGTAAGAAATAAAATCATACAATAAGAATTTGACATGTTTTGGATATTATTTTAATCGTTATAATCTTATTTATTTAAATGATTTATTAATGAGGTAAATACTACATCATTATTATGTCATAAATAATTTAATTAATTTTTGGATAAAGATTATAAAACAAATACAATGATGTAGGAAATAGTTTTAGATTTAAAATTAATAGTTATAGTCTAAAATATGACTTATACAACACCATATAAAAATTAATTACTAAAATATTTTTGTAAATGTCATTTTTGTCTTTAAATTAAATTAATTAATCTAAATTGTCATTATCACAACGAAGTGCCTCAATGGGGTCCTAATTTCGACCCAAAGATGGCCATGGTCGTTAATGACTCAACCAATAAGGTTTGGATAAGTGTTAAGGTAATTTTGAATTATTATAATATTATTTTTACCTTGAATTAACCTATTTACCTTTAACTGCAGTAAACAAAAGTCAAAAGTTACTATTCAAAAAAAAATTCATCTTAATGAACCAAATTTTACTTCTTGATAAAAAACCATGTATTTTTTATTTTTAAAACTCAATTCAAAGAAGTGGTAAAAATTTATTTAAATGAAAAAGTCCGTTTTTTTAACTACCACTAAGTGGTTTTACTATTCATCAAAAATTGATGTTTTTTAGAAAAATACAAAACATTCAGCCCAAGAATTATTTGATATTCCGAATTCAAAAATGATGTATATTTTTTCAAATTCAAAACATATAAGTGGAATTAATTAATTTTAAAATTAATTCCCGTTATCAAAACAAATAGCGTGTTTTAAGAAACAATAACTATCAAAAGATTAATATTTGTTTATGTCCAATTTAAAAGTGAAATTGATTCCAATGAACAACATTGGATTAAATAGTAAAAATATATTATAATTAGACTTTAAAACCATTTAAAAATATAATCTAACTATATAAATAAATTAGATTAAAACACAGTTTTGAATTAAAATACAATATTTTTCACTTTTCATTAGAAAATGAACTTTATAAAAAAAATCCAAAAATTTACAAAAAGTAAATTTTGATGTCCTCATTCTAAATAAAGATTTTATATGGTAAAATAGAATGTATTAAAGTGACCAAAATTATATTTAATGAGGGCTCTCCATTAAAAGGCAGTAAATCGGCCTTTTAATGTAAATTATGCTGAAAATTAGATTCATTCACATTTTAAGCCTCTAAATTTTATTGGATAAATGTAAATACTTTTAACAAACAAGTATAACAATATTGTAGTTAGTTTTATTAATTACCACCAATACAACAGCTAGGAGTTAACTACCATTTAATATAATAATATTATATTATTAGTGTGCAACGTAAGATTTCAAAGAAACTCGTTGTTGCTTATCAGGTACGCTATCAAATATAGCAACCCATTTAAAGTAAAATTAATATTTAATTCAAAAATATTAATAAATATGAAAATTTAATATTCTTCATTTATCCAGGATGTTACATCCTTCTCCCCTTTGGGGAATTGCATCCTCGTAATTTAAAAATTGGGCTCGAGAACTTCATTGAAAGCCCCATATCGAAAAAAGTGTCCATAAAACGTTCACTTTAAAATAAAGGAAGTGAAGTACAAAGGTTACCCTAGAAAACAGATACTAGGATTCCATGAAAACATGGATATGGAGGAGAAAACAAACCATCATGTTCTGATGGAGAGTGATAGAAAACATGTTTAGGAGAAAGTTAACCACGTGAAATTCATAAACTTGTGACGGGTTAAACAGCCTTTGATTCCCCAGTAGTAAAATTTAACAGACAAGGTTTTTGTTTTAAGTTACTTTTCATTAAAAAAATTATTTATGATCTTAACTAAAAACATAAGGAAATATAATTACTTGTCTTGTAGACATTCATATTTTACTAGATTTCTAACACAAACTCATATTTTCTCCAAACGATGTGTATTCAGGATGACTTTTTTTACATTAAAAGTGATATAATCAACTTTGAGAGAATCAAATAATCCACAAAAGATGAAATATTTATTTCAATTGTGTTGATATATTAACTAAAACCAAAATATTTAGTAAAATATCAGATAATCCCACAAAAGGATAAACTTTTACATAATGAAAAACTACTCTTAATCTGCAAAATTTTTCTCACAAAACCCAAAGTTCAACAAAGACCATTCCATAAAAATTTGTTTTTAAAATTCTTCAAAGTATTCCAACCTAATTTTGTAACCCAAATCTCTGAAGGACTTAATCATATATTCTTATAAGATAAATCTTAACATGTATCTCCAAATAACATCAGTTACTCTTAAAATATCATATTGAAAAGCAATTAACCTAATTATATATTCTCCATGCTAGGTTAATCATTTCCACAGATAACCCAAAATAAACTTATTATGGATTCATAAATTCATCTAACTAAGAATAATTAGTCAAAATAACCAGGGTCTTCACATAGTCCAGTGATAAGTGATAAATACCAGTCACACTTTGGTTGTGGGTTTGATCGTACCACAATTCACTATTTTATTCCACCCTTACACTGCAGTTTTAAACTAGTTTTGTAATGAATATTAAAAATATAATAATAAATTTCACTTCATGTTTGAATAATAAATTAATGTTAATCAATATTATAATGGTCAATGTTACATTTTTTTATTGTTTCAATGTAGGTGGAGGTGATTTGGAGGGCCTCTAATGAAGTGGAAGAAAAATGAGCCAAAATTGCATGGATCCATGGACATTTGTCCACTGTTGTGCATAGTACACGAAATCAGTGCATCCAAATGGGCTGAAATTTTTTGGACCTGTCCAAATTTAATAAGATACATTTCATATTAAGGAATTAAATGTTGATTAGGCTTATATAGGGCCCATCCGAACTGCTCTGTCCAAGCCACCGAATTTGGACCAAGTCAAATGAGGTGTGATGTATTTTATCAATATCATGAGCTGTATTTGTCCAAATGGTTCCAAAAATTCAGTGGATATATTCAAGAGGTAGGGCTACAATTTTTCTGTTTTCTACAAAGTGAGATAAGACTTTCTGAAGGATGAAACGCATGGTACAAGTGGATTGAATAAATATGTGTGCCTAAAACCACCTTCCAATTTTCCTATAAAATGGCACCTTGGGCTCCCCATTTGAAAGTTCGGCCAAGAGGCAAGGTGCTACCATTTTGGAGTCCCCAAAGAGTCTTCTCAATATCCCTAGTAGTTTTGGAGGCTATGGGAAGTTCTACCCCAACATATTTCTCTTCCTCCTCTCCCATGGGTTTCTAAACCCCTTGTGATCACCCGGGGAGGAACGTGATGTACATCCCGAGCTTCAAGTTTGTAATATTTGAATGATCTATTAAATTCCGGGTTGTTCTGTTGTTTTTAATCATCCTCTATTCTTATTGTATTGATTTATGTACTGGTATGTCATGCTCAACTCATATGATCATGTTTGGGGGTACCCATTCATGTGATGTTTCACACACCATTGACCACTTTCATTACCCCTTTCAATTGTGGGGTTTGTGTGGTTTATATTGTTCAATTATAATCACACAAGCACTATAAATTCTATGAACATTTATGTCATGGTATCACAAAGAAATAACAAACAAATCTGGATAGCGGATCGTGTTTTTCGTGTGTTGCCTTGGTGAGTTTTGGTTATGAAGTCAAACACAATTCACTCAATCATCAGCGGTGTCCAGTGAATCGTTGTGTGTTTTTGACTGAACCCTAGGAGGTATCCTAGTATAAACTCAGTAAAATTATAGTTCTAGGTGTTACAAACCAGGGATTAAAAGATTATAACCTTATTTCACGAACCGATGAAGGATAAACATCATGCGAGTACCCCGGGTTGATCACACTTAATTAATTCTGTTAATCTCTACTTTGTTTTATAGCTTCTATTTTCTATTGTCATCTTTAATCATCAAACAAAGTATTATAAAACCCCATTTTACTTTTTACCTTCATAATAAAAACCAAATTTTAGAATTAATTATCTAAGGCTCCGTCGAGAGACGACCTAGGGTTGCTGCTATACTGCAGAAATTCTAGTTAAAAATAAACATCTAATTTGATGAGCTCGACAACGCGATCAGGGTTCGATTCGCATAGCTTCATCCAATGCGACGGGTTATCACACGGTCTGAGTGTTTTCAATTTTCAAAACTATATAATTTTATAACATTCCTAAAAAGAGATAAATTTATCAAAAATAGCCATAGCATATTTTAACCATGAAGTTTTTATAATAAATTTTATTTTCCATCCCAAAAATGTATTAACCTATAATTTCCTCAAATTCAAGGATCATATAAACTGAAATGGTTCTTTATAACTATATCCACAAAATAAAAGATAATTTTTCCTTGAATGAAATTTTCATATATCAAACATTAGGGGTACACATACTATAAAAATTATTCTAATGTAATTCCCATCATCAAAAGAGCCTTAATACATATAAGCATTTCCCCGTCATAAAATCTACCATTACTCTTGAATCCCTTATATGTTGTCTTCTTACACATTCAACATTATTCATTATCCATTAACCATTCCTTTTTAAATTATTTTGAAATACTTATTTCTTACAAATAGAATCATGAATCATATCCTAAGATTCAATATTATCAAAACATATATTAAGAAATAATCCATACCTATCATTGGTCGTTGTAAGTTTCTTCATCCTCAAGTGGAATGGAATTAGGTATTGGTAAACAAATATTTGTACGATCCTAGTGATCCCATTCCTAAAACATCTTTGTAGGACACCTGTTTGTATAATGACCATGCACACTAAAATTAAAACATTCAATTGATCCCTCAGAAATAACTTCTTTTCCTTTCCTAGAGTCAACTAGATGAATCATTTTTCCATGGAAGTTTCTTGCTTTATGAACTTCATTCCCACATCTATAGAATATTCCTGTCCCTTTGAAGCATTTTCCTAGGGGTTTCTTTCCATATCCTTGACACATAGGTTTTTGAAAATACATACCTTTATGATTATAACCTGAAATTCCGTATGGATTTGTTTCTCGAATATACGATGCCTTATAAAAATCACCAAGTTTCATGTTTTCAATCATGACTCCAGATAGTTGGTTGAGAATAACCAAAAGAGTTCTCATTGCATCTATTATTTCATTCAGTTTCTCATTCAGAAAACTGTCACTGTTTTCTTCACATCCACTGTTACTTTGGTGCCTGCTAGATCTATCCATTTACTAAAACCAAAAAGGCCAGTGTGAGTATATCAGTAAAATCATCATATAATATCTTATTAGGAGGGTAAATAATTATTCATTTTATCTTAAACTCATTAAAAATAACTATGAATCGTTCTAACATGCTAACCATTATGGTTATGTTACTTATGCTTAGATAATACCCTAACCTCTAAAGTTTTTTAAACCGACCTTTGATACAAACTATAAGGACCTGGCCTTAAAACATTACAAAATCTTGAATTGAATGAATAATTCACACTGAGGATCTTTTTCGGTTTAGAGTTTTAGAGAGTTAGGTCATAAATATAACATTTCAAAATATTACAAAGTAGACTCTTCTACCCAATATCCATTTTTTTAAAAAACAAGAACCCTTAAAAAAAGTCATGTCTAGTTCCGTGGTTAAGACAACATAAATTTTCCTTAATCCCATCCTTGACCCTGTTCCATATTATGTCCTATGAAAAAAATTTCAAAAACTTGGGATGTGCATAAAAATCTCAGTAAGGGATACACAAAGAAGTAAAACTATTTGTTTTTCAAAACAACAGGTAAACCATGAATACTTTAACATAAGTAATACTTTTCGCCTTTATAAAGTAGTAAATACTCTTCAATGAATAAAAGATCATTACTTACCATTTTTAACCAAACGATAACCATAAAAACCATATAAATAACACATAACTTATAATGATAACTTGGGACATAAACATACTTAAATGTAATAACCATACGGTTGACTTCCACACATATCACTAAATGTAATATCCAAACGACCGACTTTCATACCCAACGCAATGGAGGTTATAACGGAACCACCTGTCCTGGTATTCATGGCACCACCCTTCATTTGGTTTATCACGTAACCACCCATCAAATGTCTAAGTACCATTATGAAATCATAAGAATGAAAACAAATATAAAGGAAAGAAAACATTTCCACATTTCAACCGCAATATATCACTTAAATATATTTACATAAAAAATAAATTATCATAACTATTCTCAATACCAAAATAAATTAAAGAGTATATGGTATTTATTTTCTTGTAAAAACATTACGGATTTTTGAGAAGTCCAATGATCAAATAATACTCGCGGCGGCAGAAAAAGTCATTGTCACCGCTTACGTTGAAAAGAACATTCATTTTTGTCGTTTAGTAAAACGCTTATTAGAAAAAGATTCCTTTTGAATAATAGTAATAGTCAAAGGGGTTTATACACCATATAAAAGAAAGTTGTGTATAAATGAAAATATGCCTCAATGAAAGGAGATTGAGACGAAGTACCTTACATGGATGTTATCCTTAAATTAAGGATAAATCAATCTCATAATTATGTGTGACAAATATAAATACACCAAATATAAGTGGATATTAAGTGTAAGACAATCAGAGGTCATTCACACATATTCATAGGATGACATATTCAATAATTGGAGGTTGAACCCAAAGAATTGAAATTGGGTTAACAAGCTCCCTTGCAAAAATTCGACAACCTAACGACGTCACATTACAATTTAGAAACTGAGTTGATGAGAGAGAAATGGTATCCCATCACTTGTAAATAAAATTTATAGGAATAAGGATATATAATAACATATCCTAACAGAAGAAGATGTGAATTAAAAGACATAACAAAAATAATCCTTTTAAAAGAGAGGATGGTGAATGGTTCTGTTACCGATTTGGTAACTTACGAAACATACACCACATGAAAGAAGGATCATACAATGAAGATGTAAATACCCATAAATTTAAGAATCTTACACAAATAATACAATCATGTGAAGTACATACACTGCACAAAATGAAGTAGTGTCAAATATACCATGAATCTCATGGGGATAAAATGTTAGATGAAAACCCCTTACCATATTGTAATCAATCGAGTCGTATGACCCAAAGATAATAACCACTAAATGAATCACAGAATACAATGAATATAATTATAGTCATGATAATATATATCAAAAGTCAGAACACAATACACCACATGAAATAAATAAGTGGCGAACAATGGAAAGGTCACGAAATTAAAAGTGTGATAAGAAATCCCTTACAAAAATTCGGCAGCCTAACGGCGCCACTTAAAAATTATTAAAATTAATTGATGATAGTAATAGGGGTTCTGTAATCATATGAAAATAAAAATTATAGTATTTTTAATATAAAATAACATCCTCCAACATAATAACATGGATCATAAAAGAAATGACATAAAAGAGAGTACTTGAAAAGAAAGAGAGAGGTCGGATCCCTTACCTCGTGTCCGACTTGACTCGATCTTTATTTAATCTCCTGAATAATAAACTAAAGTTAATTTATACTTTATTAAGAACCTTTTTCAAGTTTATTATTCCATTTATATCACTTATTACCATGTTATAAACATTATGTAATCATTTAAGTTAGTAACGTCCATTTTTTGATATTTGGTACTGGTGTCAAAAATGGACTTCTTATAATCACATGTTGTTCATGTGGTCAATGGTTCATTATATTCAGAATGATATTCATGATTTGTATATCATATATATCATATATATCCAGTATATACATTTATTTATAATATTACATTACATTTAGAGCTAAGAAATGAAATGCTCCGTTCATGAGGATGGTAAGTCGTACGTACACATGAACGCTACTTTCATTTCTATTTCTTATTTTAATGGGATAAAACATAATGATACATAGTTATATTATAATTCCAGTATAATATCATATATAATATCATTAAATCCATCCTTTATACATCCCACATAAGGCATTAACGAATCAAATCACTTTAAGGGGGCGGTAGTCCGCACTTCCTCAAATGAGATTATTGTATTTACCCACTATGGAAACCATAAACGCGTTCTATAAATAGAAAATACAGAAGCATAAAGAAAACATAAACATAATATATATCATATATAAATAAACTGCCATCATAATGTTCACCATGAGTGGAAGTTGGAGATATTTGAACAATCATCGTTTCGGGGGACGTTAGTTTTCCATCCACAGAAACATTATGTTCTTCATCCATTAGATGGAGGTGTGTGTAAGTGTAGCTCAAATACTTCTCATAAAAACATCCTAGTATATTTAGGATACTTATTTTGTTACAAAATAATGTAATTAATAGAGTTTATGGGTTGGAGAAGTAAAATAAAAGAAAACAATTTAAGAGAAAATGTTACCTTTAATTTGGGTAACTTCCTTTGGTTTGAACCAAAAGGGCTTCTTGAAGTTCCTTCTGCCTAAGGTAAAGCTTCTAGGGGGAGGAGAGAGATGTGGGGAGCTTAATTGGGCAGAGTTTGGGCAAGCCAAATGGTTTGAGAGGTGTGAGGAATTGGTTAGAAGTGGTCTCCTTTTATAAGGGGAAGGAGGGGCTCTTTAGGGAATTGTGAAACTATTATTTTATTATATAATTATATTCGGTTTTTAATGCTTTAAAAATCATTAAAGATGAATATAAGATGGATCATGGTCAAAAAAATCATCCAATCAGAATTGTACCTGTTTTGGATATTATTTTAATCATTATAATCTTATTTATTTAAATGATTTATTAGTGAGGTAAATACTCCATCATTATTATGTCATGAATAATTAAATTAATTGGTTCTCCAAAAATTATAATAAAATACCATGATTTAGGAAATAGTTTTATATTTATAATGAATTTTTATTGTCTAAAATATGACTCATATAACACCATATAAAAAATAATTACTAAAATATTTTTGTTAATGTCAATTTTGGCTTTACATTAAATTAATTCATTTAAATTGTCATTATCACACCCAAGTGGCTCAATGGGGTCCCAAAATCGACCCAAAGATGTAAATGGTGATTAATGACTCAAACAATAAGGTTTTGACAAGTTTTAAGGTAATTTTGAATTATTATAATATTTTTTTACCTTGAATTAACCTATTTACCTTTAACCGCGATAAATATATGTCAAAGGTTACTATTCACAAAAAATTATTTTCATCTTAATGAACCACATTTTACTTTTTGATAATAACCATGTATGTCGGATTTTTGAAATTCAATTTACAGAAGTGGTAAAATTTCATTTAAATGAAAAGTCAATTTTTTTAACTACTACTAAGTGGTTTCACTATTCATCAAAAATTGAAGTTTTTCAGAAAAATAAAAAAATTTCGGCCAAATCTATATTTTATATTCTGAATTAAAAAATGATGTCTATTTTTCCAAATTCAAAACATATAAGTGGCATTAATTAATTTTAAAATTAATTCCCGTTATCAAAACAAGAATCGTGTTTTTAAGAAACAATAACTAACAAAATATTGATACTTGTTTATGTCCAATTTCAAAGTGAAATTAATTCCAATGGCCAAAAATGGATTAAATGGTAAAAATATATTCTAATTACACTTTAAAACCAATTAAAAAGATAATCTAATTATATAAATAAATAATATCAATACACAGTTTTGAATTAAAATACAATATTTTTCACTATTCATTAGAAAATGGACTTTATCAGAAAAATTCCAAAAATTTACACAAAGTAAATTTTGATGTCCGCATTCTAAAAAAAAGATTTTATTTGGTTAAATATATTGTATTAAAGTGACCAAAATTAGATTTAATGCGGGTTCGCCATTAAAAGGTGGTAAATTGGCCTTTTATGTAAATTATGCTTAAAATTAGATTCATTCACATTTTAAGCCTCTAACTTTTATTCGACAAATTTAAATAATTTTAAAAAACATTTATAATCATATTGTAGTTAGTTTTATTCATTCCTGCCAATATAACAGCTAGGAGTTAACTACCATTTAAAATAATAATATTATATTATTAGTGTGCAACGTAATATTTCAAAGAAACACATTGTTGCGTATTAGGTACGCTATCGAACATAACAACCCATTTAAAGTAAAATTAATATTTAATTCAAAAATATTAATAAATATGAAAATGTCATATTCTCCATTTATCCGGGATGTTACATGTAGTGAAGTGTTAAGCCACTTCCACATCACTAAAAAAGAAGCCGCTCCTCCCAGTGGTAATGTTAGGCTTCAGCTAAAAATCTCTTCCTATATTGAATGTAAAAGCCAAGGTATAGTGATCACATAGTGAGACAATATTCATTATCTGAAACCCATAGTCTAGCTTGGGGATTAATCTTGGGGAGTGTTCCATCCAGGATTTCATCCTTCATGAAAATATTGTCATCAAATTTCTATGTTGGGAAATGGAGGTATGAATAAATGGTATGAGATTACATTATAAATTCCTTTTTTGTATTTTATAATGGTGTTAAACTATTTAAGTGGAAGAATAAATTGTATCAAATGTGGTTTAGATTCTTTTTTCAGTAGGTATTTTAGTGTTTCTTGTTCAATGCAGACCATTATATCTGATAGTACAATGTACAAGTGGAATTCATGAAATGCATATATAACTACCAAAAGTTTAATTTTAGTTTTCCAATAATTTAACTGATCATCATTCAGTTTGTTACCAGATTAGTATACAGAACAAACGATATTACTAACTCACTATCCAAGGATAACACTAATAGAGAATTCTCGGACGTCTCTTATCAATTTGAAATACTTGTCCCAATCTATAATAATTTTGAAAGAAGCAATCACTAGACAATTCTTTAGGGTATGGAACTTGTTTCGAAACTTTATGGTGAACTCAAAAATGGTATATCTTAAAAATAATAGTGTTAAGGTGAATAATAATTCTGTAATTTTTTTATCTAAGTGATGATATAATTTTATGTGGTCCAAAATTATTTTTCTCTCTCCATTTAGGTAGGGTCAGTAAGTATTTTATCACCTTTATTTTAGTTGGATCGACTTCTATGTCCTATTCTTATATTTTATAAAAAAGAACTATGACTCTTTGAACCATGAAGTGAAACTTTTGCCACATTAATAGGAAGAATTGTTCATCATGGATTTTCTAGATGAGATTAAACTATCCCCAACATACCTCGAAGGACCTTCCATATAGTGAAAGTCATCCGTAAAAATCTCCATGAATTCCTCCATCGTATCATGGAATATATGTGTCATTAAATATTAAAAATATGATGGTGTGTTGCACATACCAAATGACATTAGTTTTTAGGTGAAGGTTCCAAAGGGACATGTGAACATTGTTTTGTAGTGGTCATCTAGGTTGAATACAATTTGATTGTACCCTGAATATCCATTCACCAAATGACATTAGTTGTTAGGTGACGGTTACAAAGGGACATGTGAACATAGTTTTGGAGTGATCATCTAGGAAAAATACAAATTGATTGTACCCTGAATATCCATTTAAGAAGCAATAGAATTTGTGCCCTACCAGTCATTCAATAATTTGATCCATAAATGGTAGTGGAAATGATATATTAAGGTTGCTTAATTGATATTCCTATAATGTATGCATAATCACCATCTATAGATTTTCTGATTACAGATCAGCTTATTCTCATCATTTTTACGTAGAGTTATTCTACCCTTTATTGGAATGAAAAGCAGTGGACACACCCACTCACTATCAGATATTGAAAATGTTATTCTGAAATTAAGAATTTTAAACTCTTTTCTATTAACCACCACATTCATTGGTGGGGTAAGTTACCTCTGGGGTTATAATTTAGGTTTATCAATTATTCCAATGAAATTTTATGGGTGTAGAATGTGGGCCTAATCCCTTTATGTTTATCTAATCATCAAGATATTGATTTTTTGTGCTCTTTTGGATCAGTAATAAATTTTTCCTATTTTTTTCAGGTCATCCTGAGCTAATAATTATTGGAAGTGATTCCATAGTCTCAATGAATGAGTACATGAGTGTGCTTATAAATGTTTTTTGATCTAATGGATTAATGATAGAGAATATGAAAGTGGGATAGTGTCATTTTTCAATGGTTTAAAGTAGTTTTCATTCTCAGGAAGAATTTACTCATCTTTATTCAGGGTAAGGGTCAACCTATCATCCTCAATGGTCATAAACTCATCTCCTTCATAAGCATGAATGATGACTTGATACTCAAAAAATCATTACCTTGATAGGAAACCTTTTCTAAGTTGAACACAATGTAATTATAAACAACTATAAATATCATTACACCTTAATTAAAATATATTTAATCCTTTCTAGTAAATAAAAATTGATATACTAGAATAATTGGAACATATAATTATTCAACCATGTCTAAAATTCTGAAATCTTCAGGAAACATAAACATTATGTCTATAACGAAGATATCATCAAGAATAACTTTGGGCTACTTGACTGATTGGTTGTCCAGTTGAAGTTCCACTATTTTTAGTATTACTTCTATAGGCCTGACTTCTTGAATAAAATTTTAGGAATTATATTTATAAACTCACCTATATCACATAATTACCTTTTAATGTTGCTTTCCATTATGGGGAAACGGGTTGAGAAACTACCATGGTCTCTCATTGTTAGTTGATGCTTCCGTTAAAAAACTATTGATCATTCCTTATTTAGGGATATGAATCCCAAACATTCCATCTTCCTCTTTTTGGAGGGATTTTATTTTATGAATTTATCATAATACTTCATTTGGGAAATTGCTTTAGCAAATCAGATGTTGTTCTGATTTTTTTTAATATTTCTAGAAGATTTTTTTTTACAAAAAAAAATTGCCTTGCCTCATTATATTTTGAATTGAAAAGGGTATTTTTATGTTTTTGGT
This sequence comes from Viscum album, assembly GCA_963277665.1. NCBI lineage: Eukaryota > Viridiplantae > Streptophyta > Magnoliopsida > Santalales > Viscaceae > Viscum > Viscum album. The sequence goes on from OY728138.1 coordinate 1,155,751,611, forward strand.
CCTATATAAACACTTTTCTCTTTGATTTCAAATTATTTTTGGGTTGATATAGTTTCATTTGATTCTAGACTCGTTTCTCTAACCATTTCATTTATTTTATCCTTGTTATATTTGTTGATGTTATTCACCCATTTCTCATGTTCCTTAATATTATCTTTATATCATTGAATGGTTGTTAAAATTCAATAATTATACCACAACAATGTATCACATCCTTTTCTTTTTCTATTGGGTGAATTGTAGTGTCACTGTCAAATGTTCGCGATAGTTGGTCTAGTTGGGTTTTTGAAACTTGACCCTTTTCATGATTTCTAGTGTATTTATTTTGTTTTTACATTTATATTTCTTGGATAATCATCCAATAGTCTACATTATATATAAAGATAGTGAGTAGGATTTGTAAATTTTGTTATAGAGGTTGGGATTGTGGATGTGGTCTGGGTGGAGCTTTCTGTAATTGATATTATAGTGGTGGTGGGTATTTTGGATATCTAGGGAAAGGTTATTGGAATTACTATTGAGTTCAAAGAGATTGACCATGTGGTTGGTATCTAGGTGGTCATTTATTCCTTTGTGGTAACTTTCAAATCATATATTGAAATAAACCTTTATTTTTGTGAATTTTTTTATACATCCTCTTCTAGTATTTTTGTTGTGGTTATTACTATCCGAGCTATTGGTACTATTGAACTTGTAAAATCTAAACCCATACCATCGGTCCTCAACTGGATGGAACATGACCTTATGTGTGCCTCCCTATACACAAGAGGGTTTCGATTAATGGTGAGGTTCTTAGTCAGTTAGTGGGGAGACTAAACCATCAGTATCATTTCATTGGACTGATAATGTCACACCCCAGTCAACGTTTCATTTTAATTTATTTATTTTGGGTCTCACTATTGATCTGAGGTTTGAACCGGTTATTCTTTTAAAAAAAATTGGTTTTATATAGGTGTGTGGCCGTGTGGGTGATCGTGCTCGGTTACCATCTTTAATAAGAGAATATTCTATTACTATTAAATTTATTATTATGTGAGTGCACAATTATGCCCGTGCACGCGACAGCGCACGCAACCGCGGTCCCAACCACGTACGGTGTCCAACCATAGTCAATAATGATTTTTTATTTTGGTTTTATTATTATTAGTTTTATTATTAGTAATAAAAAAATTTATTATTAATTATATTATTTATTTCTTTTTATTTTATTTTATTTTTATTTTATTTATTTTATTTGCTCTTTTTTATTCTTTTTTTCCTCCCTTTATTCCCTATTTTATTTTATTTTAATTATTTTTTTTTCATTTATTATTTTGTTTTCCTTTTCTTCTCATTTTTTCCCTCCTCTCATTTCCTCTATCTCCCTCCAACACGTTTTCTTTTCCCCCTCCCTTTAGTCCATCGCACTTCACATCCCCTGCAACCCTAGCGTAGTAGCTCCCATCCGGCGCCCTCCCTTCGAACCGGTGCACCACAGCCCCGTCGGCCTCCTCTCGTGTGCACGACCTCCCTTTCCCCAACTCTTTCTCGGTGGGACCTCCCAGAAAACTCTCCTGATGAACTTCCCTCTTCTTCCATCTCTGGATAGCCGTACCACGTCATCCTCCCTCTCCGGCCAGCCAAACCGTACTGCACCCCATCATCAAACCCGCACCGCTCAACTTCCTCGGACCACCTGGACCCACGTCGCATCCCCCTTCGAGATGGATTTTTTGGCGTGACACATCTCTGGCCACTTCCTTTAAGCACCAGTTAGTCTCACACTCCCTCGTCGCAGGTTTTTTTCTTCATTTAGTTGATTTTATTATTTAATAGTTTATTGGATTAGACTTTGTGTTGTAATTGGTTTTATTTTGATGTTTTTGGTTCAATGAATTGATTTTAGGGTTCATTTTGATTTCTTTGTTTTAAGATTGGTGATCAATTGAAGTTTGGCCTTGAAAATGGGGGTTTTGATACCAATGGTAGGTGGTTCCATGTTTAATTGTTATCTGGTTAATTAATTTATAATATTATTTAATTAATTACTATAGTGAGAAGTTGATATTCTATGAGGTTTGATTTGCAGTTGAACTTATTTGAGGGCATGTTTATAATATGTTCACTTGCTACTGAAATATCATCTCTGGTTAATTTTTAGTGTCTTGTTATTGTGAGTTTATACTACTAATTAGTTTGGTTGGTGTGGTTTAATTTTTAATTATGGTTTAGTATGTCTTAAATTATTTATTAGTGTGTTTAGAAGATATGAGTTTTTTGTTGTAGTGAAAACCCATGTCAGACTATTCACTAGTGTTTTATAAATTGAGCAGATTATTTGTTATGATGTATAAGAGGTGAAATTGGTGTCTTGGTGATGCGTCAGTTCTATCTTAAATGATAATTTGATTGGTTTTTTGGTGTTTTAGTCATGTGGCGCATTTTTAAAGGGGTTGGAAAGTTGTTCTGGCAGTTTGTTTAACTATAACAATGGTCCTTTCAAATTTGTGGGTGGCTTCTTTAATTGTGTGTGTAATGAATATTATGTTTCAGAGGTGACATTGAATGAATATGGTCATGTAAGGGGGCTTGTGTCAGTCTAGTGTGTAAAGCATTGTTTTTCTCTCAAAAATTTATTTATGAAAATTTGGGTTGTTTTATTAAATAATAATTAAGGGTGAAAAATTGTTTTGGTAAAATTGTGTTAATATTTTGGGTGCATAAAGTCATGCGACGTTTGTGAAATTTTTTTAATAAATTTTGTTAGTGGAGTTTTTTATAATTAAAGTGATTTATTTGACTATGTTGTTGTTTTAATTGGTTGTGTAAATGATTCTAATTTAGTTTTGAGATATTTTTAGTGTGCGCCTTATTTCAAAATGGTGTTTACATGTGTAAGTGGTGGTTTGTTTAGTGGTGAGTGTCTTTTAAATTGTCCAGATGGTTTATTTGTGTATGTAACTTATTCATATATTTCTTTGAAAAGATATTGGTGTGTGTATGGTTTTAAAAGTGGGTTTGGGTGTGAAAATTGTGATTTTTCATGCGTAAATACCCTATTTGGATTTTATGCATTAGTGTTACATGTGACAGGAACATGAAACTTGTTTTAGCATAAAGCTGGATTCCCATGTAGTTAGGATGGTGGACTAGACTAGTGGGCTAGTGTTCCGGAGGTGACTCAACCCAATTTCACTAGCAGAACTGATGATTTCAACACTAACTAAACATATGCTTTTCTTAGGGTGGTGGCCTTCTATGCCACGTTTCCCTGAGACACAAAGATCTAAAGGCCCATGCTAGCTAACACCCACAAGGCCTCTCCCGTATTAGTGGTCATGGGTTACATTACGCTCATCAGTGTGACACATGGGTTATTTTAAAAGTAAGTGTGTGAGTGCATGTTTTAATTTATGTTGATACTTTTGAAACTATTTTCATTAAACCTGTTTTCTCTAAAAAAATTCAAGAATTTATTTATTTTTTCATTTTTTTTCAATTAAAGTTGCTAATGTAGTTGTCAATTAATAATTATGTGTGGAACCATTTCTTGGTTTCATCCTACTGGGATTTTGGCCCACACCCTACATACACCTTTGGGTGTATGTAGATCATGTTTCTTCTGCATTCCAGGTTTATGCATCGAGCATAGCATTGGTTGTTCAGATTTTCAGTGTCATCCTCATGTTATTTTGGAGGTGGTATCTTGCGGATGTGACTCCTCATGTCGCCCGGAGGTTTGAATTAGGATTTTGGTTTTCCTTTGTTGCAACCTCCTTTGGAATTTAAGTTCAAGTTATAAACATTAAATTTGAGCTTGTTGTACGGGTCTATTTGGTTATCTGGTTTTTGTTTCTATTTATTCAGTTTGATGCTTGTTTTATATTTATCTATTCTGGTAAATTGCTCCCAAGTTAAACTTTGGATACCTGAGCACTTCTGCCAGCCTGTATGGATCAGGAACGCCCTTCAGGCCTTTCCACAGACCAGGTCGGGTGTCGGGTCGGATAGTGACCTGGCTTGGTTGGTGGAAAAATGGTATCAGAGGAGGTTTGTATCCTTGTTATTTGGGGTGTCTGGTAGATTGGGGATATGGTTGTCGGTACTTGAGGGGTAGGTTCGAGAAGAGCGTTATGAACTCTTTCTCGTTTCGATCCTCGAGTAACTAGGGGTAGTCCGAGATTTATGTTTTTGGCTTTGGTCCTTGTGGATGGGGAATGAAAATAGGAGTAAACCAGTACTGCGCGTGACCTCACATAGAGTAGGGACCCATGTGATGCCCGAGAGTATGGTTCGACACTTCTAGTGGTCGGTGCTTGCCTAGGGCATGGTCTGCTAAACCATGTAATCGAGTTAGACATGACCATTAGTCCTCCACCCAGGTGCTTTAATGTTTTTGATGTGTTACGTTAGTTATGGGTTGACGCTTTCTGTAAATAAAGCAGACCTTGGGGTTGCTCTTATATTATTTTTTGGTTTGAGTTTGGCATGCTTTTTGGAGGGCATTTCTTTTAAACCTTGTTTCTGAAGTCGACATTTGATTTGTCAAAGATGAATTTCTAAAAAAACATCTTGGAATATTTGAAATCAAGGTGAGTTATTTTTGAAATGGAAATCATTTTGAAAATATTCCTTGAATTTTTGAAATGGTTTTGAAAAAAAGGAATTTTCAGAATATTGGGAATGTTTTATTTTTGAAAGCGGAAGAACCTTGTTTTTTCCTCTGATATTTCTATGGGTGCTCACATGTTGATATGAATGTGGTTAATGGAAAATTGATGAATCGTGTGGATGGGTTCCTAAATGGAACAAAAATGATTATTCACAGGGGATCATGGAATATCAGTGGTGAGTGATTGATTTATGAGGCTATTTCTTATCTCTTGAAAAGTGTGTTTTTCTCAAAAATGGGTTTTTTTTATAAAATGGTTTTGGAAATTGGAAAATGACATTGATTTTAGAGTGAGGATGAATTTTGAAAAGAAATTTTTGGGATTGTTGTGTATTGCATATTTTTTCAAGCGAGTGTTTTTCTTCAAGAATGAATTGATGTTTTAAATTGGAATTACTAAAATTGTTCTGAGGTGTGGATGTTTTTTTGTGATGTGTTTGGATTTATAGAAGACTGTTTTGTGTGTCTTGTTTGGGATATGCCCCCACATAATGTCCCATGGGTTTCTATCAAGTCTCTTGGTTGTTGGCTCTTCCAAGACTCCTTGTGGAGTAGTGGAGTTGTGTTCTACTCGGTGTTGTCGACTATTTATCGACATCGAGGTTAGTTTGATATTGTTGAGTGCTTTGAGAAGTTGGAAGTGTCTCTTTCTTTGGAAGAACTTAAAATTTTGTGTGGTGTAAGTTGTATTGAGTACGCCTGGTTGACCGACACTAAACCAGTAAACAACGATCACTCCATTTTGTTGTGAATGAGGATGTCTTGATCAATCCATAAAAATATCCTCACCCATGGTTATACCTAAAGAAGTGAAGGGTCCTCATAAAATGAGGAGTGTGAACCGAAGGGGCCTATTATTGGAGTGCTCCTTCCATTAGTTCGTGTTGCATGTCAGACAGACTGGTCAATCTCTTATCTCTAGTGTGGTTAGTCAGACAATCTAAGTTGTTCATTACAATTCTCAGTTGGTATGCTGATATAGTGGCCACGCGGGACATTAGGAGAAGTATGCAGGTTTCTTTTCCGGCGGCGGAAGTTACAGTTAGAGGCAGTCAACTTATGTCTGAGAGGCAGAAGATTCTTCAGACATTAGAGCCCCATAAATAGGTCTTAGGGTGAATCTTTTGTGTAGATAGAACTCATCATACATGGGATGATCTTGGCCCAACATAAGTCTGCAGTGACGGGATGAGGAAGACTTAAATTTACCATATTTCAGTGTCGTCTCTAAAGGCCTTGTATCTTTGTTGTGGTCTTAATTTACAGAAGTTCCTCTTGGGTATTAAATAGGTCTAAAGAATCATTATTATTATGAAGCCGGGAGGTGTGTTTTTTGAACCTTCTCATGGTCAGTTATGGATCGAAATTGTACTTCTTTTACAGATTTTTATGTCTTCTGGAATTGATGCGCGTCTGTCCAGTTTTCCACTAGGTTATGGGTTTCCACTATAAAAACCACCTCATGAAGGGGAGTGTTTTCCATTGCAGGAATAATCAGTGCAGGTCGACCTGTATTGATGGGTTTGGGAGGAAGAGTTCAATCCATATTGCTCAAGTGAACCAGGAGTACCCGTGTGGGTGTCGTGGATTTAGAAAAATTCTAATATGGTGGGGATACCCATTATGGGTCTCGCCAGCGTCTCCTCTTGTGTTAGTTTGGTTTAACATAGGGATCATGGAGGGTCAAGAATGTGTTAAAGGTTTTAATGGGCTTGTGAGTTGTTTTGATTTGGATAACCAATGTTGGAAAAGAATCTAAATATGGTGGGGAGAGAACCATAGGATGAGCTTGTGGAAGACTCTTTTTTTTCAAAGTGTGCTTGGCGGAGTAACCCCTTACATCTACTCCGCCTGACCTCAATCATGCTAATTGGTTAGCTTGGATAGTGGGTCACTGGAAGAGTATTACTGGAGATCTCAATCATCCCTGATGATCCCTAAGTTAGGTGTTCTGGTGTTCCATGTTGTAGTTCTATTTAAGATGAATTCGTTACTATTAGATTTTCTACTTGATGATTCTAATTTTGAGATCATTGAAGTTTCAGGTCATGGGAGTTTTGAATGCTCATCCTTTGGGTGATTGAGTATTTATTTTAGGTATCTTAGTTGTCTTGATTGGAATCTTGGGTTGGTCAAATCTTTCGGAACTTTCTGGGGGTAGAAAGTGTCATAGTGGTGAGAATTGTCACACCCCGACCAACGCTTCATTTTAATTTAATTATTTTGGGTATCACCTTTGAGATGAGGTTTGAAGCGGTTTTTTTAAAAAAAAAATTGGTTTTGTACAGGTGTCTGGCTGTCCAGGTGACTATGCTCAGTTCCTGTCCTTAATAAGAGAATGTTTTATTACTATTAAATTTATTATTACATGGGCGTACAACTGCACCCGCGCGCGGGACAGTGCACGTGACCACAGTCGCAACCGCGCATGGTGTCCAACCATAGTTAATAATGATATTGTTATTATAGTTTTATTATTATTAGTTTTATTGTTAGTAAAAAAAATTATTATTATTAATTAGATTATTGCTTTCTTTTTATTATATTTTATTTTATTTTTCTTTTATTTTCTTTTATTTGCTATTTTTTTCTATTTTTTCTTCCTCTCTTTATTCATTATTTATTTAATTTTTATTTATTTATTTATCTTTTATTTCCTTCTTTTGTTTTCCTTTTCTTATCATTTTCCCCTCCCCTCTTTTCCTCCCTCTCCCTCTATCGCATTTTCTTTTCCCCCTCTCTTCGGTCCGTCGCACAACACATCCCCTGCAACACTAGCATTGCAGCTCCCATCCAGTGACCTCCCTTCAAAGTGGTGCACCATATCCCCACCAAACTCCTCTCACACACATTTCCTCCCTTTCCCCACCTCCCTCTAAGATAGACCACCTGGAAATCCTCTTGATGAACCACCCTCCTCTTCCATCTCTGGACAGCCACACCACACCACATCACCCTCCCTCTCTGTCCAGCCAAACCGCGTCAATCCCCAACCTGGAACCCACACCACTCCACTTCCTCAGACCACCTGTACCCACACCGCATCTCCCTTTCGGATGGATTTTTCAGTGCGACACATCTCCAAAAACATCCTTTAAGCTCCGGTTAGTCTCCCGCTCCCTCATCGCAGGTGTTTTTCTTTGTTTAGTTGATTGTATTCTTTGAGAGTTTATTATATTAGATTTTGTTTTGTAATTGGTTTGATTTTGATGTTTTTGGTTCAATGAATTTATTTTAGGGTTCAATTTGATTTTTTGTTGTGAGATTGGTGATCAATTGAAGTTTCGCACTGAAATTGGGGGTTTCAATACCTATGGCAGGTGGTTCTACATTAAATAGTTATCTGATTAATTAATTTGCAAGTTTAATTAATTTGGAATATTATTTAATTAATTTTTGTAGTGATAAGTTGATCTTATATGAGTTTTGACTTGCAGTTGATCTTATTTGGGAGCATGTTTATAATATGTGCACTTGTTGCTGAAATCTCACCTCTCGTTAATTTTTAGTGCTTTTTATTCTGAGTTTAGAATACTAATTAGTTTATTTGGTGTGATTTAATTTTTAATTACGGTTTTTTATGTCTTAATGTGTTTATTAGTGTGTTTAGATGATATCAGTAAGTGATGCAGATTTAGTTTTGAGATATTTTTAGTGTGCGCCTTATTTCAATATGGTGTTTACTTGTGTAAGTGGTGGTTCGTTAAGTGGTGAGTGTCTTTTAAATTGTCCAGATGGTTTAGTTGAGTACGTATCCTATACAGATTATGTTTTGAAAAGATTTTGGTGTTTGTATGGTTTTATAATCTGGTTTCTGTGTGCAAATTGTTATTTTTCATGCGTAAATACCCTGTTTGGATTTTATGCATTTGTGTGACATGTGACATGAACTTGAAACTTGTTTGGGAGCAAACTGGGAAGCCTGGGTAGCTAGGAGGGTTGTCTAGACTAGTGGGCTAGTGTTCTGATAGTGACTCGACCCAGTTTCCCTAGAAGGACTAACGATTTCAATAGTAACTAAACATATACTTTTATGAGGTTCGTGGACTTCTAAGCCACATTTCACCAAGACATGAAGATCTAGGGGCCCAAGCTAGCTAACACCCACGAGGCCTCTCCCATATTAGTAATCATTGGTTATGTTATACTCATCATTGTGACAAATGGATTTTTTTAAAAGTAAGTGCGCGTGTGTGTGTGTGTTTTAATTTGAGTTTTTCCTTTTGAAACTGTTTTCTTTAAACCTGTTTTCTCTAAAATTGTTCAAGTATTTAGTTTTTTGATTTTTTTTAATTAAAATTGAAAATGTAGTTTTTATTTAATAATTATGCGTGGAAACTTTTCTCGGTGGTATCCGACTAGGATTTTGGCTCCCACAATACATACACCTTTGGGTGTATATAGATCATGTTTCTTCTATATTCTAGATTGAGGCATAAAGCATATCATTGGTGTTTCAGATTGTTAGTGGCATCCTTGTGTTGGTTTAGAGGTGTTATCTTGGGGATGTGACTCCTCATGTCGCACAGAGGATTGAATTGGGGTTTTGGTTTTCCTTTCTTGCAGCCTCCTTTGGAATTTTAGTTCACGTTGTAAACATTATATTTGAAATTTTTGTAAGGGTCAGTTTGGTTGTCTGCTTTTAGTTTTAGTTTATTTAGCTTCCTGTTTGTTTTATATTTATCTATTCAGGTATATCGTTCCCAAGTTATATTTTTGATACCCGGGCACTTGTTCTAGCCTGTGGGGATCAGGAACGCCCTTCGCACCTTACCGCGAACTGGGTCGTGCGATGGGATGGATGGAGACCCGGCCTGGTTAGTATCGGATAATCAACAGTAACTAATATAATTAATAATCAGAGTAAACATGTATAAAGGTGAATATGACATACATGAAATGTAGTTAAAAGAATATCCCTAAAGTGGAATGTTTTTCTATGGTATATAATGTTCATAAGTAAAAAAAATAATATCTTTAGCTCTCATTGGTTTCTTTACTAGCTTATCTACAAATACACACTTCTTATCTCAATAGTCTACCATAGGGAACTTTTTATTTTCTGAATTCCTCATTAAATCTATAATATAATTGAAATTCCCAACTAGGGTGTGAGTACAAGACTCAGTAGGACTGTAACACTTTTTCATTGACCTTATGTTCTCAATTATATGTGTGTATTTTATAATAATAATAAATAAGTAACCAGAATTGAAACACAAAATCCAAAATTGAGTGGTCGTGTAATAACCAATCCACTAAAATCCTCTAGTTGTACCATCTATGCCTCCATGTCAGAAATGTTCTATAAGTCGATAAGTATCCAAAAACAACCAATGATTTTTAGTGTATCACTTTTCATCCATAATTAATCGATTAAAAATAACCTACTTGGATTCCACAAGGAATCTTGAAACACTTAGAATCCCCAAGGCATTAAGTTTCGGTCATCAACTCGAAATACCCAAGGCATCAAGTAGGAGCCAGGTTACCAAGTTATCATGTTGTGTTCTCACCATCACCGCATATCATGTGTTATCCCCATGGGGATTAATCATACCATTATGGCCACCAATCATGTATACACAAACCAATCCTCCTGAAGAAAATAAGAAATGTCATAACATGATAAAAAACATAGCACACATCATGTGAAATAGAGCATTATCATATACATCAATATATGAATCAAACATCATCATGAAATCAATCTATCACATCAATATCATGTTATCAAATCAAACTATATAAGGGGTTACACACAGCCACATGCAATCAAAAGATAATCACATTATGAAATAAGCCAACACATAAATCCAATATAGAAACATGTGTGAAAAAGAGCCCAAAAGATAATTTAATTCCTTTATTAAATGTAATCGATGTAAACATGTGGGAATAAACCAGTTAATAACACCTCTTCACTACCTTATTAATGAAACATAGATACTCAAGTTTCACCAAAGGTCCCTAAAACCAAACCAAAAAGTTAATTTCAAATAAATATAAAATATCACATAAAATCATACTTTTTCTCTCCTAGATTATTTCCTAATTTTCATTTAGGTCAATGCATGTGCTCACAATATTTTCCTCATGAACTATAATTTCTTGATAATTTCTCAAAAATTATCTTTTATATTTAGGTTCTGATAATTTTTTTTATAAATTTTCATTTTATAAATATGTTTAATAATCCCTCATTAATTATCATTTTATAATTATATCTTGCAAATTTTTATAAAGTATCCTATATAATTTTCCATTGATAATTTTATTTTAAATTATATTTTTTGAATTATATTTGATAATTTTATCTAAAATTATACTTTATAATTATTTTTTGATAATTTATTTTAATTATTATTTATAATTATCTTTTAATAATTTCATATAAATTATCATTTTATAATTATCATGTTAATTACTCATAAATTATAAATTTATAATTATCTCAGATAATTTTTTTTTAATTTTCTATTATAATTTACGTTTTTTCATTTTATAAGAAATTAACCAATTATAATTATATTTCATAATGATATCTTACATTATCCTTCATAATAATCTTTTAATAATTTTTTATAAATTATCCATTATAATTTTATTTTTATCATTTAATAAAAATTATCATTATATAATTATTATTTTATAATTTGTTATAAATTATCCCTTATATTTATATTTTAATAATTTATTACAAGTTATCCTTTTATAATTATATTATATAATTATCTCTGTTAATTTATTATCCCAATATAATATTTATTTTATAAAGTATCGTTTTATAATAGAGTGATTATCAATTAATTTTTTTTAATAATTTTCCTTGATAATCTTACAATTATTGTTTCCTAATTTTAATAATTATATGTTAATAATACACGTAATTATCCAATAATAGTTTTTATAATATTTCTACTTGATAATTACTTTATAATTATCAATTTGAAATTGAATAACATTACCTTCGTTCATTTTACTCAATTATTTGATAATTCATTTTTATTATCTTTTGATAATGTTAATCACTCATCATTTAATAATTTTACATAAAATTATAATTTAATAATCTAGTGGGGAAATCATTTACAATTTGGTAAAAATATCATTTCATAATTTTAATAATTATCCATTAGTAAAATTTCCAAGATAACTTTTATAAATTAGCCTTCTATTAATAAAAATTATCACTTAATAATTTTTTATTAATCATCATTTGAAAATTTGATGATTTAACTTTTGATAATTTTTTTATATATCACCCTTAGATAAATTAATTTTAAATAAAATATTTAAAAGGTGAAAATAATATTGATGAATACCTTTTGGTCCTCAAAACAATATGATGTAGCTTTGACTCGTCGATACGAATCTAATGATGCTGATGACATATAATTTCGAACAATATCCAAGATGATATTGGCGATGGAATATTGGATGATTAAGTAAAATAAAATAAATAAAAAATACCATTCTTCCAACATGAGAGTCCCTTGGGTAAAAATTCATGATGAGGAATGGGTTGTGCGTAGGTGGGGTAAAGGATCCATGAAGCCTTTATCAAATGCGATCAGGTGTTTCAGAATCCCTAAGACTCAATTGAAATTGAAAAACAAAGAACACTGATTGGTATGATTATTTAGAACACAAAACCACGTATTCAATTGTACAAATTTTGAAAACAAAATTTAATCAATGACTTCTATGAATTAAGGATATAGAGTCATTAAGTTATCTCATTTATCGTGTTGATGAATTTTCTGTGTAAGAACGCATTTAAATACAATCTTATAGATCTCACTACATGATAAAAAAGGGGAAAAGTCCCAAATGTGGAGATGATGAATAGTATATAAATTTTTAATAATTAAATAAATAATTAAATTAAATTTATATATTTAATTATTAAATAACTATAATTATCAAATGAGATGATCAAATTCTCATTTCCCATTAAATTTATACCCCACCTAGGGTAAAAAAACATTTTGGACCTAATGGTGGTCTCATATTTCTTATATAATGCACTGTTTGAGAGATATTCATTTTTTATTTTTTAAAAAATAGAATAAATAAATAATTAAAATAAAAATGGTTTTATCATGCGTGAGGTATCCAAACACCTGACGTGCTTAAATTTATACCCTTACTATGGTAAAAACCACATCCCATACCTAACAGTGGTCTTGGATTTCTCATAATTTTCAATGATTTGAATATATGATATTATTTTTGAATAATAATATAAAAAAATATTAAATAAATTCTCCTTGTGAGATCCTAACCAATCGTCTAATTCTAAAAAATGTTATAACAATCCTATGTAAACACTGTATCTCATACCTAATAGAGGTCTTGGATTTCCCATATGACACACCATTTTGTAGTTATAAAATTATTTTGGATAAATAACATGTTTGAAGTATATTATATATAATATTTTTATATTCCTTGTGCTGACGATTTATGGTACTCGAAATCTCCCACTAACTCAATGCCTATCATCGAAATTATTACACAGAATATTCAAGGGTGCTAACAAAGATTTTACACTTATAAAAATTATTTAAAAAATTTATTGCGTTATTTTAATTGTAAAACGATATTTTCACATAACAATACTTATAAATTATCAACAAAGTGGGTTTATATTATATTAAAAAAGGGATATTAGAGGCTTTGTTGATTGTAATTGAAAAAAATTCTATCTAGATATTGTGATTCTTCCATCCACAACCTACACCCATGGTAGGAGTATACCAACCCCATCAATTTCCACATAACATCGAATTATTTTATGCACAACTATAAATCAGAATACAATCCATGGATTGTGAAGTCTAGTGTCTTTGAAGACTAGGTGCATAAGACTGAAAACATAAATCATTTATTTATTTAATCATCATATTGTGATACTAAATTACACTATGCTCCTACATCGTCATAGAATAACTTGGGGATAACATGAACAAAAGGGTGAGCTAAAATTTCCAATAAGGGAATAAGGATGAGAATAAATCTTTAGAACATTGGTTATCAAGCATAACATAATGATATAAAAAGTCATATAACGCAGTTGGATATATTGAATTATAACACTTATAATAATGGATCAAATAATCATAGACTCATAGTAATGTAGTAGCAGCATAAAACATGAATTTAGCACGATTCAAGGACCGTTGCACTTAGAAGATCACAAGTCAAGGTTAACCACCCAAACCGCTGCATGTGGTATCACAAGTCAAGGCTAACCACCAAGACCGTTGCACGTGGTAGTACATTTCAACGCTAACCACCAAGACCACTGCACATAATGCCTCATGAACCTAAGAATTACCCAGTTAATTATAGCACTATCTTGTTGCACAGATCTTATCATGTTCATGGATATTCTTTCCACATAATGAGTCATACATAATCAATCATATCTAAAACATAAGGGAACCCATAGAATGAAATGGCTATCATAATCATGTCATAAAGAATATTTAAATGGAATAATCATACAAGTATCCATTAAGGAAAATAATTATAACCTATATAGGCATATATCATGGTATGTTATGTCAAACAGAAGTGATAATAAGTAAAAATATTATTTAATATATTTTAGCATTAAATCATTTTAGTGTGATTTTAAGGAAAATATTCTAGACCATTTAAAATCAAAAAGGGAATGATCTTTTATGTAAAACTATAAGAGAAACTAGAATTTTTTAATAATATAAATACTTATATTTTAAAAACAATGGTGTGTTAAAACAGATAGTAGAGTGCACTTGAAATAGGGTTATGATTCGAGAAGTTCCCTCAAAGTGGGTTTGTTTATTGAGAAGTATTATGGAGGGAATCACTTAAAAACAATTATATCCAAAAAATATAATGATAAATGGATATTGATAAATGAATTTTTAAATATAAACATAAATTTGAAGATATACATAAACATAATTTTGGATTTCATTTGGGTAAAAATATAGTAAAAATAACCCAATGGAATTATGGGCATCGGGTAAAATCCCTTACCTTAAGATTGATGGTGTTCTGCACTTGATATTAATGACAGGAATAATAATATTAGGTTCATTAATTAATAATTAACAAAACTATTTTACATGTAATTTATTTATTATAACCTTTTTGATTTCATTCACATCATTTTTTATTGGTTATGAGAATCAATTTCATTTTTTGGATCTATTTGTTTCATGATCGGTTTACTTATATACATGAACGAATAGTTATGTAAAAGAAAGATGTTTGTACCTAATTGAAGTTATATAATTAAGCATTCATAATTTAAAATGGTATAAAATTTAATTTCATTAAATGGAGTGAATATAAATTATTATATTAAACATTATAGATAACATTTTGGGTTAGTTTGCAGGTTTTTATCACATGGAACACGTTTTGTTTTATAAATCAAAACCATGTGTACAAAAAGATTAAAAACCGATAAATAAGAAATAATACATATATTATACTCTAATTAAACCATAATAATGGTTAAATATCCATAATTGGAGATGATAAAGAAAATTTAACACTCATTGTCCTTAAATTCAGTGAGTTAACACATCTCAGATGGTGTTTTTACTACCAGTATAAATGAAGGGTAAATGAGAGACAATAATAACTCTTAAATAAAAAAAACTATTACATAAAAGTTACTCAAGATTTCATAACTTTTGGACTAGGAGTGGTAATGATATAAATGGAAACAAAAGAACCTGAAATGAAGGTAAAAGAATTAAAAAGAGGAATTTACCTCTTAAATTAACCATTTTGAGAGCTTCTTAAAGGGAGAGGATTTGGTATTTTTAAGAGACAAAGTGATTATACACATGTCGGAGGATATTGGGGATATATTTCAGTATAATTTAGTCAAGTTACAAGTCTTTATAGGAGTTAAGTGAAGAGGGGAGTGTGGGTGGTTTTTTTAGTGGAGGGGATGAGGGTTTTTTCAATTTTTTTATCATTAGTTTATTATTTTTCCATAAGATAATAAATAGTGATTATTATATGAAAAAAATAGTAATACATGACTTTTATTTAGAACCAATTGTGCTTACATCAACATAACATCACCCATGACTCAATAATTAAGGTATTTAGCATATTTTTGTAAACTGTTGTATTTTACTATTCATCAAAAATTTAACTATTTCAGAAAAATCCCAAAAATTCACCCTAAACATATTTGGACATCAAGAACTAAAAAATGAAATCCATTTTTAAAAAATAATTTTCTAGATATAATTAATTAAATTTTTAATTATAATCATTATTTACATCAAAATTATAGATTTTAAAACTTTAACTGATTTTATAATAATTCGAAAAATCCCATATGGTCTTATAAATTTATCTTAAAACCAGAAGACATAAAATTGTTAATTTATGATAACCTTTTAGAAAAATATTTTTTTAATTAAATAATTTTAATTATTTATTAATGAGTTACAAAAATACCAACACATTAACTATGATCATATTATCACTTATAAGATGCATATATTTTATTTATACATTAAAGGGTGAGGGTACTATTACTTTGGTTGTTTTATTATTCATAAGGGTGGGTTACTATTCATAAGGTTAGGTTACTATTCACACAGAAAGTATATTTGTTCCATCAGACCCAAAAAAACACCCTGAACACAACCATGTATGTTGGATTTTTGAAATTCAAGACACGAAAGGTGAAAAATTAAGTTTAATGGTCACATAGTACTTAATATCATGATATTTCATTTTGTAACCTAATGTGATTATATTATAAGGAATAATTAATATAAGGTAATTCCATTGATAAAACATTGGGTCATTACATTATTTCCCCCTTTTGAAATTCAACCTCGAACATTCATTTTACATTCTAAACCATAAATCGTTGTGGTTACTTTTCCTTCATTTCTTCCTCTAGTCCCCATGTTGCCACTTTGTACTTATGGTTCCTCTATAGCCCCTTAAACAGGTGATTAGTCTTCTTGCATAGAAATTTGTCTCTATGATCCAATATCTTCACTAGATGCTCCTTGTAAGAAAGATCATTCTCCAAAAATACCACCCATGAAGTCAATATATGTGAAGGATCTGGTATTTACTTTCTTAAGAGAGGTACATGGAAGACATCATGCACTTTAGAAATGGTAGGTGGAATTACAAGTTGATAGGCCATAGTGGTGACATGATCAAGGATCTCGAAAAGTTCAATGTATCTGGGACTAATATTTCCTTTCTCTCATAACCACATGACCTTATTCCATGGAGATATGTGAAGAAATACCATGTCTTTATATTTGAACTCAAGGACTCATCGAAAATTGCCTGCATAACTCTTCTATCATCTTTGGACTGCCTTGATGTGGTGATGATTGGTTTTCACCTTATCCACCATGTCTTTGACCGTTTTAGTTTCTAGCATCTTACCCTCATTAAACTCATCCCAACAAGCTGGTGTTCTACACCTTTTCTCATAATTGTCTTCATATGGTGTGATTGGGATGTCAGAGTGTAAATTTTTGTTCTAGGAAAATTATACTAGTGGAATATATTGGTCCTACCCTCATTTGATGTCCATAGAACATTCTCTAAACATATATTCTAATATTTGAATAGTTTGCTCAGATTGGCCATCAGTTTGAGGAAGATAGGTCGTATTGAAGTTCAGTTTAGTTCTTAGAGCATGTTGGAGACTTTTCCAAAAACCATGAGGTGAATCTAAGATCTATATCTGATACAATATATAGTGGTACCCCATAATTCCTTTGCACCTATTTGATATATATCTGTGAAATTTTATCCAATGAGAAGTCCTCTCAAATTGTGATAAGGTGATTTTTCTTTGTAAGATGATCTGCAATGTCCCAAAATTCCTTGTGTCCTCTGGATGTCCAATAAAGTCGAATGAAAAATCCAATGGTGATGTTCTCCCACTTCTATGTTGGTGTGGGTAGTGGTTGCATCATCCCCTTATAATTTATTCTTTCAACCCTCACTTTTTGACATACCAGGTACTTTCATGTATACTAATCAATCCTCTTCTTCATATTGTCCCACCACAAGTTTTATGAGAGATCTCGATACATAGTTGTGCTCCCTATGTAAATAGAGAAGGATGATCTATGCATGAAATTAAAAATATCTTTCTTTATCATTGGATCCTATGGTACACATAATCAGGTCCCAAATCTTACAACTCATTCCACATTGATCTTGAACTTAGAGTATTTTCTATTTCTGATAGCTTTCACCCTTTTCTGATTTTCCACATCAATTCTCTGATCATCCTTTATTTTATCCATCAGGGGTGGTTGAGAATATATTTGAAAAAGGATTTATGTTGTACCTCCCTTAATGATTCTCATCTTCTTCCTCTTTAAGTCTATAAATATTGGATCCTTATCTACTGTCATCATTGATAAAGATGCTGGATCCTTTCTACTTAGAGCATTTTCCACCTTATTTTCCTTACTTTGATGGTAGTATATGGATCATTCATAATCTTTGATAACTTTTAACCATATTTTTTGGCATATATTAAGCTCCTTCTATGTGAATATATAATTGAAACTCTTGTGATCAGTATATATATCACACTTCTCCCCACAAAGATAATGCCTCTATATTTTCAATGAAAACATCACAACCGCCAATTCCAGATAATGCACAAAATAGTTTTGCTCCTATATATTTATATTCCTTTGGTTTAGTCTACCACTTTATCATGTTTCATCATCACATAGCCTAATCTCTTCATTAAATCATCATTGTAAACCACAAAGAGTTCTCCACTTAATGGGAGTGTGAGTACTAGAGTGATATGTGTCCTATTTTTGAGCTCCTTAATGCATTCATCAAATTGTTGAGTCTAAAAAAATTCACCCCTTCTATGTTATCTTGGTAATTAGGTTTGACAATTGTGAAAAGTTATTCAAAAATCATTGACAATACCCCGCTAGACCTAGAAGTATGTGTATCTCCATTACAGATATTTTCCTAGTCTAGTCTTCAATTTTCTTTGTCTCGGAAAGGTCTATAGATATCCCTATACTAGTGATAACATGTCCCTAGATTGATACATCTTCCATCCAGAACTCACATTTATAGTAATTTTCATAAATTTTATCCCATTTCAAATTCATCATCACAATATTCAAGTGCTCCTAATATTCCTCCATTCTCTTTGAGTATATTACAATATCATCGATAAATACAACCACAAATTTCTTGAGGTAATATTTAAATACTCTATTCATTAGATCCATGAATATTTCTGGAGAATTAGTGAGTCCGAAGGGAACCACTACAAACTCATAGAGTCCATACCACATTTGAAATTCAGTCTTGGGAATATCTTCTTTCCTCACCTTTAATTGGTGATATCTTAGATGAAGGTCTACCATATAGAAATAACTAGCCCGATGTAGCAGATTGAAGAAGTCATTTATCCGAGGAAGGGGATACTTGTTCCTTATCAGGATTTTATTGAGCTCGTGAAAATCAATGTCGAGCGCATTGATCCATCCTTCTTTTTAACCAAGAGGAATTTTTTACCACATGTAGAAGCACTCAGGCATATAAAACCCTTCTCTAGATTCTCCAGTAACTACTAATTTACCTCTTCTAGCTCAACAGTGGCCATTCTATAAAGTGTCTTTTATATCTGTAGAGATCATGGAATAAGTTCAATTGAGAACTCGGCCTATCGATTAGAATGAATACCATGAAATTATTCAAGAATTACATTAGTGTAATCCCTCACGATGGGAATATATTCAAGAAGTATCATATCCATTGTCTGATTCATTTGAGATAGATATTCTATCTCACAAGGCAGTAATATCCACACTTGATAAAATGATACAATTAGATATTCATCTTCCTCCTTAAATGTGTAATGAATTTGAGGATGCTTCAGTATTTGAAAATTGATATTCCTTTCTTAACATTTGATTTTGGATTATTATAAATATATCCAATCCATGCTCAATATAACATCAACTCTACTAAAGAAAGTATGAAGGGATTTATGGGTGTTTTAGTCCACAAACATTAATGGGGGAAGAGTTATATACTTTTTATGAAATTAATTCCCCATTTTTTGTTCTCATTGATAACATAACCTCAAAATTTTTAGGTGATGTTTGAATAGCTCTAATAAACATCCAAGATAAGAAAGAATGTGTTGAACCATAATCAAATAGTACAATAACTATTATTGAATGTATAACTAGCATGCATGTCTCCACATCATTTTTCGGATCCACCTCCACAGTAGTGACAAAAAATCCATTTCTTATTTCCTAGTATTTTTTTACTGACTTCATATGACATCCACTAGCTTATGGAAATTGTTCACATAATTCCCATGCACCTTGAAGTTGTAAAACTACATTATATGCTAAACATTTATATGAACCTTCAATTATTTTTCCAAATTAGTGTAATTTTTCATATCCCTTGTACTTTTCATTGCAAGATGTCCCATATTTCCACATTTGAAGCAATTATGGGTTCCCATAATAAAATTATCAGGATGCTTCTTCCCAGAATTTTGACTCATGGGATGTTCTATCTTCTATCCATCAAAGGATTTATTTTCCAAACCACCCATATTAGACTCCATTTTCCAATTCTTTTAATTCAGGCCATGAGACCATTGACAGCCTCTGATCTCTATTTCAACCATGAGGGCACAATAGAAAATCTCTTAATAACTTTCAAAGCCTTAAATCACCAATTATATTCATATACATAGCTTTAGTCTTCAAAAGAAGTGATCAAACTTGATTTTGGTGTTCATGAAAAATTGGAGGCATATCTAGAAAGCCTTGTAAAGTTTTCTTCATATGCCCCGATGGACTCAGGTACCTTTAGCTTGAGTCTGAGGAACTCTCATTCCATCTTGAGGGGGAGGGTTCAGGGTAAATATTTATTGAAACCTATTGTCGACAATTCCTCATAATCTATGGAATCAATTTCCTCTTGGGAATTCATATTCTTGATCAGTGTCGACCACTGATTTTCTACCCCATCAAAATGATAGTCCTCTAACATGACTTTCTATTCTTATGAGCACTAGAGTATAGAGAATATATTTTCAATTGAGTTAATCCACTATTCTACAAGGTGTGGATCAGAAGATCCAATAATCAAGGGAGGGATTTTCCATATGAATTATTCAATGGAAACATTATATTTCCTTGTAGGATGAGGGCATTCTAGCTGATTCAAGTTATTATTCATAACTTCATCCAGCTGAGAAAATACTGTCATAAAGTTTTGAGAACTTGGTACCATAATATTTGTAATATAATTAAGGAAAGCTTCACATTCCCTATCACATTGATTATTATCACTTGTTCTTCTATTTCTTTCCATTAACTATGAAAAAAAACGTAAAATTTAGGGGCTCAAATACATAGCTAATAAGCATTAAAAGTAAACTTTAAACCTTAAATGATAGACTCTTAAATGAAATTTATATCCTAGCTTGTGATTCTATAGGATTAAATCTAGGTTATCCTTGATCTATTTATTAACTTATATTATTATGGGATCTTTTTTTTCTTCTCTTAGTGATGGTTCTTATTATTCTTATGAATTTACCAAATCCTAACCAAGTGGAGTGTCAAAGCATGAGGGAAGCAAGGCATGTTTTCATGTAATGGTTACTATTTGAGTCTAGATCAAAGTATTGTTTCATGGTTTTACCCCTAGATACTTCAATTTGAGAGCCACATCCACTTGTATATATCCAAATGGGGATTTATTTTACTTATAACCCACTTACTCTATACTTACCAAAATTTAAGGATGCTTTCTTATACTTAGTCTCATCTTTAATGTTCTTACTAAAGTTCTCTACTCCTAATCTCCAAATATAACTAAACCATCGTATGATACCAAATATAGATACCCTAGAATTTTGTATATAATATTACATAATTTTATGCATTATTATATATTAGAATAAAAGGAAAGTATCATGAAGTCTAGTGTCATTGAATACTAGGTTCATAAATCTAAAAACATAAAACATTTCATTATTTAATATTCATATTGAGCTCCTAACATCCATTTTTCTCATACATCGGTATAGGATAACCAAGGGATAACATCGAAATATTCCTTATAAAAAAATCCCAACAAGGTAATATGCATAAGAATAAATCTTTATCACATTGGTTAGGAAGCATGAGATGATGATTTAAAAAGGAATATAACATAATTGTACAAATGGAACCATAACGTGTATAACTTGGGATCATATAAATTTGGAATCATAGTAATGTGGAAGAAACATAAAACATGAATTTATCTTGATTCAAGTCTCACTGCACTTAGAGTAGTACATGTCAAGGTTAACAACCAAGATTGTTTCACATGGTTTCAAAAGTCAAGGCTAACCGTCTAGACCATTGCACATGGTAGCGAAAGGAAAGGCTAAACACCAAGACCATTGAAGATAACATATTATGAGGCTCAACTATACCCAATTAATTAGAGATATATCCATTTTCACCCATCTTAAAATTTTCATGAATATTCGTTCCACATAACGATTCATACATATTTAATCATATATAAACATAAGGGAACCCATAGAAAGAAATGGGTATTATAATCATTTTATAAAGCATAATTTATTAAGAGTATCATAAAATTATCCATGAATGAAAGGAACTAGAACATACATAGTCATATATCATGGTAAGTTATTTCAAATAGAAGTGACAACATGTAAAATGTGTGTTTTAGAAATTTTATCATTAAAACATTATAGTGTGGTTTTAAAGAAAATACAAAAGAGCATCTAAAATAAAAAATGTAGTAATATTTTATATAAAACCAAATTAGAAACAATATTTTTTAAAAAATATAAAATACTGATTTTATAAAAATAATGGTGGATTAAAATAGATGGTAGATTTCCCTTGAAATTGGGAAAAATTAGGAAGTTCCCTCAAAACATGTTTTCATATCAGGAAGTATTGAGGAGGGAATCACTTAAAATCATGTATATCCCCAAAAGAGAATGATTAATGGATCTTTATAAATTATTTTTTACATATAAACAGAAATTATAATATTTACATAAATATAATATAGTATTTCATTTGGGTTGAAATATAGAAAGAATAACCTGATGGAATAATGGAGGTTCAGGCAGAATCACTTACCTTTTGACTGATGGTGTTCTCCACTTGAAATTAATGACCTAAATAATCAAATTAGATTGATTTATTAATAATTCCAAAACCTCTTTTACATGTAATTTATTTATAATATCCATTTTTATTTCATTATTTACCATTTTGGTTGGTTATAAGGATCATTTTCATTATTTGGGTCTGTTTGTTTCATGATCAATTTACTTATATACATGAATGGATAATCATGTAAAATGAATATGTTGGTCTAGAATTGGATTTATATTATTGAAATTTTTTAAGGTAACATGGTTGTAAATTTCATTTGGTTACATGGAGTGAGGATGACTTGTTATATAAAACCTTAGCGAAAACATTTTGGGTTAATTGGTGTGTTTTGATCACAATGAACACTTTTTGTTTTATAAATCAAAAAAATGTGTACAAAAAGAATCTAGAACTATATATGAGAAATAATAAATATATTAAAATTTGGTTCAACCATAATTATGGTTTCATGGATATATCTGAATATGCTAAGGGAAATTGAAAACCCATCATCCTTCAATGTGGTGAATTATCTCGGATATTTCTTTTACAACAATTATAAAATAACATTAAATGAGAGATGATAATAAGTTATTCCATTATCGTAACAATATTATAGTACATATAAGATCCTAGAGTTTTCATAACATTTTGATGAGGATAGGTAAGGATTGGAATGAAAACAAAAGAACATGAGAGGAAAGTTAGAGAATTGAAAAGAGGAATTTGCCTCTTACATTAACCTTTCTTGAGAGCCTCTTAAAGGGAGAGGATTTGGTCTTTTCAAGAGACAAAGGCCTATTAGAAATAGGGGAGGATCTTGCTGAGAGATATGATTAGAATTCCTCCAAGTCACAAGGATTTAGATTAGTGAAGGGAATAGGGGAGTAAGGGTGGTTTTTATAGTGGTGGGTATGATTGTTTTATCAATATTTTAATCATTAGACTATTATTTTTCTATAAGATAGGAAATAGTGATGATTATGTGAAAAAATAGTAATATGTGTATGTGATTTTGAACCAATGGTTCTTACATTCGCCTAAAATCAACCATGACTCAATAATTAATGTATTTAGCTTATTTTACAAATTATTTTATTTTACAATTCATCAAAAATTAAAGTATTTCAGAAAAATCCCACAAAATCACCCCAAATGTTTTTTAATTTCTATAATTCAAAATGAATTATATTTTTAAATAATAATTTTCTAAATATGATGAATTTAATTTTTAATTAAAATCTCAATTTACTTGAAAAATAAATATTTTATAATTATAAATTTTTTTATAATTCCTTAAAAATTACATGTGGTCTTAAAAATTTATCTTTGAACTAGAATTCATAATAATGATAATTTATAAACACGTTTTAGGAATAAAAATTTTATTATAAATTAATTAATTAATTGTAATTATTTATTTATGACTTACAAAAATACTAATACATTTACTATGGTCAAATTATCACTTATAAGATGTCTATATTTTATTTATACATTCAAGGGTGAGGTTATTATTAATATGGATGACTTGATATTCTTAAGGCAATGTTAATATTCATAAGGGTATGTTACTATTCACCAAAAAATCATGTTTGTTCTATCAGACCCCAAAAATCACCTCAAACGCAACCATGTATGCTAGATTTTCAAAATTCAAGACACATAAGTAGAAAAATTATGTTTTATGGTCACATAGTGTTTAGTGTCATGATATTTCATTGTGTTACCTAATGTTATTATAATATAAGTCATAATTATAAGAGCATAATTACATTGAAATGACATTGGGTCGTTACTTTCTTCCCCCTTATGAAATTTCACCCTTGAAATTTCTTTTTACATTCTATGTTGTAAACAGGTGTGGGTACTTTTCCTTCATTGATTCCTCCAGTTCCCATGTTGCCTCTTTGT
This sequence comes from Viscum album, assembly GCA_963277665.1. Lineage (NCBI taxonomy): Eukaryota > Viridiplantae > Streptophyta > Magnoliopsida > Santalales > Viscaceae > Viscum > Viscum album. The sequence continues at coordinate 1,155,776,391 of OY728138.1, forward strand.
ACTTATGGTTCCTCCATAGTACCTTAACTAGGTGGGTAGTCTTGTTCTGTACAATATTATGTCTATCATCCAAGATCTTCTCTTCTTTCTCCTGATAAGAAAGATCATTCTCCAATTGTACCACCTACGAAGTCAGTACATGTGAAGGATCTAGTATGTACTTTATTAAGAGGGATACCTGGATTATATTATGCACTTTAGACATGATATGTAGAAGTTTGAATCGATATTCCACAGCTCTAACATGATCTAGGATCTGAAAGGTGTTGATGTACATAGGGAATAACTTTCCATTCTTCCAAAACCTCATGACCTTCTTCCCTGCAGATATGTGGAGAAATAACATGTCTCCAACTTTGAACTCAATGTCTCATTGATAATTATCTTCAAAACACTTTTGTAGAATTTGGGCTACCTTGATTTTTTGTTGAATGGTATTCACCTTATACACTATTTATTCAACTATTTTATGTCCAAGAAGCTTACACTCACTGACATCATCGAAACACAACAGTGTTCTGCATTTTTTTCCCATAAAGGGCTTAGTATGGTGACATTTAGATATTGGAGTTGAAACTATTGTTGTTTGATAATTCAACTAGTGGATGATATTTTTCACATCCTCCTCTGAATTCCATAGAACATTCTCTCAATATATCAACCAATTTCAAAATAGTTCGATGATATTGGACATCAGTTTGAGGATGATGGGTTGTACTGAATTTCAATTCACTTCTTAGAGCATGTTGAAGACTTTTCCAGAACTTCAAGGTGAATCTCGAATCTCTATCAGATACAATAGATAGTGGTACTCTATATATCCTTACCACTTCTTTGATATATATCCATGAAATATGATCTAATGGGAAGTCCTATCAAGTTGTTATAAAGTGATATGTCTTTATAAGACAATCTACAATGACCCATATAGCATTGTTTCATATGGGTGAACTCAGAAGTCTAGTTACAAAGTCCATGGTGATTTTCTCCCACCTGGATGTTGGTATGGGTACTGGTCGCATCATCCCCTTTAACTATAGTATTTTATCCATAACTTGTTGACATAATAAGAACTTGGATGTACACTCAGAAATCTCCTTCTACATATTATCCCACAACAATTTCTCTTGGAGATCTCGATACAGCTTTCTGCTCCATGGTTGAATAGAGAAGGTTGAGCTACGTACATCATTCAAAAGCTCATTATTTATCCCTGGATCGAATGCTACACATAATCATGAACCAAATATTATAACTCCTTCCTCACCAATCTTAAAATCACAGTATTTCCCATTTTTGATAACTTCAACCCTTTTCTTGATTTCCTCATCTTTTCGTCGAGCATCCTTTATTTTCTTTACAATGGATGGTTGGGAAACTAGTAAATGAAGGATTTATGATGTTCCTACCATAATGATTCCATTTTCCATCCTACAAAAATTTAATAATATTGAATTATTCACAACATTAATCATTGATAAAGATGTAGGATCCTTTCCACTTAGATCATCCCCCACCATGATTACTTTACCTGGAGGGTAGTGTATTGAGGAGTTATAATACATGATGACCTCTAACCATATTTGTTAGTGCATATTATGCACCATATATGTGAACATATACTTGAGACTCTTTTGATCAGTATATATCTCACAATTCTACCCATAGAGATAATACATCTATATTTTCAACACAAAGATCTTTGCTGCCATTTCCAAATCATGCATTGGATAGTTTTTCTCAAGTATTTTGAGCATCCTTGACTCACAGGCTATCACATTATCATTTTTCATCAATACATTTCCTAAGACCTTGTTTGAAGCATCACTATACACCACTAATAGTTCTACACTTGTGGGGTGTGTGATTAAAAGTGTAGTGATAAGCATCTTTTTGAGCTCCTTAAATAATTCATCCCATTCTTAAGTCCAAAAAAACATCACCACCTTTCATGTCATATTGGTCATTGTGTTTTAAAATCATTATAATTTCTTCACAAATCATCGATAATACCTATCTAGACCCAGAAAGCTATGAATATTGATTACATATTTTGTCCTGTGCCACTCTTCAATTACCATTTTCTTGGAAGGGTCCATATATATTCCTTTATTGGTGATAATATTCCCCATGAAAGATAATTCCTACATCAAGAACTCAATTTTTCTTTAAATTTAATAATTTTTCTCCAATCGCAATGTCATCTTCAAAATATTGAAATTATTCTCATGATCCTCCTTGATCTTGGAGTATATCAGAATATCATCAATAATGAATAAAAAAAATTTCGAGGTAATTTTATAAGACTCTATTAATTTGATCCATTAATATTTTTGGATCATTCTTGCGTCTGAAGGGAATCACTATAAACTCATAGTGTCTATACCTCATTCAAAAGGTAGATATGGGAATATCTTCCTTCCTCAACTTTAATTGTTGATATCCTAACTGATGGTCAACCTTAGGCAAATAACTGGCCCCATGTATCGTATTGAACAATTCATCTATATGAGGAAGGGGATACTTGTTCGTTACCATGAAATTATTGATCTCATGAAAATAAATGTCGTGGCACATTGATTCATCCTTCTTTTTAAGAAGTAGGACTGATCTACCCCTTGGTGAAGCACTCATGCATGTAAAACCCTTCACTAGATTCATTAGTAACTGTTTCATCATATCTTATAGGTTTATAGTGTCCATTATATAAGGTTTCTTTAATATAGTAAGAGATTCAAGAATGAGATCAATTGAGAACTTGACCACTCGATCAGAATGAAAACTAGACAATTCTTCAGGGAATACATCGGTGTAATCCCTCACGATGAGCATATCTTTGAGATGTATCATCTCTTTTATCTCAATCATTGGACTTATATATTCTTACTCATAAGGCAGTAATATCCACAATTGAGACAATTATTTAAAAGGAGATTCATATTTCTTCTCAAACTTATAAATAAGTATAGGATGCTTCAGGATTTGAAGAGTGATCTCTCTTACCTGATAGTTGATGTTGGATTTGTATAAAGATAGACAATCCACCCCCAAGATAACATTTAACACCACTAAAGGATGTATGAACATATTTTTTGGGAGGTTTAGTGCACAAATGTTAACCGGGGAGGAGTTATATACTTTGGATGCAATAATTTCCCCATTTTCTGTTCACATAGATAACTTAATCCCTAAATTTTGAGATGGTGTTTGAATAGTTCTACTAAACTTGTATGTTATGAAATAATGTGTAGAACTATAATCAAATAGTACATTTTCTATTCATTAATGAATAAATATCATAATATTCACCCCATTATTGTCCAATTCCACCTCATAAGTAGTGATAGAATAAGCCCTTCCTTGTTTCCTTGGAGGTTGTTGTTTATTTTCTCTAACAACCCTTGTATTAGTGAAATTGTTCGCATTATTACAATTCCCCTTGTAGTTGTAACACTACAATATTGGATTTTTGTTGATATGAACCTTCCTTTCTTCTTCCACATTAGTGGAATTCTTTTTATGTAACGACCCAAACTTTCATTAATGGAAATCCCTCATGATATAATTAAATGTCTCTTTATGTAAAATGTCTATATAAAATGTCAACATATTTGGTTTTATGTATTTTGATTTTAAAATACTATTATGAATTGTGACCATTGTTAATATAGCTATTGAACAGTAATCACATGATTAGTATAAATATAGGGCTTTAACAAATCCAATTTATTCAGAAAAAGGAAGCGATGGCCTCATCCAATAGACGTACCCCATACGAAGCCTATTTTTCAGATCTCAGAAAGGAGGTTGCGTCTTTGGGATTTTCTCTTGACCAATCCCAAGCCAAGCTTGAATATGTTAAGCTCGAGCAGAACTGCCTACGAGAGAAGTGGAACTTGGTAGATATTACCACCCGAGTAATGTTATTCGAGCCACCCCAAGAGTCAGTCACCATCGTACACCTTACCCTTCGGTCTTATGTAGGTGTTATAAGGGGTTATGTAACAAGACATTTTCACTATGGTCTTGTACATTATTTTTTTATATAATAATGATTATACCTGTATTTTATTATTGTTACCTTGTACATGGTTTTTAAAGCACAAATAGTATTTTTAGTTAATATTCAACTAAGAAATATATTTTTTATGAACTAATGGATTTTTGAATTAAATAATATTTTAATAAAATATTATTATTATTTTTAAATTAATTTTTATTAAATATAAATTATTTTATTATTTTATGAATGCAATCGTAATTTTTATTAAGGTTTGAAAGCAATTACTATCAAAACCCGTAACTTTTTTATAAATGTAGGTTATTATTTTTAAAGTGAAAATTAACATATTTAGAAAATTATTTATGTAAAACAAATATTATTTCTGGAATTAGGATGCCAAAATTATCCAATGGTTAATTTTTCATAATTTTCTGAGACAGTCATATTTTTGGGTAAAAATTAAATATCGTTAAATATATAATGTGTTTTATGACATCATAATGACCCAATAGTGATGTAATAAAATACTATAGGACTCATATTCGGCCAATATATTTTTTACCATTAAAATAATTTTATTTTGGGTTTGTTTGACTTATTTTACAAAGAATTATTGGACCCTTCAAGATATATTAAATATCTTGTCTTTTTAAATTGTTTTCTTTCAGAGTGTGACTCGCATCCACATAAGAAACCCCATTATTTTAAGAAGTTATGACTTTGGAAATATAAATTATTATTTTCCACATCCCTTTTCCAAAGACCATGGGAAAAACCATGGGATGGTTTGTGGTTTGAATTAGTTTAATGTGAGGTGTCCCAAACCTAAATAATAAATAATTCCCTCACCTTTCCTATATAAACCCACCCAAGATCCCACTTAATACTCAGTAAAATCCTTTTTATTTAGTTACACATATACCCTACTCTCTCTAGAATCCTCCCTAGGTTCCCGAAGCTCGTAAGAATCCACTCAAAATCCTCTCTCAATCCTTTAGAAGCACACTTCCAAGTAAGAGTTTTTTCTTCCTTTCTCATTTTTGTCTAATTTTCTTAATGTTGTTATGCCCTTTTAATTTCAATTATAAATGTTTGGGTATGTTTTCTCACCTCCCCCATACTTTCCATTTTATGTTTTAATTATGGGAGACCCATTTATCTCTCATTAAATGCCTCCCCTGTACACTCATTACTATGCCGAAATTCCAAAAGAAATTTATCTCTCCTCATTTACATTCAAGCAATTATTTTGTATCATGAATTTAATAAGATTAAATTTGTTGGTACATGTATCTATATGACCCCCTTACTTTCCATTTCATGTAAATGTGATGAGACACCCCTTTCTCGCTCAGCCACCATTTTAATGAATTCTTACATCACGCTGTTACACTACCGAAATTGCACCGATTTTCCAAGCCAATGTCAGTGTGTAGTTAATACCATGCCAATTTCTCTATCAAGGGTATTAACCTTTATTTACATTTATTTATATATTATAAAGTTACATGTATTAATTCCACATTCATTTATCGTGGAATAAATGATTATGTTTTATGAATCCATGTTACATCATCCATGTGGCACACTTATGCACGAAATGAAATGTTTAAGAAGGGTGTGCCTTTATAGCGCTCCAATGCATTGGGTTAAGTATAGTATCATGATACATCATTTGAAATGTGTGTTTTCTAATTCCAATTCAAGTTCAATGATTTTTTACTCATGCTTCATGTTTAATGATGATTTACTCATGCTCCATGTGCATTGAGCCTTGGCTCTTTCTAATTCCATGTTAAGTGTTGTTGCCACATTTCCATGTTAGGATTATCATACTTTATCATGAATTTATATTTATGTTTCTCTTGTGCTCTATTGGCATGCCTATTGTCTAACATGTATTGTATTCCTCATGTCATCCCATGATTATTCCCTTACTGGGCTTTATAGCTCACCCTTTTCTTATGCATGTCCTCAGGTTATCCCATTCAATGCTAAGTACGAGGGAATGTAGTGGTCATGTAAACGATGTTTTCAATAAAGATGTTGTTTTTCAGGTTTTAAGTTGTTATGTAATGATCCTAAGCCCCGAAAACACTAGACCTCTCAATCTTCTATGTTTTATCAAGTGAAGTTTATGGAAATTTTTTTTGTTTAATTGTCTAATAAAATGATGGGTTGTCATAGTTGGTATCAGGGGATAGGTTTAGTTATTTTTTCTGATTAGGATTAGAAAACCATAGTTTAGCCAGAGAGACAATACTATGTATAATAAAAACATCCCTAAGTTTTGGTGAGTATTGAGTAAGTGGTTTATCAATAAAATACATCCCTATCTGGATATGAGCAGGTAGAGGCGGCTCTGGCATAGATGTATCCTAGGGGAAAAACCCAAAAACACCACTTTGATCTCGACTCAAATAGGAACCAGTGCACGACAATGGTCCATGCTGCACATTTTGTTATGAAACTCCCGGGGGATATTCTTTTGTAAATTCATAAGGTTATTATGAACCATTATTATGGGATAAAAAAATTCCCAGATATTATTTGTTAGAAAGTAGATCATGGATAACATAGACTAAAGCCAATAGATTCATATGTTATGGAAATAAAAGTTATTTATAAGTCATTAGTTTTGTCCTTGGATTACCCTTTATGTGTTACACCTAACATTTCTTTTATTCCAGCCAATGGCCGGTAATAGGAGGACTCGGGCTAACAACCAATGTGAAGATCAATGTGAAGACTGTACTAATGAGATGCCCAATCCAATGGGAGCGAGAATCGTGAACTTTGTCACTCTTATCTCTTAGATAACTCATGATTTGAATAGAAACATGGGTCAATAGTAATGTTCAACCACCACCCCCATGAAATAACAAGTCTCTATTGAGAGCTTCATGAGACAAATGCCTTCTACTTTTAATGGATCACTTGATCCCTCAATCGCCGAAAAATGGATCAACTCCATTGAAAAGATCTTCTCTATCTTTCAAAGTTCTGAACATGAAAAGGTTCTACTGGATGCCTATAGTATAAAGGGTGAAGCTGATCAATGGTTGACGTTGATCGAAAATACGAAGCCTGAGGAGGAGATCGAGGCATTGGAATGGAAGGACTTCTGGAAGATGTTTTTCGATAAATATTTTTTGTGCACCGTCTATCTTAAGTTGGAAAGGGAATTCCTTTCCCTCAGCAAAAAGATAAAGAATCTGTCAGAGTGTATAAGGAAAACTTCACAAGCCGTGCATGATACACTTTCGGCTTTGTCATTACCCCTGAATGCAAGGTTGACCGCCTCTTTGGTGGGCTGAAACCTAGCCTGCAGAAATCGTTGGTGATCCATGACTTCGACGGCATAGAGGAAATTCTCTGATGTTCCCTCAAGGTCGAAATAGAGATCAGAGAATCTTAGGGGTATCATGGTGTTAGGTCCACTAGGCTGGATACCCTGAGAGGGGGGGGGGGGTGAATCAGGGTATGACTAATTAAAAATTAATGCCCGTTCTGATCTTGTTTCGCTGTTAAGCAAAACACTCTTCTCTCTTTTCCCTGTTGCACGATATAAACAGAATGTAAAGCAAGCACAGGACACAGCAATTTTACTTGGTTCACCGCTAAGGGCTACGTCCAAGGAGCATACGCCGACAGGTTGCCGGTCGTACCAAATTCCACTAATCTTCACTAGCTGTGGATTACAAGGTTTGGGCTAGATCACTTCTATGCCCAGGCTCACTGCCTTTAGAATGTTTAGGGTCAGCTCACTGCTTTCCCAAGGGTCACTCCCTGTTTCTCTCTCTCTGGCTCACTGCCGGTGGAGAGGATCACCTTCTTCCTCTTCCTGAGCTCACCGCTCTTGGATGGAATTAACTCACAGTTTATAGACCTGTAGGTCTCTTCATTTTCATGAAAGAATGCATCTTCCTCTGTATGTAGATGCTCTGTTGAAGTTCAACTTTCACCCGTAGATGAATACCCCTTTGCCACTATCCACTGGGCAACCTACCTTTGGAAAGACCTTCGCAAAGCACCCTACAATGCGAGGCTCCCAATTTCGCGAAGCTCAAACAAGCCTTCGCGAAGCTCCTGCCTTTTCGCGAAGCTCACTCGCGAAGCTCCTTCGCGAAGCACTCTCGCGATGCTCAAGCCGTCGCAAAGCAACGACCCTCGCGAAGCTAAGTAAGACAACGCGGAGCTCGCAGGTTTCGCGGAGCTACAATAGCCGCCGCGAAGCACCTTTTTCGCGAAGCACACTGGCTCCGCGAACCACCTTCGCAAATCGAGAGCAAAGTATTTTCTCTGAAAAATCTCTCTACTTCGCCTGAAGGGGTCGGCCTCTATTTATAGGCGATTCCACCGACCCTCATCCTTTCCGCACGAAGTCAACGCCACGTCATCTCAAATCGCGATGCTCCAAAGTTTCTGTCAGAATTCTGTCCAAATCGCGAAGCTCCACCGCAATCTTCCGTTCGCGGAGCTTGACGTAGTCGCGATGAATCACCGTCAACTTACCTTCGCGGATCGCGCCTTCGCCGCGAAGCTCCCTCGCGAAGCCCAACATTCCTTCGCGCCTTCGCCGCGATGTTCTCTCGCAAAGCCCTTCTCCGCCGCGATGCGCTTCAGCCTCTGCCGTTCGCGAAGCTTGACGTAATCGCGAAGCATCACCGCCTCCATTCTTCTGGTCTTCGCGATTTCCAAACCATGCATCCTATCTTCGCGAAATTCATGCCTTTGCCATATTAAATTGTGCTCTTCATTGAAATCCTCTTTTCGCGATGCTCACCAAACTCCAAATTTTGGACCCCAAAAATTTGGCAAACACTGGAAAACGGCGCCACCTTGTACTGCTCTTTTGTACCGCCTCCAGATTGTCCTTTCCTTTGTCATAGTTCTTTGTCAACATGGAATGTCAACAACTTCTCGGGAACTCGACAATTCTCCATGGAAACCTGCTTTGTCAACAAACACAATCAACCCAAAAATGCTGCAATGTTACCTTGAGGGATTTTTGCCCAACACATGGAGATATTAATCATAAGGTGGACATTAGTACTGGTGGTCCGATTGACAAATCCAATGGTGCTAAGAGAATCTATCACCCCACTTTCCAAAGGTGCAGAAAGAATCACCCTAAAAATTTCCGGAAGGGTACAAGAAAATGCTTTATGTGTCGAAGAGAAGGGAACCTAGCTGTTAAATGTTGGCAAGAATGACTCATGGCTGTGATAGAGGAGAGGAACGCTCCGTTCGAACCTCAATGTGTTGTTCATTGCTACAACTGTAAAGAACCAGGGCATCTTTCAAATCAGTTCTCTAAGACAAGGGTTTTTTAGGCAAATAACAACCTCCAAGGTAGCAAGGGAAAGCTTTTTTCCATCACTACTTTCAAAGTGAACCCTGTAAACATAGTGGTGATAGGTATGCTAGTTATTAATTCAATAATAGAGAAAGTACTTTTTTATTCAGGTTCTACACATTCGTTTATATCACGAATGTTTTTTAGAATAATCCCAGCACCACTACAAATCATGGAAGTTAAGATGTCACTGAGTATGTAAAATGGGGAAATCATTTCTTCCAATGAATATAATTCACCCCTATCATAATCTATGGATTAAACTTCCCGAAAAACCTCATCATACTTCCTCTGGTAGAATTTGATGCAATTCTTGGCCTAGATTGGCTTTTCTTATATAAATCTGACATAAATTGCCGTGAGAGGGAAATCACTCTTCTTGTGGAGAATCGACCCCCGATTGTTTACAAGTTCAAGGATGAAGATGAATATTCTTTAGCTCCATCATATCAAGTGTGGATATTAATTCCCTATGAGAATGTGTATCTATCTCAGATGATTGAGTCTAAGGGGGAAACTATCCTAGAAAACATGCGTATTGTGAGGGAATTTTCTGAAGTGTTTCTTGAGGAAATGTCTAGTCTTACTCCTAGAAGAGATGTTGAATTATCAATTGAACTTATACTTGGGGTGTTACCAATATCCAAGACACCATATAGAATGGATGTTGTGGAGCTTGAGGAGCTGAAAAAAAACAACTAGAGGAGAATCTGGACAAAGGGTTTATACGCCCAAGTACTTCACCATGGGGTACACCAGTCATCTTCGTCAAGAAGAATGATGGGTAAATGTGCCTTTTCATCAATTATCATGCTCTTAAAAAAATCACGATAAAGAACAAGTATCATCTCCCATGAATTGATGACTTGTTTGATCGGCAGCGTGGAGTAAAATACTTCTCCATGTTGGATTGGCAGTCGGGATATTATCAAGTATGGGTGAAGAAGGAATATTTCCCAGGACTGTTTTTCATACAAGATACAAGCATTATGAATTCATAGTAATGCCTTTCGGACTCACTAATGCTCCATAAAATCTTCATGGACGTGATGAATAGAGTCTTTAGATATTTCCTCAAAAATTTGTGGTAGTCTTTATAGATGATATTTTGATATACTCCAATCCCAAGGAGGATCATGAGAACCATATGAGAACTGTACTAGAGACCTTGCGGAAGGTGATGCACTATGAAAAGTACAGAAAGTGTGAGTTATGGTTGAAGGAGGTCTCATTCGTGGGTCATATCATCACAAGCAATGAGATATCTGTGGATCCCTCCAAAACAGATGCAATTGAAGGATGGTTGAGGCCAACATCGGTAACAGATATTCTTAGCTTCTTGGGGTTAGATAGATATTATCGATGATTTGGGAGAAATTTTTCACAATTTTCCAACCCTCTTACCAAGACAACTAGGAATGAAGTAATGTTTTTTTGGAGAGATGCATGCGAATAAAGATTCAAGGATTTGAAAAGGAGGATTATCACTGCTCTCGTGCTCACTTTACCCACATGTGGAAACCTTTTGTGTTATTTAGTGATGCTTTGAATAAGGGCATGGGATTTGTGTCGAAGCAAAATGAAAATGTCATTGCATATGCTTAAAACTAATTTAAAGTTCATGAATAGAGATATCCAACACATGACCTTGAGTTGGTTGCGGTGATCTTTAGTTTGAAAATTTGGTGGCATTATCTCATTGGGGAGAAGTGTGAAATATATACAGACCACAAAGGCCTCAAGTATATATTCACACAAAAAGAGTTGAACGTGGTCCAATGAAGACGGTTAGAGATGATCAAACACTATGACTTCTCAATCCATTACCATCATGGGAAAGCAAACAAGGTGGCGGATTCCCTAAGTAGAAATGACCCAAATATTCTATCATTGATCATAATTGAAAAGGATCCAATCTTATTAGATTTGATGAAGATAAACATGAGATTCATAAATAATGGAACATCATCAATCCTTTCACAAATTATTTCTCTACCATCACTTTTGTAAAGGTTAAAAGATGCTCAAAAAGATGATGTGAGAATTCAGGAAAAATTGGAAGCTAGCAGAAAAGGGAAATCCACGTAGTTTATTATTAATGAAGAAGGAATTGTGAGATTTGGGAAAATACTATGTGTTCCATCAAGTCTAGAGATGAAGAAGGAACTTTTGGATGACACACATAGTTCTAATTTTTCTATTCACCCAATAAACACAGAGATTTATCAAGATCTCCAAGAGAATTATTGGTGGGATAATATGAAGAAGGAGATCACTGAATATACAAAAAAGTGCCTGGTGTTTCAAAAACTGAAGGCAAAGTGGCAGAAGTATAAGGGGATGATGCAACCATTTCCCATACTAGAATGGAAATTGGACAAAATCACCATGAACTTTGTCACTAGACATCCAAAGACATCCAAAGGAAACAATTCCATATGGGTTGTTATGGATCGTCTTACAAAGTCTGCACACTTCATTGCTATTCGGGAGGATTTCTCATTGGATCAACTGGTACAGATATATATCAGAGAAGTGGTAAGGCTACATGGAGTACCACTATCTATTGTGTCTGATCGAGATCCAATATTCACCTCTACATTTTGGAAGAGACTTCAACATGATCTGAATACTGAACTGAACTTTAGTATGGACTAGAATCCTCAAACTAATGGCCAATCTAAGCGGACTATAAAAACACTTGAAGACATGTTGATAGCATTCTAAATGGTCTTTAAAGGAGGATGGGATCAACATCTTTATCTGTTAGAGTTCTCTTATAATAATAGTTACCACTCGAGCATCCAAATGGAACTATATAAAGACCTTTACAGGAAAAGGTGTATAACACCAGTGTGTTGGGATGGGGTCGGTGAGCGTAAGCTACTTGAACTAGAAATGGTTGAAGAAATGGTGGAGAAGGTGAAAACCATTCAGTATCATATCAAGGCAGCCCAGAGTCGACAAAAGAGTTATGCAGATAACTGTCAATGAGACCATGAATTTAAATTTGGAGACATGGCATTTCTACGCATATCTACATGGAAGAAGGTCATGAGGTTTGGAAATAAAGGTAAGTTAAGTCCAAGGTACATCAGCCCCAATGCGATATTTTATTGTGTCGGGGATGTGGCCTATTAACTAGAACTTCTACCTACCATGGCTGAAGTGCATGATGTCTTTCATGTATCCCTCTTAAATAAGTACATACATGACCCTTCACATGTACTCTCTTTAGACGTGGTATAGTTAGAGGATGATCTTTCTTATGAGGAGCAACCATTGATGATCTTAGATCTTAGAGAAAACGTTCTACTAAATAAAACAATACCCGTCATCAAGGTGTTGTGTAGAAACAAAAAGATTGAAAAAGCGATTTGGGAATCGGAGGAAATGATAAAGAAGAGTTACCCATGTCTGTTTTAGTGTGGGAAAAGAAAATTTTGAGGGCAAAATTTTTTAAGGGGGGAAGATTGTAACGACCCAAACATTCATTAATGGAAATCCTTCTTGATCTAATTATATTTATCTTTATGTAAAATGTTTTTATAAAATTTCAACTTCTTTGGGTTTATGTTTTTGGATTTTAAAATACTATTATGAATTGTGGCCATTATTAATATATTCATTGAACAGTGATCACATGATTAGTATAAATATAGGGCTTTAATAAATCCAATTTACTCAGACAAAGGAAGCGATGGCCTCATCCAGCAGACGTGCCCCATACGAAGCCTATTTGTCAGAGCTTGGAAAGGAGTTTGCGTCTTTGGGATTTTTTCTTCCCCAAGATCAAGCCAAGATTGAATATTTTAAGCTTGAGCATAACCTCTTATGAGAGAAGTAGAAGTTCATAGAGATTACCACCAGAGCAATTTTATCCAAGCCACCTCAAGAGTCGGTCACCATCGCATACCATACCCTTCCATCTTATGTGGGTGTTATAATGGGTTATATAACAAGGAATTAACACTATGTTCATGTACATTATTTTTGTATATAATAATTAATATACCTTCATTTTATTATATTTACCTTGTAGATGGTTTTTAAACCAGAAATAGTATTTTTAGTTAATATTCAACTAAGAAATATATTTTGATGAATTAATGGATTTTTGAATTAAATAATATTTTAATAAAATATTATTATTACTATTAAATTATTTTTTATTAAATATAAATGATTGTATAATTTTTTGACTACATTCGTAATTTTTATTAATGTTTGAATGACATTTTTGTCAAAACCATTGAATTTTCGATAAATGTCAGTTTTTATTTTAAAAGTAAAAATTAACATATTTAGAAAATTATTTTGATAAAATAATTATTATATATGGAATCAAGAGGTCGAAATTATCCAATGGTGAATTTTTCGAAATTTTATGAGATAGTCAAATTTTTAGGTAAAAATTAAATACCGTTTAAATATATAATGTGTTTTATGGCATCATAATGACCCAATAGTGATGTAATAAAATACTATAAGCCTTATGTTCGGCCAATATATGTTTCACCATTAAAATAATGTGATTTTGGGTTTTTTTGACATTTTTACAAATAATTAATGGACCCTTCAAAACTTATCCAATATCCTGAATTTTTAAATTTTTTCCTTGTGAGTGTGACACACCTACACATAAGTAACCCCATTATTTTAAAAATTTATGACTTTTTCCATATAAAATATTGTTTTCCACATCCCTTTTCTAAAAAACCATGTTAAAAAACTATGGCCTGGTTTGTGGTTTGAATTAGTTTAATGTGAGGTGTCCCAAACCTAAATAATAAATAATTCCCTCACCTTTCCTATATAAAACCACCCAAGATCACACTTCTTACTCACTCAAAGCCTTTAGATTTCGTAAAAACTCTGACATCCTCTCTATATTATCCTCCCAAGGTGCCCCAAGATCCCATGAATCCCCTCTCAAGCCTCTATCAAGCCTTTGGAAGTAGACTTCCAAGTAAGGGTTTTTTCTACCTTTCTCGTTTTTGTACAATTTTCATAATGTTGTTCTGCCCTTCTAATTTCAATTATAAATGTTGGGGTATGGTTTATAACCTCCCCCATAATTTCCTTTTTATTTTTAAATGACAAGATACCCTTTTATCTCTCATTAAATGCCTCCCATGTACACCCATTACTATGCCAAAATTCCAAAAGGAATTTCTATCTCCTCATTTACATTCTAGAAATTATTTTGTATCATGAATCTAAATTCCATTACATTTGTTTGGACACGTATCTATATAACCCAATTACTATCAATTTCATTTAAATATGATGAGACAAACTTTTCTCTCTCATAAACCATTTTTATGAACTCTTACATCACGCCGTTACACTTCCGAAATTTCACTGATTTTCCAAGCCAATGTCATTGTGTAGTGAATACCATGCCCATTTATTTATCAAGGGTATTAACCTTTATGTACATTTACTTATTTATTATAACGTTCCATGTATGAATTCCACATTCCTTTATTGTGTAATAAATGATTATGTTTTATGAATCATGTTATATGATCCATGTGGAACACTTCTGCATGAGATGAAATATCTAAAAAGGGTGCACCATTATAGTGCTCCGATGCATTAGCTTAAGTATAATATCATGATACTTCATGTGAAATGGGTTTTTAATCATGCTAATTCAAGTGAACTGAGGTTTTACTCATTCTTCATGTTGAATGTGGATTTACTTGTGCTCCATGTGCAATGATCCTTGGCCCATGCTAATTCCATATTAAGTGTTATTGCCAAATTTCCATGTTACGATTATCATGATTTATCATGCCTTTATGTTTATCTTTCTCTTGTGCTATATTTTTATGCCTATTGTTTAACATATATTTTATTCCTCATGTTATTCTCTGAGTATTCCTTTACTGGGCTTTATAGCTCACCGTTTTCTTATGCATGTCCTCAGGTTATCCCATGCAATGCTAAGAATGAGGGAAAGTAGTGGTCATGTAAAGGAAGTTTTCAATAAAGATGTTGTATTTCATGTTTTATGTTGTTATCTAATGATCCTATGCCCCAAATAAACTAGACCACTTGATATTCTATGTTGTATCAAGTGATGTTTTTTTAATAAATTATGTTTAATTGTGTAATAAAAAGAAGGGTTATCATATTATATCCATTTATAAGTTTTTTTTATAGATGTCCCATCTTTTCACAATTGAAGAAATTTTGGGTTCCCATTCGACAGTTCCCATGATGCTTCTTCCCACAATTTTGACATATGGGAAGTTTGATCCTTTTTTCATCATGGAATTTATTTTCCAAACCACCCATATTAGATCCTATTTTCTGCTTCTTGTCACTAGGACCATGAGAACATTAAGAGTCTCTAATCTCCATTTTAACCTTGAGGGAAAAATAGACAATCTCCTCATAACTGTCAAAGTCACAAATCAGCAACTCTCTTCTTGGACTCGGCTTTAGTCTATTAAAGAAGTGATCCAACTTTCTTTTGGTGTTCATGACAATGTAGGAGGTATATCTTACAAGCCTTGTGATGTTTTCTTCTTACTCCCTGATATACTCAAATTCTTTCTACTTTAGTCTTTGGAACTCTCTTTGAATCTTGAGGCAGAGGGTTTGGGGAAGATATTTATTGAAAATGATTTTCTTGATTTCTATCCAATATATGGAATTGATTTTCTCTTAGGAATTCATATAATTGATCAGTTTCCACCATTGATCAGTTTCCCCATAAAAACTCGAGACTCCTAGTATGAAATTATCATCTTCTATGCACTGGAGTATAGAAAATATCATTTCAATGGAGTAAATAAATTGTTCCTCAATGAGGGAATTAGAAGGTCCAATAACCATGGGAAGCCTTTTCCGCATGAAGGATTCATTGGAAACATTCTCATTCCTTGTAGGATGAGGGTGTTCAAATTGATTCAAATTATTATTCATAACTTGATTCAGCTGAGCAAGTACTGTCATGATGTTTTGAACACCCATTCCCACCATATTAGGCATATCATTAGTAAAATATTCACATTACCTGTCACATTGATTTTTGTCACATTTTCTTTTATTTACATCCATTAACTATGAAAAAAAACATACAATTACTGGGCTTAAATACTTATCTAATAATCATAATAAGTAAAAATTATACCTTAAAGTATAAACTCTTAAAGGAAAAGTGTATCCTGACTTGTGATTCCCTAGGTTTAAATCCAGGTTATCCTTGACCTATTTCTTAACTTATATTATTGTGGAAATTTTTTTTATCCACTGAACAATGTTTCGTATTAAGCTTATGAATTTACAAGAGCATATCCACCATGAGTGTCAGACTAGGAGGGAAACAAGGCCCAATGTCTTCCACTAGCTATCATTCTATTCTACCTCAAAGTGGTGTTTTCAGGTTTCACCTCTGGACACATCTATTCTAGATCCACATACACTTGTTTGTATCCAGAAAGGGGTTTATTTTCTTGATTAACCACTTACTATATACATACCAAAATGTAGGGATGTTTTCCTATAATGTGTCCAATCTATAATGTTCTTACTAAAGTGCTCTACTCATAATCTATAAAAATAGTTATTCCATACTCTGATACCAACTATAGAAACCCTATCTTCTTTCACATAAAATTACAAGATTTTATGCGTAATTATACATCGAAATACAAGTCAAGGATCGTGAAGTCTAGTGTCTTTGAAGCCTAGGTATATAAAACTAAAAACATAAAACATTTGTTTATTTAATATTCAAATTGATCTCATACCTTCCATTGTTCTCATACATCAGTATAGGATAACATAGGGATAACAAGAACTATGTGGTGAGCTAAAAATCCAAGAAAGGGAATACGAATAAGAATAAAGCTTTATCAAATTAGTTAGGATGCATGAAATAATGACTTAAATGCATATAACATAATTGTTCTTATGGAACCATAACATGAATATCATGGTATCATATAAACACAGAATCATACAAATGTATAAGCAGCATAAAACATGAATTTAGCATGAGTAAAGGATCCTTTCACTTAGAGGTGAACAAGTTAAGGCTAAACACAACCATTTTTGCACATTATAGACAATTCAAGGATAACCAACAAGACTGTTGGACATGGTAGTACAAGTCATGGATAACTGCCAAAACCATTGCATATAAAATCTCATGAAACTAAACTTTGCCCAATGCATTGGTGTGCTATCTGGGTACACCCATCCTAACATGTTCATGAATATTCCTTCCTCTTAATGAGTCATACAAAATCAATCATATATAAACATATGGAAACCCATGGAAATAAATGGGTATCATAATCATGTCATAAAGAATAATTTAATGGGTTTATCATACAACCATCCCAGAAAGAGACGAATTAGAACATACATATGCATATATCATGGTATGTTATGTCAAATAGAAGTGATAACATGTAAAATGAGTATTTATGAAATTTTATCATTAAAACCTTTTAGTGTGGTTTTAAGGAAAATAATAAAGATCATTTAAAACGGAAAATTGAATAATTTTTTATATAATAATTGAATAAAAAACAAGGTTTTAATAATATAAATTATTATTTAATAAATATAATGGTGGCTTAAATCAAATGGTAGACTGAACTAGAAAGTGGGTAAAAATTCAATAAGTTCCCCAAAATGGGTTTGCATATCAGGAAGTATTGAGGAGGGAATCACTTTAAATCATGTATATACCCAAAAGATAATGATTAATGGATCCTGATAAATGATTTTGGACATATAAACATAAATTATAATATGTACATAAAAAAAATATAGGATTTCATTTGGGTAAAAATAGAGTAAGAATAACCTGAAAGAATAATGGATGTCTGGGTAGAATCCTTTACCTTATGTCTGGTGGTGGTCTCCACATGATATTAATGGCATGAATTATAACACCCATGGAAAAGTGAGACTTAAAAGGCTTAATGTCACTACCCATGTCAACAAGGTGCACCTTTCTTTTCAGGAACCTACTTGATTAGAACTCCACAGTTAAGAATGCTTGGCCTCGAGTAGTAATCAGGATAGGTGACCTTGTCCTGGAGTAGTAATCAGGATGGTTGACCTTTTGGGAAGTTTCTCAGGGTGTGTGTGAGTGAGGAAAAAACACACTGAAAGAACATGTGTTGACGAATGGTGATAGTAATTAGTCTGATAAGAGACCCTAGTGAGTAATAGCCTATGGTGTTCTGGGAAGGCCACTAAGGTATTACAGGAGACCCATTGGGTCAGATGACAAGGTTCATGGCCCAAGGAGGCGGGTCATGACAAACAGTATCAGAGCCAATACCCAACCGGAAGTGCATACACACTACCTGGGTTTGAGGCTTGGGGTCCAAAATGAGGGAGCTGTGCTTTAAAGGAGTGGATAATGTAACACCCCTGGAAAAGAGAGACATAAAAGCCTAAATGTTACTACTCATGTCAACAAGGTGCACCGTTCTATTTGGGAGCCTACTTGATTAAACTCAAATGATATGCATGCTTGGACTATAGTAGTAATAAGGATGGGTGACCTTATGGGAAGTTTCCCAGGGTGTGTGTGAGTGAGGACAAAACACACTGAAAGATCATGTGTTGGCCTGTGGGGACAATCATTAATCTGATAAGAGACCCTAGTGAGTAATATTCTATGGTGTGCTGGGAAGGCCACCGTCCATGGGGTCTGATGACAAGGTTCATGGCCCAGGGAGGCGGGTCATGACATGAATAATCAAATTAGGTTCATTAATTACAGAACCTATTTTAAATTTCATTTGGTTACTTTGAGTGAATATGAATCATTATATAGAACATTAGTGATAATCTTTTGGGTTAATTGGTAGCTTTTTAGCACAACAAAGAAATTTCGTTTTATAAATCAATACCATGTGTACAAAAAGTTTCCATAACCATAGATGAGAAATAAAACATATATTATAGTCTATTTTAACCATATGAATGGTTTAATAATTATAATTTAAGAAAATAATGTAAATTTAAAACCCATAATCCTTGAATGTAGTGAATTAACACATCTTGGACGGTGTTTCTACTACTAGTATAAAATAAGGGTAAAGGTGAGATGATAATAAATTATTCAATTATAATAACAATGTTCCGGAACATATATGTTATTGGAGTTTTCATAACATTAGAAAAATTATAAGTGAGGATATTATAGCCTATGGTGTGCTGGGAAGGCCACTAAGGTATTACAGGAGACCCATGGGGTCAGATGACAAGGTTCATGGCCCATGGAGGTGGGTTATGAAAAATGGTATCAGACACAATACCCAGCTGAAAGTGCTTACACACTGCCTGAGTTTGAGGCTTGGGGTCCACAATGAGGGTGTTGTGCTTTAAAGGAGTGGATAATATAACACCCCTGTAAAAGTGAGACTTAAAAGCCTAAATGTTACTACCTATGTCAACAAGGTGCACCGTTCTATTTGGGAGCCTACTTGATTAGAACTCAAATGTTAAGCATGCTTGGCCTAGAGTATTAATCAGAATGGGTGACCTTCTGGGAAGTTTCCTAGGGTGTCTGTGAGTGAGGACAAAACACACTGAAAGAACATGTGTTGGCTTGTGGGGACAATAATTAGTCTGATAAGAGAACCAAGTGAGTAATAGTCTATGGTGTGTTGGGAAGGCCACCGTCCATGGGGTCAGATGAAAAGGTTCATGGCCCGGGGAGGCGGGTCATGACATGAATAATCAAATTAGGTTCATTAATTATAGAACCTATTTTCAATTTCATTTGGTTACTTGGAGTGAATATGTATCATTATATAGAACATTAGTGATAATATTTTGGGTTAATTAGTAGCTTTTTATCACAACGAAGAAATTTCATTTTATAAATCAATACAATGTGTACAAAAAGATTCCATAACCATAGATGAGAAATAAAACATATATTATAGCCTATTTCAACCATATTAATGGTTTAATGATTAGAATTTATGAAAATAAAGGAAATTTAAAACACAACATCCTTGAATGTAGTGAATTAACACATCTCGAACAGTGTTTCTACTACTAGTATAAAATAAGGGTAAAGGTGAGATGATAAAAAATTATTCAATTATAATAACAATGTTCTGGAACATATATGTTATTGGAGTTTTCATAACATTAGAAAAATTATAAGTGAGGATATAAAATAATATAAAATAACTTGAAAAGAAAGTAAAAGAATTGAAAAGATGAATTTACCTCTTAAATTAACCTTTATTGAGAGCCTATTAAGGGGAGAAAATTTGGTCTTTTGAAGAAACCAAGGGATGCGGGATGTGGAATAGGATAATGGGGGATATTTGAGAAAATAATTCCATGGAAAAAGGCTTGATAAAAGTGCAGAGAAGAGGGAGTGGGGTGGTTTTTATAGGGGAGGGTAGGAGAGTCTTCTCAATATTTTAATCATTATTTTATTATTTTTCTATAAGATAACAAATAGTGATGATTTCATGAACAAAAATAGTAATATGTTCATTTACATTTAAACCAATGGTGATTACATCAGTAGAACATCACCCAGGACTCAGTAATTAATGTATTTAGATTATTTTGTAAAAAATTGTATTTCACTATTCATAAAAAATTCAAGTATTTAAAACAATACAAAAAATTAGTCCTAGCATTTTTTTTATTATAATCCAAAATTGAAATGTATTTTTCAAAAAAAATCTAAAAATGATTAATTTGACTTTATATAAAAACCATATTTTACTTGAAAAAAAACATATTTTAAAACTATAACGTATTTTATAATGCTTTCAAAAATTACATAAGGTCTAATAAATTCATATTAAAAGAAAAATACATAAAAGTTTTTATTTATGAACACCTTTTTTGAGAATAAAATTTCTTCTAGATTAATTAATTAATTTTAATTCATTATTTATGACATACAAAAATACCAATACTTTTACTATGGTCATATTATGACTTATAAAATGCCTAAATCTTATTTATACATTCAATGGTGAGGGTACTATTCTATTCAACTATTTACTTTTCATAAGGGTATGTTACTATTCATAAGGGTAGGTTACTATTCAACAAATTTTTTTTTGTTAGATTAGAGCCCAAAAAGCCCCCTAAATACAATTGTGAATGTTAAATTTTCAAAGTTCAAGACACAGAAGTGGAAAAATTATGTTTAATGGTCACATAATATTTAGTATCAAGATATTTCATTATGTTGCCTAATGTGATTATGCTATAAGTAATAATTATAAGAAGGGAATTCCATTGAAAAAATATTGGGTCATTACAATGAGTGTGATCCTCTAAAAATCCCAAAGGATTATTTTTCCATTACTAGAGCAGGAGGGGTTGGTAGCACAGGAGGTGACTGGAATGATTCTATCTTCTTGGTAAGTGCCTTTACATGAGCAGTAAAGTGCATAGTAACTTCTACCTAATTAATTTTCCATTGGTTCATTCCACAATCACTTTACCAAAAACTGGCATTGTGAGAGACCACTTCTAAAATCATCTGGTCGACTTCCGACGTCTTAATCATGAGTCCACTGTCAGCAATAGAAAATACTATATTATGTGCACCAAGATGATGTCCCTGGTAAATGTTTTGAAGTTGATGTTATACATCTTGTCTGTGATGTTATCATTTTCAAGTAATCACTTTTAATCAATCCCAAGCATCCCTCGCTAATTCTCTTTTAACCTCGGCTATGTTTTGACCATATTATAGAGCATTTAAGTCTGAATAAGTGGGAAGTACATGTCAAGTTACATCATTAATAATCCATCCCATATGATGACAGACTTGAGAGATTGAATATTGATCCATTCTTTGTCTCAATTGTGAAATGAGAAATAGAAAAATCTTAATCAAAAAGAATATAAACATACTCCATGGTTTCAAAAGTTTTGGAAAACATTAGAAAAGTTTGAGATATAATTATGGAAGTCTTTACTCTAAATCCCACTAAAATTTCCCGTATTCTGTATCATGTGAATGAGTCAATGTTTGATATCAAATGTGTGGGCCTAAATTCATGGATTCACAATGATGGTAACAGAAATACTAATTGACAGTAGACCATAGTCCATAATGGTACACTTCTACAGCACTAGTCACTCTTCCTTATTGGAAGGTGGTTCATAATTGGCGTCTTAAATATATGGAAATGCAAGATTGTTACGCTCAACCATTGTGCATTAGTGACATAAAGTGATTGTTATATCTATTTCAGGATCATATAGAAGTTGTTATTGTGCATCCTTTCTTATTGATAAATTCAAGGACCCATTGATCAAAAACTAGAAACAAAGAGAAAAAATAAATAAAGAGAGGGGGAAAACGTGCACCTAAATGAGAAAAATGAAAAATTAAATGTGGAAAGAAAATAAGAAGGGGGGAGGATGAGGTAATTTGGTTTCGATATAAAGGTCTTCGTGCATGAGTAACAGCTATTCCCAACAATGATTCCAAAATTCTAATTTCCCACATGCGTCAATGAATTCACACGGTCTGGGGTAAGATTAAATATTTATAATTCCAAACTACACTTACTATAGTAAATATTAAAGTGGAAGTGTGGGGTCAATCCCATGAGGACTACTAGAAGGTCGATGATAATTATAACAAGACCCTGTAGACAAATTCTTTGGTTTCACTCTTTCAATTTGGTGTTTATTAAAGAAAGTTATGTTGGTTTTATTTTAAGAAATAAAGGAAGGTGTCAGGGTCAATTATAGAGTATAGGCAATGTGATATTCCTAAATCTATCATGGGATAGACCCATAGAGTATGTTTCAAACCTATGAAAATTATACCACCAAATTGGATCAACCAAAGCTGGAAAAGACTCCTTGGTCTAGAGTAATTGACAAAATAATTTTAGGTTTCTTAAATTGTATGAATAAATAATTATAGGATAATAGTCATAGCCTGATCTCCTCCAACTAGGTCATGGTCATTCAGTTTACACTTGCAATGGTCTGGTATAATGATAGAGAATGGGATTTGATATTTATTTGTAAACCTGGTTACTATCCATAGGGTTACCAAATTTTGATCATTATATATTATTTAGGATGAAACCACCCCTACTCTGGACCCCCAACCATAAGTGGATTAGTCATGAATTGTAATGATGATCAAAAGAAAGTAAATATAAATAATTTTTTTTAATTGAGAAGAAGATTAAAAAGAGAAAATTTATTATTAAAAAAGAAATATTCCATATCCAAAAATTCAAATAAATGCATATCTAATCAAAAAAAATATTTTCATGAGGAAAAAATGGGTAACGAGAAGTATGATATCAAAAAAATATGAAACAACCAAAAACATACTATTGATGATGAAATCAATGATGAATGATGCAATATTTTGATGAAGAACATCCTGTGGCATTGGAAATAGACATAAAAAACAAAATTAGTATTTTACGGATGAATAAAATGAAAGGAATGATTAACAACTCACATAGATTCATTAAAACAATTAATTTAATGAAATTATTATAATTTACGATGATTTTTTTTAAAAGAATAAATAAAATGAGATACAAATAAAATAAAACTAATAATCTACTGCACCGAGGGCACTACCAATATTAATAGGTTTGAGAAGAACAAGGCATACAAGTCCTTCACATTATGTAATTACATAAATGACATGGGTCCCAATTTATATAGATCATGTATGTTTGTTTCGTGGCATGTAACTTATATCCACTTTTCCCAATAAATAATTTTTTTGTATCATTGACTTGTTGAGCCTTTGAATCTTACACATCGTGCAATCTCTGTATGTCTTGTATGAATTTCACTTATGATGGGATTCTAAATATTGAAGGTTGTACATCATGTAATGGACATAAAAACTCTATATTATCTTTTTGTCCTTCCAAATCTTCATGTATTGGTCCACTACTGCATATGAATTATTTGAATGATTCCTACATGTCATGGATGTGATATACAATCTCAAAATCCTATTTTTTGAACTCTTTCAACATTAATTAATTTAAGTCCAGAATTTCTAATTCCTATGAAAGAAACAAAACCGAGTTCGTTATAAAATTAAACATGAGAAAACCCTTAATAAATTTACAAAAAATATTTATATAAATTTATCTTATCACCTATAGAGTTTGAATTGTACTCTAGTATTGACTATTGATTTGAGAATGATAATTAGTGTACAAAATCATCTCTATATCCAATGATTTTGAAAGAATTATCCAGAGTATCAAGGTAATGCTTGGACCATGATCCTATATAATGGATAGTGGTACTCCATATTTCTTCACCACTTCCCTTATTTATATATTAGCATGTTTTTCTAGGGATTAATCTTCTTTAATTATAATAAAATGAGTTGACTTTGTAACTCAATCGATTAGAACCAAAATTAAATTGTAGATTTAAAATTTTTGGGGAGTCCAGTTATTAATTTTGTGGGTATATTTTCCAATTTTCATACACATATGTGTAATGGTAGTAAAATTACCTTAAATTTATTTTATTAATCTATAACTTGTAAGCATACCAAGAATCATGATATGTATTCTTCAATGTCCCTCATCATGATATCCCACTATAATTTTTACTGAATATTATTTTATTTTTTCATATCCTGGATGAATAGAAAAGGATAATATATATTCATAATCAAAAATTTCATTCTTCATTTCCAATTTTACAAGACACGTATTAGGGTTCCAAACCTTATAAAACTATCCTTATCAAAGTTAAAGCTCATAATATTTTCTACCTTTTTTATCTTTACATCATCATTCTATGTTTAAGGGACATTGCATGAATGGAAGGTTTAGTAGTCATTTTCACTAGATAGGATTTATCTCCCCCATTATGACTTGAACATTCATCCCCTAAAAATCCATTAGTATTATTTGTTTTCAATATACATCCTGGATAGAGTATCATCATCTATCCTTCTAAGAGAATCAACCCCTTTGTTTTCCTTCCTCAAGTGGTAATGTATTGTGAAGTCCTAAAATTTTATCAATTCCATCTGTATTATTTTAATCATATTATGTTACTTCATTGTGAAAATATATTTCAAGATCTTGGTATTTTTATATAATTCATACTTTTCTCATTGAAGTTAATGACTCTAAATCTCTAACGATAATATCACTATTTTCATATAAATATTGTATGACAGATAATTTTACCAGTGAGTCTTTAATAGGAAGAAGTCATAAGAAATTATCTTATAATTATACATGATGATGAAACCCAATTCATTCTTTGAATAAAAATCCTTCCTCATTATTGGGTTATGTAACTACATGAATAGTGACCAGCCATTTTTTTGGTCCCTGAACATTCTCTACCTTCCCCTATGCAATGTAACTGCACACCATTATATTTCAAAAAATATAGTTTATTTCATATCCATGATAAATTTCTCAAAAAGTATCAACAATATTCGATTAATCCATTAAAATCACAGTCCTCGATTACAGTTGTCTATTTAAGCCATTTCACGATAATTTATTTCCTTGATAAATCTATTAATATGAACATAAGATTAAATAATACAATAATAATACATTATATGGAATGAATTCATAACTGAAATTTTTTGAAACAAGTTTCTCTATTATTAAGCTATTTATGAAAATCCAAAAATGATCTTAGTTCTCTTGCTTTATCATTGAATTTACAATAATTTTATTAGTAAATAAAACCAAAAATTGATCAATGTTGTATCTTAAGACTCTATTCCATTGATATAGGAAGAAATAATGTTAATTTTTAATTCCAAAGTTTATGATTATAAATTCATAGTGTACTTACCTTATCTGGAAAGCCATTATGGAAATATACTCTATTTTAACAACTAAGTAATGATATCCAGATCATAAGATGATTATCAAGAAGAATTGAACTGCATTTTTTGATCAAAAAGTACGTATATATGTGGTATAGGATATATTTTCTTATTCAAAATATCTTTAATATTAGGATTGTCAATAAAAAGTCTAATTGATCCATCCTTGTTTTTCACTAAGAGGATTGGTTCACCACATGGAAAATCACTAGGTGGATAAAACCCTTGTCTATTTTTTCTAATAACTTCTTCTTTAATTTCTCCAATTCAAAAAGATTCATTCTATGTGAACATTATAAGATAATAATAGATACTTGTATGATTTCTATTCAATACTCAACATCATGATCTATGGTATTATCATTGTTCAATACAGGTTCAACACAATATTTTATATCTCTAATGTTGGATGGCATGTGTAGTTTTTATTTAGATCTTTTGATTTTCTTTTTAGATAATTCCATACCTTTGGGAAAGAGGTATATTTAAGGTTTCTAGTTCCATGTGTGTTAGGTAATGACAACCAACTTTGAGGTGGTTTGGGGATTCTTAGTGCATGATCTCAACATCTTCGACATGATTATTTTCATGGATTGGATAATCAACATGATAAAAAATATAGACTATTATCATCATCAGGTATAATTCTTTTCTATTGATGGGGTCCGTCATGTTTTCCATTCTGAGTGTGACACTAGATTGGGATGGGTGGGTTTTTTTGTTCCTCATCCTAGTATAATCACATTCAGCACATGAGCCTTAGCCTGGTTGGTAAGGACTCTGTAAGTGCATCCAAACAACCAGGGATCAAATCTAGGTGGAGGTAGAATTTCTCGGTTACTGTAGAAGTACTGTAGCATGTACTATAGTAGCACTGTAGCCGGAACTGTGAAGTACTGTAGCAGGTACTGTAGCGGGAGTGTAGCAGGCACTGTTGGGAACTATAGCAACCAGGAATATGGCTCCGTTTGGGCCTTCAGGCCACCGATTTGATCCCTAAGTCCTATAAGGCCTTCAGGCCACCCATGCCTTTGGGTTAGTAAGGCCTTTAGGTCACCTTAAGGCCTTCGGGACACCTTGAGTGTAGATGCAAACCAGACAACCTACAATGAACAAGATCTAAAAGGAGGATGAGCAAGGAACTTTCACCACAGTATAAGCTAAAAGGATTGCAAGAATGAGAGGTTATGGAACCTTCCATCAGGACAAGCCTGTGCATGCATAGGAATGCCTATCCGAATAGCCATGAGAATGTGGAGAGCTGATTTCATGATGAAGATGCGGGGGATGAGCAGTTCCAAGTAGTTAGTCTGGGTTGTATGTAATGTTTGAAGCCTACGGGCAATGAATTCATCTAAGGCCTATGGTCCATGTAAAACATATGCCTACGGGCCTTGTAAGGGTTCCAACTCACCCCTTGAAAGGTGGATTATCAAAATCAATAAAAAACTAAGGCCTTTGGGCCATTGGAGATAATATAATCACATTTATGTAGTCATAAATTTTTATTAATTCATTTAAAAATTTATTTGGAGGACATTTAGTTTCTATTATTTATCTGTATCCTAATGTATTTTCATATGATTTTTCTAGATTCCAACCAAAGATAGTGGTTGATTTTACTATTTTTATACTCATTATAATGATTCCCATTTCTTTGTCGGCCTACTGAATAGTACCTACTATGTTTGGGGAACATAGGTTCTATATTAAAGACCTTGAAGTGAAAGTATTTATTCTTCGGAGCATATCACTATGTAATTATCTATGACTCTTTTGTAATAATTCAAACCTAAGTATCTGTATTTTCATTCATTATCAAATGTTTAATCGGGTGACTATTAAGAAAAATTATACTTTACCTATAATTGATGATATCTATGATCTACTTTGAGGGGGTCATTGGTTTCCCAAGATTAAACTACATTCAAGGTACATCAGTTTAGATTCCTATGGTATGACATACACCAGAAAACATTTTAGATTCGATATGGGAAT
Source organism: Viscum album (assembly GCA_963277665.1). NCBI lineage: Eukaryota > Viridiplantae > Streptophyta > Magnoliopsida > Santalales > Viscaceae > Viscum > Viscum album. The sequence continues at coordinate 1,155,804,600 of OY728138.1, forward strand.
TCTGAGTTCATTTATATACTATTAGGAATCACTAACACTCATACAGTATTTATTTCATTGATAAACTGGATATTTCATCAATTATTGGACTCTATTGCTTTTTTGTAGATGATATCATTTTATAATTAAATTATATGGAGGAACATTTGGAATATTTGGATTTCCTTATTTGAACTTTGAAATAACATCATCTATACAGTACAAATTCTACATGTTATTTTTGGATCTGAGAGGTGAACTTTCTAGGTAATGTGATATCTAGGAGGGGAGTCTTAGTAGATCTAGGAAAGGCAAGGGATGTTATGTCCTTAAAAAATACGAGAAATATATTAATGATTTTAAATATCTCGGGTTTTACTGGTTATTAGAGATGGTTTTTTTCAAGACGTCTCCTAGAAAATATCTTCAATGAAATATTTGACCCATAAGGTTGTCAAGTTTGTTTGGGAGGAAAAAATTAAGTGTAATTTTAAGGATCTGAAGGCGAGGTCAACTTAAACACTACTGTTGATTCTTGTAGTACAATGTTTTGGTTATGATGTTTTATGAGAATCCCCATGTATGGGTTTTAGATATGTCTTTATGCCAGGGAAAAAGGTGGTGTCTTATAGATCATAATAGTCACACCCTCATCAGGATAACTATCCTACCAAGATATTGAATTGTTAGCAGTTATTCCCACATCAAGACGTGGAATTTCTATCTTTTAGGGATCAATTTAAAGTATATAATGATCAAAAAATCATAAAGTATGTTTTCACTAAAAGCTATTTGAACATGTGAGAGCGTTTTGGGTTGATTATCTTTAGAACTTTGATTTTGATATTTTATATAACAGTAGGAAAGGAAATGTTGTTTTTGATGCACTGAGCCAAAGTTTACTAATCCAAGAAGTTAAGGAACCAATTGAAGAGTTTTCTCTAAGGAGTTTTTTCAGGATGAACATGGGAGTGAAAAGTGGTTGGTGGCCAGGTGTTCTTGGATTTGATAAAGGATGACTCATCATTTTATGAGTGCGTTCAAATTGAGACCATGAAAAACACCAAGAGTTGATGTTTAGGAAAAATCCTAAATTGATGGGAAACTATGGGTTAGTGGTATTGATATCCTATTAGAGATTTTTGATTTCATAACTGTTTGGTCATACCTTTTTCTAGGACATATGAGTTGTTAACCAGTGGATACCATTCATGTTGGTCTGTGAACCCTAGGAATGCTATAATGTTCCACGATTTGCGACGTTTGTATTTATGGTTAGATATGATTTGGTTAATTGTGGATTTTTTATCATGGTGTCTCATTAGTTAAAGAGTTAAGGGGGAACACCAGAGATATGCATGGTTATTTTAGCTTTGACTCTTTTTGGTGTAATGTGGGATAAAATTTCATGGATTTTGTTATTGGATAACCATAGACGCCTAGTGGGAAGGATGTGATTTTTTTGATAATCAATAGACTCAATAAATTTGTGTATTTATTACCAATAAATTAAATTATGAATATAGAATGGTTCGGAAACTTGTTTTCACAAGATATTGTGGGACATCATAGGGTTACCTCTGTGGTTGTTCCTGATAGGGAATAACTGTCAATGTATAGATTTTAGAATGTTTTTCTAGAGGCAATGGATTCCAAATCAAAATTGGTCATGAGTTATCATCAATAGATGTATGGACAGATAGATAGGGTTATCCATGTTCTTGAGGATATGATTTTGGGATTCTGTTCTTTATTTTAGTGGATTTTGGGGTAGTAATTTTCCTTTGGTTGAGTTTTCCCATAACAATAGATAATAGTAATTGAATATAATGGAACCATTTGAGGACTTATATGGGAGTCCATGTCAATCTCCCCTATGATGGAAATATTTGGGAGTGTGGTCCATGGTTGGGACAATTCTAGTTCAGGAGATGATGGTGATGGGGTACTTGATTTAGATGTGTTAAATCATGATACAAAATCATCATAAATCTTATGTGGGTTGTCATTATCATCCCCTGCATTTTGTGGTTGGTGATCAAGTTATTCTCATTGTTCCACCTCACATTGGACATCATCGGTTGGGTATGAAATTTAATTTAGAACTGGGGTTTTTGGTTCCCTTTGGACCATCTAGAAACAAGGGAGGGTGGCCTACTGGTTGGAATTACTATTTGGTTTGAATTATATCCAAGATGTTTTTCATGTTTCCATATTAAGGAGGTATATTCCAGATCCCTCCCATGTGATTAGTTTGGAGGATGTAAATCTTGAACTTTTTACCAATTGTTTAATATTCTAATACTGATTATGGATTTCTAAGATAAGACACTACATTGGAAAACAATCCCCCTATTTTGGGTACTGTGGAAGTGTAAACATGATCACCAAAAGACATAGGAGAAGGAGTCATTTATGTGGTAGTAGTGGATTTTCTTTATTATGGATCCAAGATCATGATCACTTTTTTGGTATATACAACATTTATGGAAGTGATATTGTAACACCCTATTATGTTTCTATCATGAATGTTCTAATACATTCATTTTGTTTCCATTTTATTTGGTAATTATTTTCTAATAATTAAATTGTGAGGATACCTATAATTGTGAAGTTAAATCATTTTTGGAATTTTCAACATAGAAAACTACATTTTATACTACTCATAGGGTACTTACAAATCATGTACGTGAATTACATTCTCCTTAATGGATATTTTTATAGAATCCATGAACTGTGAAATTGGTGTTAATATTCTACAAGTCATGTAATAGGTACATGTTGTTTCTGTATAGAAGTATGATTTTTTATAAAAATGATATATGTTTTTATCATATATGGACCCCAAAGATTACACAATATGTAAATTAGTTACAAACCATGTAAATGTTATGGTGTTAGTTCTTAACATGTCATATAATTGATTTACATAATTAATTCTCTATGAATCTTTCCTCTATTGAAATGTTGAGCTCCTTATGTGATTTTGGGTGATTCCCTCTCTTTCGAATCAATTTGTTAATTGATAGATCATTATTGAGGTTGAATTGATTTTCTATGGGTATGTAATGTTATTTGTTATTCTTGGGATTTAGTTGAAGCTATGGTTTGGTTGTGGTTTTGTGATCAGAAAGGGTTTTCTATGAATAATTTTTATTCTATTTTCATTCCTTTTCTTATTAAGGTCGATCTGGTTATTTCTAATCCCCATTGTCAAAGGAGACTAGGTTTCTGTAACATGGAGGTAGGTGGATCTATCCAACTATGCTAATTTCTTTACAAGACCTTTGTTCACATTGATTCCTTGAAATTTGAAATGAAATTCCATTATGTTGAAATTGAAAAGGACATGGGTTCATGTTTTAAATAGTATTTTCATTGACATTGGATTTTATTAATTTATAAAGTAATGTATTTATAAACACTAATCCACATTCACTTGGATTTGAAATGATTTTTATAAGAATATGACATTGGTTTTTAAAATATAAATAGACAATAATTGCATAGTGGGAACCATGTGCATTGATATTAAGACACTGGTAGCCTTAATATGTGTGACACCACAAAGAGGTAACATCATGTATATCGAGGGACTGTTGTAGGACATGATATTAGATGGATCTAACCATATTCCTTTTTTGGATCATGAGTCTCTATTACATATTATCCCATGCATAGAGCCTAACTGTATGGTTTATTGTTTTCTCTAGTATTTTATTACATGATAGATTATTTCATGGATGTTTTCCAACATGTATATTTATATTTCAGTATGTTTAGCTAGATTTTTCCATGTCTTCTATGTTTTTGGTTTTGTAAAACATGCTATGAAATTTGTGGAAAACCCGAGGAAAAAATTAGAAATGTTTTCAAATAGTTTTATTAATAAAACATCCTATAAATATATTATTTTTATAGGTATAAATTTTAATTATGGATATTAGAGCTTTTATATATTCTAAGGTGGTTTCCTACTAGGATATTTCTTTTACAACCAACTTCTTCTTTTGGGAAACTGTAGACCATGTTATGTATGAAATATGGAAAGGGAAGTGAATTCTATAGTACACAGGCTTCCCTTTAAGTAATTGTTTTTACTTTGGCTGGTTTATTGGGGTGAATTTTGGTCACATGGATACTTGTTAGTCTATACTTTTCATACTTCCTAGTTTATCATGTTTGGCTAAGTTGAATCTCTCTTTGTTTCTTATTTGTTCTCTAGTAGAATGTATTATTTATCCAATATTTAGGACTGGTTTTTTATCTTTGATATACCTTACCCCATATTGGGATATCATGGGTGACTGGTCCAGTAAACCCAATTTGGTCTATTACAATTATTATATACATTTTTACATCCCATGAGTGAAAAAATGATATCAACATTCATGAATATATACATCATACTATCTCCAAGAATGGTATGATTAATTTTTTTTATCTATAAATTTTTTGAATGATTCTAAATATGAATTAAATGAAATTATATGATAATTATATCATGATTAAAATTTGGATATTATGGAACAATAATCAAAGAACATGAAACTAAACTATATAATGATAAAATATATGAAAATGGATGTACTTATCACCACAAACCTAGATTTTAGTAAAGAGTTATTACCAAACAAGGGTAAAATGTTATGTTTAAATAAAATATGTTATGATATATACATATATGTTTCTGGAATAATTTTACAATAAATATTTATTTATTTTACATGAGATTAAAACCTTTAATAAGGAATTCAGACCTTAGGTAAGTGATTTTCATCTCACAATTTTTTTCATGTGACAGATCCCATATTCCCCACAAATTTTGTTATTTTATGTATATAATTCCCATGAGTTAATTTTATGGTTATTCAAATGAAAATTATGAGATATAAATTTCCATATAATATTTATTCTTTTTTGTGGATTACGATTCTAAAGTGTCCAATGTTCTAAGTGTTTTATGATATAATCCCACTGTTTATCAGGTTTGATTTTGATTATTCTTACAATTATTAAATATTATTATATACCTATCAAGAAACTCGTGAAATTTTTTCTCTATTATTTATTTATATAAATTACAAGTTTTAAATTCATTTTTATCTTTTTATATGCAAAAATAATGAAATAGTGTTTTTATGGAAAATCGAATTTATTTATCTCTTCTGTCAAAAATCATTTTTCATCAATATAGATGTTTTTGAAATATGAATGGAAATATTTCCTTAATATAAATGGAATGAACAAAATTTTATACTTTTATAAAAACACAATTCTTTAAAGATTACTATACAACATTAAAAGAATATTTTGAAAAAAATTTATTCAATATATGGAACATTTTGAGATTTTTAATAAGTCATTTCATAGTGGAGTATATATTTTGATAGAGAAATGTTAAAAGTGATATTTTAAAATCATATTCAATTTAATATGGTCTCCTTGGATGTTTCCAAAAAATTTATAGGGGATATTATCACATGATACAATCCTTATTTTTTATTATTTTGATAACAAGATGTTTATGGAACCTGATCCTCTTGACATGGGTTGTGTTATCATGAATTGATATAGAGGTTATGAAACACATTTATTTTTTATGGGTTATGACATGATGAAATGTTTATGAAACATGATTTCTTTTCATTAGTTATGATATTATGAATGTTTTATTATATTGTGGAACATATATATTTTTTTATTTTTGTTATGTAATCAGTGGTCCCAAAATTATATATCCCTTCAATGAAATAGGTAATTATGGATATATCATGAGAATAATGCAAATATAATGAGGTTGTAATCTAGTTCAATAAGGGACATGTCCCACTATGATTTTCTTGGGAGTTAACCTTGACTACTCTGATGGTTTATTGAGTGAACTCATCCTACTATAATAACCTTGGAAGTTGTCCTTGATTATTAAGGAAGTTATTTTCTTTGCTTTGGTGTATTCCCAAAACTGATTTCTTATGTCGATGTTGTACTCTAATAGATTTTTTTCTTTATTTCCTTTAGGATTCATGTTTTATGAACGAGTAATATTTACGCCCTGATCTAATATTATGATCTATGATATGAATTCTATAGTTTCAAATATTATTTTCTTATCCTCATACCATTATGCTCAAGTAATATTTATGTGATCGTTAATATATAACTTGTATACCCCTAATAATCATCTAATATCACTCTTTATTATATTTCATTTCCTAATGTTATTAATAATAGTATTATGAAGGATATGTCTATGAAAGGTGATAGTTATAAAGAACTTAGTGGGAGATGATGTAGTTAACTATTGAAAATGTTGTTTATATGTCAATGTTTCCAAAGATATGAGACCTATATTATTCATGCATGGATAATTATGTTGTGTGATGAATATTAATTTAATAATACGTACTATGATCGTATTAAATTTATGGCTCACTATTTTTCTATCATAAAAAAGGAGTCCTGTCATTAGGAACACTCATGTGTGAACATTGGTCAAAGAATGTTTTTCAACCTAGGGGATTCATTTGGAAAGGTATGTAATTAGGGAATATGGTAAGAGTCCCATCTATGTGTTGTATCTTCCCATGGTGTTCTTTAATAGGTTTCAATTACAGCTTAAAATTAATAAGTCTATATAGTTCATGCGAGTATCATATCAAGGTTTATTTATGCTTTGTAAACTAGGATAAGATTTTTTTTTTGAGAACCCTTATTGTAATCATAATTCTATAAAAATAATCTATGTTATGGTATATAAAGAAATGTAGTTTTCCAAATAAAATAACCATGTTTGGATACAACAAGTGGGTAATGTTTTGGAAAAGATTCATCTATGGGTAATTTGCCTTAAATGTTTGGGTCGGGTATATCATGTCCATCATTTAGGTGAATGGTGTGTGTTCCCTTCCTATGAACCTATTTTGACTCTATATCAGAAGATATACCAGGGTTAATTCACATATTAATTATAATCCATTATAAAGTATTTGAATAAATGATGACATGAATAACGTGGGTCTAAAATAAGTTGTTATATATCTAAAAGAAGATTTCAATATTTAGAAATACTATAAATGATTTTTCAAGATTAATCCCCCATATTATTCGTTCTTGATGGCCATGCAAACTATTTTGGTTTTAGTAAGGAATTGAAGAAATAATGATTATATTTATAAGTTAATAGTTAAGACAAAAAAATTATGTTCCATTTATAATATTCTTTATATTAATTAATAATTTTATCTAGGAATGTTAGTTTTTATCCTCAATGATTAGTTATTGAATTAACAATTAAAACAACTAATGGTACAATGGTCATATATCAACTGTATTATTCTTCTCTAGTTGAATTTTCTTGTAATATGCTTCCTATGAATATTTATACTGCCCATCTGGTTGAAATTAATGTTATCTGAGGAATTTATTATCTTTATCTAATGAAATTAAAATAAAATTTCCAAGTAAGGTATTTCATGTTTAATAATCAAAACTAACCTATAATCATCTATTGGTGAAAATATAAATATCAAAATTAAATGGAAATTTTATCGATATTGTGGGTCTTGGTTCCTATTCTTAAGAAGTACTTATCTCATATATTTTGGGAGAAACTAAAAACCAAAGATATGCCTATAGTTTGACTGTTTATTGATATTTTCTTCAAAGAGTTTTCCAATATTCTTCCAAAGCATAAACTTGAGTTCTCAATAGAAAACATATCTTTCTTTAAACTTATTTCAAAGACACCATATAATGTACACATTATTGATTTATTGGAACTAAATAATCAACTCTAGGATAATTTTGAAAATATATTTATTCGGCCAGGTATTTCACCTTGGGGTGCCCCGGTTCTATTTTTCATGAGAAAGGTGGACCAATGCGTCACTTCATTGATTATTGGGAACATAAAAAGATCACAATAAAAAACAAGTATCACCTAACTATTACTAAATACTTGATCGATCAAATACATGGTTTTCAATACATTTCTAATATTTACCTTTATTATAGATATAATATCATAGAACCCTCACTATCAAATCTAGTGCAAAAATCATAAAATTTACGTGTCTATGTTTGATACAAATTAAGGTGACCAAATATTATCCATTCAAAATATTAAAATATTAAAATGAAAAATTGAATCACTTATATACCCAAGGACCATTTAAGATTATAGATTTATAGAATTAGGAAACACTCTTATAAAAAAATACCCATGTTTTTAAAATAGAAATTATCCCACAAAACCTGGATTTTATTTTTTATAATAAGTTATCATAATCATTCATATGAAACCATTAAATAAAAATTAATTCAACATTATTATTGATAAACTAGGGAAAGTTTTATATAATAAGTTTTATATTAAATTCTCAACCAGGGTATACATGTGAATTAACAACAACATTACCTCATTGGACATAAAAAGATCATAAGTGCATGATCACATAATCAATGTGCATTATAAAATCATAAAAGAACTCATACACATCAATACCGAAATCATAGATCATGAAATATATAATAAGATATTAACTAAGAAAAGAGTCATAATAATAAAGAGTTATGAGAAATGTTATATCATTCGTGATCAAAGGAAACATTATAAACCCATTGTAATAATGTATAATTTTTTTTTGGAATCTTGTAAATTTTTCACCATATAACTCTTACAAAACCCATAAAATTGGAATAAATATATAGTTTAATTCTAATCTGATTCTATAGAAAACATAATCATTAAACAATGTATTTTAGAAATATCTATGTGTACTAATAATATTAGATATATCAGGATCACCCAGAACTATCTGGTTGCACCGATCATATAATCTACATCAAGCTCACTCACTGCTATCTTGTTCAACCCATTGTATAATCTATATCAGGCTCACCGAGTTCTATCTAGATGCACCCATTATATATAATGTATAGGAATGACATCATGAATAATTTAAAAAGAGATTAAATTTTATCATCAACTCACAGAAACAACCATCACTATATTAAAAACATTATTAACCAGAGGAAAATAAACAGGTACTAAAACAATATCCTTGAAACATGATTGGCTCATGGAAAAGAAACAGGTCCCATAACAATCACATTTAAAACATGATCATCCTAGGGAAAATAAACTCATTCAATAATAATCACTTTGAAAAAATATTAATCCTTTCAGAGAAATAATGAGGATGATATTATTACAAAATATACATATTGGAGGACAAGTATCAATAAGGGTGGTTAATTTTTAATAATTTTAATACCAGTATAAAATCGTTAAATTATTTTTGAGGAAAATAACCCTTTAATTTTTAAAATCACTTTCAAAAAAATAAAAAATTCTAAAAATGTTGAGAAATTAGTATTCTAAAAAAACATGAAAAAACATAAATTAAACATAATGGAAAATCATGGACAAGTATCTTGGAAAATAATTACATGTCATTAATGTTTAAAATAAACATTATTCTCAAAACATTTTGTCAAATTGAGTCAAAAGTAGAACATTTGAAAACTATTATTAAACATAAATTTAAATCATTTTAAATGAATGTAAAAGTTCATATAAAACAGTGTTAAGAGAACATTTATTCATATAAAAGATATTTTTTTGAAAACAATTTAGAAAACATGGTTATAGAAGAGAAAGATAAAAGATTTAAAAGATTATAAAAGATCATTATCCCTTTTAAAAGAATTTATCAAAGTTTATTTCATCAATAAGGGAGGAAATTAAAATCAAACATGTAAAACACATACATAACTGGTTAATAAAAAAGGGTTAGATTTAATAAAATAATATCATGTGATTTCCACGAATGTAATAATAAATATAAACAATCTTGAAAAAATGATATAGTAACCAAAAGCCTTTGTCATATTGGTAACTCTTCAATCATAATCCCCATGAAATAATAACAAAACATGTTACATTAAATATAAAGAATATGTAAATATTAATTATATTACAAGAAAAAGTTATAGTAGATAAACATAATATTTGAGCATTAGTGTTTATCATTACATTATGGATCAATGATGGAAAATTGTGATGAAGCCCCTTCATATTTGTTAATACCTAGATAAAAAACCATGAAAATAGAGAACACCATATGTATTTTGAAATTCAAATAATATCAATTTAAATAATAATAAAATACATTCATTTGTATAACATAAACCACATAATAAAAATTAGTGGTGAATATGACATATGTCTCATATATGTAAAGAAAGAGAAGAAAACGCTTCTCTGATGTCTAGAATTTCGATTATTTTTCATTATATAATTTCTAAGATTATATCAATTATTTCATTTCATTATAAAATTTTAAATTTTTAACACCTAATACTTATAATATTTCTTATTTCTTTATAATGAAATATTTTAATACTTAATTAGTTAAGTCCTTGTCAAGTATTTAAAGGATGTTTGGTTCATTGCTTAAAATATGTATTCAGTGTGTTGACCATGGTCAAATAGTTACCTATTTCAACATCTCCATAATAATATTTATGAAATACTTATCATATTTATTTCATCAATTATACATTTAAAAATAGTCATGAAAAATATTTATGAAAAATTACCAATGTTATGGTCATGGAGACAATAGGTCGTATATACACATTCATAATGATACAATTTTTCAGCGATCATTATAAAGATATGGTATATAATTTTCTAAATTTATAAAATTTATGTAATAGAATAAATAACTAATTATTTATTTAAATATAGTTTCATATATTATTATTTTGATTTTGTGATGAAAAATGGAATCACATCACATTATGGAGGCTTTAGTCAATAAGTTTATGAGAGACATTATCATTTTTCAGTGTAAGAAATATAATGATATATTATTTTTGAAGAAGATTAAATATGTGATTATTATTATTATTATTTCATTAATATCACATATTTTAATTAAATTTATCCTAATTAACATCCAAGTAAAGTGTTAGTGAAAAACAAATCATGTCGCTTTGTGAGGCTGTAGTCTGTTGTCCACAAATGTGACATTATTGTATCCCCTACGGAATGAAATGTAAGAAGGTATGTGTGATATATTAAATACATAAATATAATATGTAAAAAAATATAATATATACATTAAATATATCATTAAAACATTTTATAGGTGGTGATGTTGGAAAACGAATAACATTGGTTTGTGTGGTGCTTTTCCACCGTACACACAAATGATGACTTCATATCCCATTTGATTAAGGATGAGGTGGATTTAATTTATTCTATTAACATAATAAAATTTATATATATATAATATATATATATAATTTAATATAATTAAAATTTATTAATATTTTATGTAGATGGAATATGATATAAAATTAATATGCTCAGTTAAGCACGATACCTCTTCTTTGAGAAACCAATTCAGTTAAGAACCAAAATCCTTCATAGGATTTCTTTATGAACAAAATATCTGATCAATGATGTGGAAATTGAAGTATTAAGTTAATTTTGGAAGTTATTTTCTAATAAAAATGGACTTTAAAGTGTGAATAATAGTATAGAGGGGGTGTCCTTTTATAAGTGATGTGAGTGGCACACATGAAATTTTTTAAAATAAAATGGTGTACCCAAGTTTTTTACATTACAGGAAAACCCAAAATGTACCATTATCATGCCTTTGACATTATAAGGTTTTAATATGTCTGTAAAATTTATTTATATAATTTTTTTTAATTTTCACAATCATGTTTTTAGTTTATTCTCTGGTAAATTTCTTTTCCCCATAACCATAGTAATTAATTCTTACAGTTTTTACTATTCATTGTGGTCAAAAATTAAATTGAACATAATAGATAATGTAAATTATTATGATTAAAAATATGAAATATTTTTTAGAAAAATTAATTTATATAGTTATGAAATTATAATTTAAAATTAAACTCTCAAAGGTGATGAAAAAGTGGGTTTTCAAGAAGAGTATTTTTCAAGGAAACATGTTTTTATATTAAATATATGGCTAATAATAATTATAGTATGAAAATAAAAAAAATATTTATAATATTATTTATATTCAATTTAAAACATTTATATTTATTAATTATTCTAATTAATTGAAAATGAGAATCATTATGCACTTTAAAATAATTTTTTGAAGAAACCCATTTTTGACCAAAGATATTACTTAAACAAATATCTAATATAAAGATGATTAAAATTTAATTAATAGATTAAATAAAATAAATAATAGTTTAATTACATGAAATAATATTTAAACCATAAGCAAACTTTAAGATTAATTAAATAATTTAAAATACAAGATATTTTTACAAACATCGGTGTTTTTACCTATTCCATGAAAAAACCACAACTCCAAATAAATATCAAAATTTAAACCTATGTAAATTATGATATGACCATTTTGAAAAATGAATTTAATTTTATAAAATAATGTCTCTAAAATTTTATAAAATTATAATATTTTCCAACAGAAATAAATCAAAAACATTTTTAAAGAAAATATATTTTTGAAGAATGAAATTACTTTTCCCATAAATTGGTTGATTATTTACTAATAATTTATAATTAATTTATATATATTAGGAAATTAATGTATATATATCATAAATTAGTTAGTGTAATTTTTACATATCAATTTAAAGGTTAGGTTATGATGATTATATATTTTGTACGTTTTTTGACATCAGTATAGCATGTTGAATACTCTATTAGACATAATTTTATTTTCTCAATTATCGAGGAGTTAAATCATCCCCCTCCCCCACCTCAATAAATTTCTCCATGGGAATTTAAAATTTATCATGGTAATCAAGGATTTTACATTTGAAAAAATAGTGGTTGTAGACACACCTCATAAAATGGTTTAACAAAACATATTCTTGGTAAAATAAAAAGTGAAGTAAGAACGTAATATGGAATAATGCCTAACTTGGGTTACAAGTAGGAAAATATTATTTGAAAGTGAATATTCCTAAGTGTAAGAAAATAGTAAATAATTATAGGGAGTGATATATATTATTAATCGTAACAAATTTAATTGTCAAGGGAAATTTAAAGGACACAAAACCATAAATGTAATGTATCAGATCTTTTTTCTATGTATTATTTTTAAATATTATATGGGATTATTACGAGACCAGGAGTAGAGACGGAACCTCATTCTAAGGCCTGGTGAGCTCGGAACGGTGGTTTGAAACTTTTTATGTTAATTTAGTCGGCACTTACGCGCGGTTGTGATAGTTTCCAAACGGATGCTTAGATAAAAAATCTGAGGGCACCGTTGTTTCTAGGATGATGACATTACCCAAGAACAAGCCTAACCTCTACTGGCGCAGGTCGAGGGAAGAAGTTAATTTTCAGATGCTTTTAGTAAAATAAAATAAAATAAAATCTTCAATGTTTATTTTATTTTTATGGAAACATCCACTGCAGTGCGGCGACAAGAAAAAGGTTTCAATATTAAATTCTTTGTCTTAATGGATTAGAAATAACAACTTGACTCATTAAGGCTTTAGTGTAAAAGAATGTTGAATCATGATTCCCTTTTAATGGGTTAAGCGATCGGTGGTCGTTGAGGAATTTTTGAGAGGAATCTCTGGAGGATCTGCGGAGCACCGAAGCAAACCCTCAATGACGAACGATGACAGATTGAAGTTGGAGGATCTTGACAATGACAGCCACATGACACCTTCATCAGAAATCGATCCCAGCTGAGTTAGGGGTTTGTTATTTGAATTCTTTTCTCCATTTTTGATTTTTGAACGATGAACATGGATCAACCATGAACAAGTTGATCTTCGGTTTTGTTCATTCGTGTGGGTGGGTTTTATCAGGATGATTCAGGGAATTGATCCATGTTGAATTGTTTTTGTTAAATTCTGCTCCATTTGAGCCTAATAACGAGAGAGGATCAATTCCGTGACGAACGATGGCGGAGGTTCGTTCCTCAAATTTGTTCTATTGGATTTATTCCCTTTTTCTTTCACTCGTTCTTCGCATTCTTCATGGGACGATGATCAATGGATCATTACGTATCCATTTTTCTACACAATGGTCCCAAATTGGAGAATCAACACCACATCAACCTTGTGAAGGTTCAACGATGATGGAAGACTACAGATCAGAGCGAATCAGGAAGGATCGTTCTTTGAGCGTTCTTCACACGGGAAGATCAAAACATGTTTTCAGAGCCGATCGGAAGCTGGAAAACACCATAAGTAGCTCCTTGGCATCGAGGTGACCAAAACCTGAAGGTTTCATGGTGATCAGATGGCGGGATTGACGATCGGGGCAGCACGAGAGGTATACCAGTGAAGAGCATCGTTTCTGGAAATTTCTAAAATACACGGCGTTTACTTCTGGAGAACATGCCATGTATTGTTGGCGGCGGCTAGGGTTTCGGGGGTCAGAGAGGAATCACACAGCATGTGACCCTAGTCACATGGTGTGTTAGACTTTCCATGACGCTCGGCGTGTATTTTGGGAAATACATGGACACGAGATGATCTACACAGCTTCATAACATGGTGTGTATAGCATGATAGAGGCGGCTACGCGAGACTCAGTGTGTACCCAGGGGGTACACATACACGAGATGGAGTACATGACCATGTACTCGATCACACGGCCAGGCGAGGTCAGTAGCATGGGTCACCCCGTGTTACGATTACACGGGTTGGAGTACACAGGTTGATGACCATTTACGGGCACATAGCCAGCGTACACGGGGCCAACCCCAGTCACTTGGACACGGCGTGTACATCGTACTACACGCCATGTACTCAATTTTCTATAAGATCAGCCTTACGACATGGGCCATTGTACACAGGAAGTACCTAGGGTCAAACAACACGGTGTGTAACTTTTCTACATGCCTTGTACTTTCGGGAAAACAGCATGGTCTATTGTTCATCGTATCTTGAACATATTTTGTTTGGGTTAGTGCCCCTTCTTCTCATTCCCCTGGAGGCCAGGCATCATTCCCTTCTACAGAAGTATGATCCCTTCAGCAGGAGTTTCTATGATAGAGTCGGCATCCCTCCGAGAGGCCCAGAGTGAGATCCTCAATCCATTCCTGACCCTAAGTAAATCCAGGCATCGACGTGACCAACTCTACCGAGAACTGATCTTCTACCTACCTGACATATAACCTAGCTGGTGAATCCGAATGAGTCACGGTATCCTCCATGGACCTTGAAGTGATCCTCATCTCGGTATCATGATCTTTCGCACTCAAGAGAGTGTCTCCCATAATGAGTACTTATATCTATCATGACCCTTCCCAATCAGGAGTGTGTCTCTCGTAATGAGTGCATCTACCTCTCCTAGATGTTCCTGATGAACATTACATCTCAGATGGACGTCACCAGATATACCAGACTTGTGGATTGTGTTCTCCCGGAATGAGTGCTTCGTGGAATCTTCAAACTGAATCCCTGATAGGGTATGCAGATGTGTGACTTGACCCTAGACTACGAGTCTGAGATTTGAGTATCTCTGAATTGTGTTTCACTTGCTATATGTGGACATATACTGTGTGTAGCTGACTGTACCTTTACCTTGTGTATTTCTTCATGGTTTTTTGGGGTCTTCTACTGAGTATTGTTATACTCTCCCCTACACAGGACTTTCCCGCATGTGTCGTGTCTTGTGCAGATGAGCAGCCTTTTGATAGAGTCCAGGGAAGACCAAGACAAGACAGAGCTTTCTGAGTTCCATACAAGCCAAGGTGTTCCTCTGGCTACGAGAAACAGTCCCAGTACCTTTTTGTGTTTACAGTTTAGACTTTTCAGTTTCAGAATCGGGTTTTGGTGGGCTTGTATTTTTGGCCTAGTTTACTTCAAGCACTTTACTTTCCGTTGCACTCTATTGGTTTGGTTTAGTCATATGAATACATTTTGTTTCTTAGTGTTTTTACATTTCAGCATTTGTGGGATTGGAGATGTCTGCTTGTTTACAGGTGCTTAGGCCATAACTACCGTTTTATTAATGTTCCTACTCGGTGCTAGTCACCAGCCTCTGGACTATTGGAGGTGGGATTGGGGAGTCACGGAATGGGCCCCACTAGGATGGGTCATGGAAGAGTGCTATCATAGGTGGTCAGTTCTACTGTAGGACCAAGAGTATGTGAGTCTGGTTTGGGGCAACAGTGTTCAGTGTTTTGAGCTCGGCTTTCAGGCCAGAGACTCCAGTGTTGGTGTGACGGTCGATGTATCCATACACCAAGACTTTGATAACCTGATTTTCGAGTCGATACACAAAAACACTAGTTTTGGGGAAATAAAATAATGCTACATGAATCATATAGAAATGGGTTGTGTTTCCCCTATCGTTTTTGTCAGCTATCCAGATATACTCATCGACCAAGGTATATCTTGTTTTCTTACATGATGCCTCCACGATGCTTAGCTGCTAAGATTCAGCAGCGTGATCATGAGGAGGACCCCCTCAGTGATGAGGCTTCGATACAGGGACCATTTCCCTAGGCATTGCCACCGGGTGGTGCACATGTTATGCCACCACCAGTGGAGCAACCCAGGGTACCTACAGTATCGACCAACGAGGATCACACGATTAGCGCACTCCATGAGTTCCAGATACATAGAACCCTCAGGTTTCGAGTTAAGCTCGAACCTTAGGAGGCTGAGGACTAAATTGAGGTGGTGACTCGAGTTTTTCGTCTAGTAAGGACACCAGCAGACCAAATGATGATCCTAGCAGCGAGCCTTCTTCAGGGTTCGACGGGACGATGGTGGAGTCTGACCACACAGACTCATGAAGAGGAGACTCTTTCATGGAAAAATTTTGAGAGTCTTTTTAGGGAGGATTTATCTCGGGTAATGCTGAGAACTGTGCACATCCAGGAGATTCTTTAGCTCTAGCAGGGCAGTGTGACAGTAGCTGACTATTCCTCAAGGTTCACCAACCTCGCCCGGTACTCGATGGATATGGTCAGGGATTATTACTTCAGAGCTCAGAACTTCGAGTGAGGTCTACGACGAGACATCCAAGCTATTGTCATGCCTCTAGGAATTTTGACTTATGATGGAGTGCTCGAGCGGGCTTTGGTGATCGAGAGCTTGTTGGCAGAGCAGATATAGCCAACGACAATCAGCAGCAGGCATACAGGTGTGGAGACCTTGGCGGTTGGGAGTTGGTGTCAGACGCATAGATCAGGATGTGAGAGACATTGGAGGAGGACCCAAGATAGAAGATCGACGGTCCAGGGCTCTTAGGCTAGATCCAGTCAGCCTAGAGAGAAGTGATTCTACACATGCGACGTTAGGGGACATCTCGCTAGAGATTTCCCGACCCGTTGAGTTGTTGACAGGGAAGCGGTGGATGGACCACTGAGGTAGAGGTAGAGAGTAGAGCAGATAGACCCTCTAGGCAGCAGACGTGGAAGAGGATTAGGGAGAGTTGCGGGTGGTGGAGGACTCTTCGACTTACTTCCACCACCACCCCTAGGAGGTCCGCACTAGGCTTAGGGAGCTTGGGTATAGGGGCGGGGACAACTACATGCAGTCGTGGCATACGACCCAGGGGCTCCAAGGATGATTCGAGGTACAATTTTTGTCTTTTATACCTTACCATTCGTAGTTATAGACATAGGTTCTAGTCATTCCTTCAAATCCACATGCCTCGTAAAAAACCTTGAGATTCCAGTAGAACCGCTGACTCGATCCTTATGCTTAGAGACACCTATGAGAGGAGACTCGATGATCATGAAGATTTTCAAACAGTGTGATCTTACCCTTGGAGGTGATAGTTTCAGTTGGAACCTTTTTGTGGTAGAGTCGAGGCCTTACGACGTCATTCTTGGTATGGATTGGTTATCTTTAGTCCATGCCCAGATTGACTATTTTAGGAGAAGAGTGCGGTGTGTCCACCATGATAGAACGAGGTCTTCCTTTGTCAGAGAATGGGAAACCCAGGCAGCATAGAATGAGCTTATGCATAGGAGGGTGCAGCCAATTGCTCACGAGTTGGCCAACCTTTCCCTTAAAGCAGTGGATGTTGTGTGCTCTCAGTTTCTAGCAGTATTGGTGAAGTATGTGGACTTCTTTCCCAAAGATGTTCCATGGTTACCTCCCCATCGGTAAATCGACTTCTTCATCGAATTACACCCCAAGATGACACCAATTTTATCATCAGCATATCAGATGGCTCCCGCAGATCTTTGCGAGATGAGGGTGCAGTTGGAGGATTTGTAGAGAAAGTTTTTTGTGAGACCCATCATTTCACCTTGGGTGGCCCGAGTTTTGTTTTCCAAAAAGGCAGACGGGAGTCTGAGGTTGTGCGTGGATTACCGTTTCCTGAACCAGGTGATGGTGAAGAACAAATATCCACTACCATGAATCGATGACATGTTTGATCAGCTGAGAGTTTCACAATGGTTCTCAAATGTTGACCTTCAGTTAGGTTATCACCTGTTACGAGTACGGGATGAGGATATACCGAATATGGACTTCAGATGCTGCTATGTTCACTATGGGTACTTGGTGATGCCTTTCGGCGTGAAAAATTCCCCCGCAGTGTTCATGGGACTGATGAACCGGATCTTCTAGACGTATATGGACCTGTTCATAGAGTTCTTCATCGACAACATCCTTTTGCACTCAGTGTCAGAAGAGGAGCGTGCGAGACACTTGTGGATGGTTCTTTACATACTTCGGGAGCACAAGCTTTATGGAAAGCTCTCAAAGTGCAAGTTCATGATTCAGGAGGTCAACATTATAGGACATGTCATCTCAAGAGATAGAGTAGGTGTAGACCTAGCCAAGGTGGAGGCTGTGTCAGCATGGGATCCACCTCAGAGTGTGATGGAGGTTCGAAGCTTCCTTGTGTTGGCAGGATATTACCAGAGACTCATTCATTACTTCCCCCAGATATCAGCACTAATGACAGCCTTGACCAGGAAGGGGAAACCCTTTGTGTGGATGGGGAAGTGCTAGCAGGATTTCGAGCGGTTGAGACAGATTTTGACGAGCACCCCAGTCTTGAGGTTGCTAGAGGAGGGTGTTGAGTACATATTTTTATCCGACACATCAGGGACTGGGCTAGGTTGTGTCCTGATTCAGAGGCAAGAAGTGATTGCTTATGGTTCATGCTATCTTAGGCCACATGAGCATAACTATGTGACCCATGATCTCAAGTTGGATGCGGTAGTCTTCGCATTGAAGATGTCGTGACACTAACTTATGAGCCAGCGGTTCATCATCTACTCTAACCACAAGAACCTCAAGTACATATTTTTACAGAAGGATATAAATCTAAGGCATAGGCGTTGGCTAGAGATCCTCCAGGATTATGATTTCAAGATCATCTATACTCTAGTAAAGGGTAACAAGGTGGCAGATTCTCTTAGCATAAGGTCAAGCTCACATCTGTTGAGTGAGGAGACACAGATGTTAGCCACGTTGTAGTTATCCTTCATGGATGGATAGGATAGAGCTTACCTATAGTCAATGGTTGTCACCCCTCCACTCTTAAAGTGAGTTAGGGAGGCACATCTTCGGGATGTTGACTTTGTGGATTTACATGCTCAGTTATCCATAGGATATGCTCCTGATGGATATTCAAAATGTGGGGAGAACATGCTTTTTTTTAGAGGACACACTGTTGTACCAGTGGCATTGCAGGAGGAGGTCTTGAGGGTGTTTCATACATCCCCCTTGGTAGTGAATTCTGGAGTGGAAAATATGTACCATGATCTTAGACAACAATTATAGTGGTCGGGAATGAAGAAGGTAGTAGCGGAGTTCGTTTCTTGATGCCTTATATGCCATCAGGTGAAGGTTGAGCACCAGGTTTCGGTGGGATTAGATCACCCCTGGAAGTTCTAGAGTGGAAGTGGGATGGAATATCGATGGTATTCATGATGGGCATACCATGGACATCCAAGAGTCATGACTCCATCATGGTGATCATTTACTGACTCACCATGTCGGCCCACATGCTTGCTATCAGGGTGCATAGTTTCATAGAGAGCGTGGGACGCCTCTACATGCAGGAGAAAGTTCAGCTTCATGGCGTTCCTTTGATGATAGTCTCAGACAGAGATGCCCGCTTTACATCCCGGTTTTCGAAGGGATTACAGGAGGCCGTTGGGACTCAGCTATGATTGAGCACAATGTTTCATACCCAGACAGATGGGAAGATAGAGAGGACTATTTAGGTTCTAGAGGATATGTTACAGGCCAGTATCCTAGTCTTTTGTCATATTTGGGAGGACCAACTACCTCTAGTGTATTTTTCATACAACAATAGCTACCACTCCACCATTGGTATGGAACCATTCGAGGCCTTGTATGGAAGACCCTTCTGGTCACCGCTTTGTTGGACTGACCCTGGAGAGTCAGCACTAATGGGTCCAGAGTTGCTGCGAGCTACCACCAAGAAGTTTCAGGTCATTCAGGAGTGGATGAAGACTGCACATATCTAGCATAGTTTTTATACTAACTAACAATAGAGACCTATGGAGTTCGAAGAGGGATATCACGTCTTTCTTTGGGTCTCACCTCGACAAAGGTTACAGAGATTTGGATGAGGCTGCAAGCTATCACCGAGGTTCATCAGACTTTTAAAGATACTATACAGAGTTGGAGTGGTGGCATACCGCATAGCTCTACCACTATAGTTGCATCAGGTACATGATATCTTCCACTTGTTGCAGCTGAGGAGGTATGTGCATGACCCATCACACATCATCGACTGGGGTGAGATGGACATCGAGGATAGAGCGACCTTTGCTGAGTACCCTGTGGAGATCAAGGATCGGCAGGAGAGGATCCTTCATGGGCCCTCAATTACCTTAGTGCACATATGAAAGAAGAAAAATAATCTTTAGAAGAGAAAGTAGGAGTGGGAGGCCTAGATCCGTGCCCAATTCCCACATCTTTTTGAGTAGCCTTCGTTTTGGATTTTTGGGGATGTAAATCCCCAAGGTGGGGAGAATATAATGTGTCGGATTTTTTTTCATGTATTATTTTTAAATATTATATGGGAATATTACAAGACTAGGCGCAAAGAATACACTTCATTCCAAGGCCTGGTGAGCTTGGAATGGTGGTTTGATTCTTTTTAAGTTAAGTGAGTCGGCACTCACGCACGATTGTGGAAGTTTCCAAATGGATGCCCGGATTAAAAATCTAAGGGCACCAGGATTTTAACCGTTGCGTCTGGGATGAGGAATTTAACCAAGAATGAGTCTAACCTCAATCGGCACAGGTCGAGGGAAGAAGTTAAATTTGGGGCGTTTTTAGTAAAATAAAAATAAAATAAATTTTTCAATGTTTATTTTATTTTTATGGGAACATCCACTACAGCGCATCGACAGGGCGACTATTTCAATATT
This sequence comes from Viscum album, assembly GCA_963277665.1. Lineage (NCBI taxonomy): Eukaryota > Viridiplantae > Streptophyta > Magnoliopsida > Santalales > Viscaceae > Viscum > Viscum album. Next base: position 1,155,825,947 of record OY728138.1, read on the forward strand.
TAATTCCATGTCTTAATGGCTTTGAAACAGAAACATGACTCATTAATTCCAAAACATAACAGAATGTTGAATAATGCTTCCCTTTTAATGGGTTAAGGAATTGGTGGTCATTGACAAATTTTTAAGTGGAATCTCTCTAGGATCTGCGGAGCATTGGAGCAAACCCTCAACGACGAATGATGATGAATTAGAGTTGGAGAATCTCAATGACAATAGCCACACGACACCTTCATCAGAGTTTAAGGTAGGGGTTTTTTATTTGAATTCTTTTCCATGTTTTTTATCATTGAACGATGAACACAGATTAACCATGAACAAGTTGATCCACGGATTCATTCGTTCATGTGGGAGGGTTTTATCGGGATGATTCGGGGAATTCATCCCTGTGTAATTGTTGTTGTTGATTTCTATACCATTTAATCCTATTAACGGGAGCATATCAATGTCGTGATGAATGACGGTGGTGGTTTGTTCCTAAAATTTGTTCTATTGGATTTCATTCCTTTTTCTTTCACGTGTTCTTAGCATTCTTCACAGGGCGATGAACAACGGATCATTGCACACCCGTTTTGCGACACAATGGTCCCAAATTAAAGAATCGACACCACAACGACCTTTCGGAGGTGCAATGACAGTGGAGGACTATAGATCAGGGCGAATCGGGAAGGAACGTTCTTGAAGAGTTCTTCATGCAGGAAAATCAAAACATGTTTTTAGAGCCGATCGGAGGCCCGAAAACACCGGAAGCGGCTTCGCAGTGTCGGGGCAACCAAAACCTAAATGTTTTGTGGCGATCGGACGGCCGGATCGACAATCAGGGTAGCACGGGTGGCGCGCCGGCGAAGAGTACCTTTTCTGGAAATTTCTAGAATACACGGCATGTACTTTCGGAGAACAACACGTGTAGTGCTGCCGGCGACGGTGGCTAGGGTTTCAGGGGTCAGAGAGGAATCACACAGAGTGTGGCCTTGGTCACACAATGTGTTAGACTTTCCTCGAAGATCGGCGTGTATTTTGGGAAATACATGGACACATGATGATATACACAGCTTCAGAACACGGCGTGTATAGCATAATAGAGGCGGCTACGTGGGGATCGGTGTGTACCCTGGGGGTACACAGACATATGATGTAGTACATGACTATATACTCCATCAGACGGCTATGAGAGGTCAGTAGCGTGGCTCACCCCATATGCCAATTACACGGGTTGGAGTACATGGGTTGATGACCATGTACGGGCACATAGATAGCATACATGGGGCCAACCCTAGTCACTCGACATGGCATGTACATCGTACGACACGTCGTGTACTCAATTTTCTATACAACCATCCTTACGACACAGAACGTTGTACACTGGCAGTACCTGGGGCCAGACAACACGGCGTGTAACATTTCTACACGCCGTCTACTTTTTAGAAAATGACATGGTCCTCTTGATCACCATATCTTGGACATGATTCATTTGGGTTAGTGCCACTTCTTTTCATTCCCCTGAATGTCGAGCATTGTTTCCTTCTATAGGAGTATGATCCCTTTAGCAGGACTTTCTGTGATAGAGTCAGCATCCCTCCAAGAGGCCCGGAGTTTGATCTTCTATCCATTCCTGACCCTAGGTAGAGTCAGGCATCGACGTGACCAACTCTATCGGGAATTGATCCTCTACCTAGCTGGTGTATCACCATGCTGGTGAATCTGGATGAGTCGTAGTTTCCGCCATGGCCCTGGTAGTGATCCTCATTTGTGTATCATGATCTTTCCCACTCAAGAGTGTGTCTCCCATAATGAGTGCTTCTATCTATCATGATCCGTACCACTCAGGAGTGTGTCTCTCATAATGAGTGAATCTATCTCTCATGGCAGTTCCCGATGAATAGTACTTCTCGTACAGACGTCACTAGAGCTACCAGAATCGTGGAGTGTGTTCTCCTGGAACGAGTGCTTCAGGGAATCTTCGAACTGAATCCCTAATGGGGTATTCAGCTATGTGACTTGACCCTAAACTACAGTTCTGAGATTTGAGTATATCTGAATTGTGTTTCACTTTCCATATGTGGAAATATACTATATTTAGCTAACTGTACCTTTACCTTGTTTATTGATTCGTGGTTTTTTTGGGGTCCTCTACTGAGTATTGTTATTCTCACCACTGCATGAGCCTTGCCCGCACGTGTCATATCTTGTGCAGATGAGAAGCCTTTTGACAAAATCCAGGGTGGACCAGGACATGACCGATCTTTCTGAGTTCCCTACAGGCCGAGGTGTTCCTCCGGCTATGAGCACCATTCCCAGTACCTTTTTGTGTTTACAGGTTAGACTTTGCAGTTTTAGACTCTTGTTTTGGTGGGATTCTATTTTTGGCCTAGTTTACTTCCAGTACATTATTATCCTTTGAACTCTATTGGTTTGTTTTAGTCGTATGCATGCATTTTTTTTCTCAATGTTTTTACTTTTCATCATTTGAGGGCTTGGAGATGTGTGCATGTGTACCGGTGTTTAGGCCATGACTCCTATGTTAGTAAAATGCCTTCTCAGTGCTAGTCACCAACCCCTGGCCTATTGGAGATTGTCTTGGGGAGTCACAGTGTGGGCCCCACTAGGACAGGTCATGAAAATAAATCTGTGATGAGTTAAGAGTCCATTTATTTCATTGGAAATGATTGTAATAAAACAAAATTTTGATTCAGTATTATTTTTTTTAGATTTTTGGAATTCCTTTACCGTCTAGACTAAAGGAATAATGAAATATACTTAATTCATGAGTGTAATTTTATCTTATTATAAATTTCCTTAACATTCACATATTTTTTCCAAAACATTGAGTATTAAAGATTAATATTTTGTTGCTAAAGCACTAAAATAAAATTTTAAGGGAACACATTATCATTAAGGGGACTGAAGTTTCTTAATAATATCCTGCTATAAAAACCAAAACCATTATTATTAGCATATGATAAGGAAATTCTAAAAATTATTAAACGTTTATATGATGAAATAATACAATAAACTCCAAAAATAATAAATAATAAACAAATTTCAAACAAAATAATTCCACATATAAATGATAATTTATCCAAAATAACCTCAATAACTTCAACATTAATGATATTGTAAACCTCAATGGTTAAATCATACCATTCAGCCGATAATCCCGAAAAAGGTTGTGACCTTTTTTTGAAATTAATTTAATCAGTTATTTATCAAATCACTTTTCAATACCATTGTTATATATATGATAAGACACATATTTCAATAACTAAATTATTATCCATGACAATGTGGCCACTAAATTTAATCTATTACTTAATATTTTTTTTATAAAAATTAAATTTATACATAACCTAGAGGTATCTAGAAACACCCATCAAATAAGATATATCATCCTTACCCAGTGCTTTCTAGGAGAACACATCAGATATAATTTCTTGGAACCACAACATGAATAAGGTTCATATAGTTACATTTAATCATAAACTCATAGAAAAAACTTATATTATTTTTCTAGAACATGAATAATTCATTTAGAGGAAAATGGATCCATAAAAATATAATGGAAATGTAATTAACCTATTGAAAATAAGTGGGTTCTATAACAATATCTTTGAAACATGATTAAATCGTTGAAAATATATAAGTTCCATAATCATATTTTTGAAACATGATTAACCTATGTAAAATAAATGGGTTCCCTAAAATTTATTTTAAACAATATTAATCCATTCAAACAAATAATAATGATGGTATCATTAAAAAATATCCCCATTATATCTTAATTAACAACAAGGGTTGTTGATGTTTATAACTGAAAATATAATAAGAATTCCAATAAAAATATTTTTTTGTAAAATAAACTAATAATTTGGAAAATCAAATTAAAAAAAATAAATAGAAAATAATGTGAAAATAGTTTTCTTTGAAAAAAAAAACTATGGAAACGTACAAATGAGACTTTAATAAAAAATTTGTTCATGATGACAGGAAAATTTGTTCATGCCATTAATGTTATACATAAGTATTCTTTTCAAAATAAAATTTTAAAAGGGATTCAAAAGCGGCCCATTTGGATAATGATATTAAATTTCCAATTATAATTTTTTAAAAGAAGGTAAAAGATCATGAAAAATGGGATTATGAAATAATTTATTTTTATAAAATGATTTTTTTTAAAATAGTTTATAAAACAAGGATATATAAAAGAAATAAAACTATTATAAAATAAAATACAAGATCAGTTTCCCATATGAATGACTTCATTGATGTTTCATTAATCAAAAAGGGAGAAAATGTAAATAATAAATGCTAAATAAATTTATAACTAGTTGATTATAATGGTATATCTTTTAAAAAAATAATACTATTTTATTTCAACTCAAGGAACCTTGGACATATATAATCCTGAAAGAAAGTACATTATAAAACAAATCATTTTCCACATTGGTAACTCTATAATCATAAGCCCCATTAAATGGTAACTAAAAATTATACTTTAAATATCAAAAAAATAAATAAATTTATGATTTTATATATCAAAGTTGTAGTGCATGCACCTCAAAAAATGGGATATGTGTGTAACATTACAATACTCCTCAATAAAGGGAATTTGAGATGAAGTCAGTTGTGCCTTTAGTAATCTATGGATAAAAACCACCAGATAATATAAAACCACATATATATGTTTAAATAAAATAGAATATTCATTTAAATAGTAATAAAATACATTTAGGGGAATTTTATACACTACACAGTGAAAATATATCGTGAATATGGAATATGTCTCCAAGAAGTAAAAAAGAGTTGAAAAAACCCTTACCACTAGTCTAGAATTCTCATGCATGTCCATTAACTTGTGTATAATAAGATTATATCAATTATTTTATTTTTTTGAAAATTTTCCAGTTTTAAAACCTTATATTAAAATAATTTACTTTAATCTTTATAATAAAATATTTTAAAAAAATAATAAGTTTAGTCTATGTTAGGTATTTTCACGACATTTGATTCATTGTTTCAAAAAATCTTCAGTGTTTTTTATGTAGTCAAAGGGCTCATTATTTCAACATCTCCAAAATAATAATAGTTATATTATTACAATATTTATTCAATAAATATAATTTTAAAACCAATCATGAAAAATTATATTTGTTACTACCATTAGACGGTAGGTCGTATATACACTTTTGTAGCATTTCAATTTATCAATAATCATTATGTAAAGAAGTTATATATTATTTTATATTTCCATAATTATCAAAAAATTATAAATTCCATATTATTTATTTAAATATAATTAAATATATAATTATTCTAATTTGGTGATGAAAAATAAAATCACATCGCTTCGTAGAGCTAGTAGTCCACATGTACATGAGTCACGTTATCATTTTTTCATTGTAAAAAATTAATGATATATTATCTTTTTAGAATAATAAATATGATATTATTATAACCATTATATAATTTATATAAAATATATTCTTTCAATATAACCTTATTCCCTTCCATGTAAATCATTGGGAAAAAAATTACATCACTTCATGAGGTCGTTGTTTGTCGTATACATGATCAACGTTATCTTATCCACCATGTAATGTAAATTAAAAAGGAATATGAGATATAATAAATACAAAAATGAATAAATATGTTAATAATGTATATATATATATATATCCATAATTTAAATATATAGTTACAATAAGACAAGATATGTGATGATGGATGGCGAATGACATTAGTTTGAGAGGTGGTAGTTTGTCGTACATATAAATGATTACTATGTATTCCATTTGTGGGAAGATGAAGTAGATTTAAGTTATGAAATTAAATTAATAATATATAATTATATGTTAGATATTACTGTTATTAAATAATAAAAATTGAAAATATTCTTAGGTGATGGAAGAAGAAATAAAATAAAGACACCATGTTAAGCATAATGCCTCTTCTTTAGAAACCCTCCTTAGGTAAGAACCTATAACATCTATATAATTGATTTATGATAAAAATAATTTCATTATTATGGGTTTATGGTATTCAAAAATACATTTTCGTAGGTATCAGATCATCCAAATTGATATGATGGTGTGAATAGGAATGTAAAGTGGGTGCTCTATTATATGTGATTTGATCGACACACTTGTAATTCATGAAAAAAAAATGTCTACACATGATTTCCATATGAAAAAAGGATAAAAAATAGACCATTATTAATAAATATAAATTATAAGTTCTATATATTTCCATAAAAATTTTATACAAGTGTTTAGGTCATTTTGACACTTATATTTTTAGATTAACCCCTTGGTAGGCTTGTTTTCACCTTAACCATGAGTATTTTTTTTACTATTTTCACTATTCATTATGAAAAAAATTATTTTCACCATATTTGATATTATAAATTATTATGATTCAAAAAAAATTATAAATTTTAAAACATTCAATTATTATATGTGTAAAATTTTATTTAAATATTAAACTCACAAACGTGATGATAAATAGTTTTCCAAGATGTGTATTTTCCAGAAAAAATATATTATATTAACTCTATGAAAAAAAATAATAATTTTATCAATATAAATTAATATATATTTATATATATGATATATATATTTAATTTAATATATTCCCCATTATGTAATTGATTAAATAATTTAAAAGGAGAAACATTATGCACTTTAAAATAGTTTAATGAAAAAAACCTATTTTTAACCCCAAAAATTTACCTATACTAAAATCCAAAAACAATATAATTTAAAGACAATTAATTCGATTAAATATATCTAATGTAAAATGTTAGTATATTAAATCATATTCCAATAATAATGTGATATTTAAATAAAATAAATAATAGAAAAAATGAAATTTTTACAAAAATTTGAACTTTTAACTATTCACTAAAAATCAATATTTTCCTAAAATAGTATCAAAATTTCTCCCTAAGATTACTTTGATATTCCAATTTAAGAAAATTATGTGATTTTATAAAATAAATTTTCTGAAATTTCCAAAAAATAAATATATTGTTTCTTATAAAATAAATGTTTTTTTTAAGAATAAAATTACTTTTCTAAAAAATTATTGATGATTTAAAAATAGATTATAAATAATATATATTATGTAATATATATATATATATCATAAAGTAGTTAATATTATTCATACTCGTTGATTTAATTTCTATGTTACAATGGTTTTACATTTTTAAGGGTGTTTAAGCTTTGTGTTGCATGCTGCATATGTTATCAAACATTGTTTTATTTATTAGAATCTTAGTTTGCTACACTTGATATCATAAATTTGGGGTCTTAAAGAAGGATATACCAAAGAAAATATTATTTACATTGTTTGGACACTGTGAATTTATAGTGAATCAATTTGGTTTTACTAATTCACCCACTATCTTCATTTATTTAATAAACAAAGTATTTAAATATTAACTAGATTAATTTTAGGTGGTATTTATATATAAAATTCATATATATTAAACTAGAATGTAATATCATTAGGATTAAATTTTATTTCGAATAAATAACCTGAAAATGATATATCTTTTGAAAAATTTACCATCTATGATATTTGGACACAAAAGATTTAGTTTTGGGTCATATAATCTCAAGAGAGGGTATATCTATAGATCTATAAAGACCAAAGTCATTGAACATTAGTATAGAAAAATACTTAGGATTTTTGTCCAAATTTCTACTAGTTTGGATATATATTATCTATGATTCATTGTAATTTATCATTACTTTCTAATCCACTCACCATGTTTACTTGGAAGGGACGAAATTTCTTTTGGTTAAATGAATGTGAAAAAATATCTAGGAAATAAAGAGAATGTTAGTCAATGAACTTTTCTTACATTACCATAATAATAATAACATCTTATAGCTCATATTAATGAATAAAATAAGGGACTAGGATATGCTGTCAGGGATAATGACAAAGTTATAGCTTATGCATCACAAAAATTTATGGTTCGTTTAAAATTTTACTGGCTTATCATTTTTAGTTAATTGTTGTAATAATTACATTAACGATATAGATAATATATCTTTAAAGATAAATATGTGGTATATATACTAATAATAATAGATCAAATTATAGTTTCACTCAAAAATAGAGAATATGTTACACAAAAGATGTTTGGAAACTATTAAATATTAGGATCCCTCAATACATTACCACCTAGGGACAAAAAAAAAAGTGTTCGATGATTTGTGTCAAAAGGACCATCAAATATTTTATATACTGAGGAAATCTAAATATCCAATATTTATATATTTTTTAGGAAAGGATCTAGAAATATTAATGGAATAGAGAAAATATTATCTTCCTCTAATGAGTTTCCAACCATCTATTCATGTAAGCAACAAATTAGAACATAAAGAAGATGTGAAAATAAATAAAAAGGTAATAAATGTTCTAGGTTTAAACTTTATTGTGATAGTAGGATAAGGTTTAATAATTGTTTATGAGTTCCATGCATACCGTATTAGAAGAAGTGGTTGTTGGATGAGTCCCATAGTTTATCATTCTCTATTTATCCCAGAAGTGTGATGATGCATAGATATCTAAGAGTATTTCTCAAGGGTAATAATGATGAGGGATATAAAAAAATTTGTATATTGGTTCTTGTTATGTTAGAAAACTATTGTATGAACAAAAATATTTATGGGGATGTTGTAATAATTACCCATTCCACAGTATAGTAGAAAAATGTCGCCATGAATTTTTCCTTTAGATCCCCTAAAACATCTATGGCCTATAATTCTATTTGGGATTTATTAAATCACCTTATGAATTCATCACATTTAATTTAAATTAGAGAATAGATATCCCTATATCATCTTGACATAATATAAATTAACAGATAATGTTTTATGTATTACAACATTATATTGGATCTGATAAAGAAACAAGGTTTACATTGATGTTGTAGAAAGGTATTCAAAAAGCTCATCAAATATATTTTATTTTCATCGAAAATTTCTCCCATAGATATATGGTGAGTCTAATATAACCATTAAAACCCTAGTGGATATTTTATGATCTTATTTTACCGATTTTAAGGGTGGTTGGGATCAACAACTTAATATAGTCGATTTTTATATTACAATAATTGTATTTTGTCAAGTAGTCAGATGGATACATGTTGATCACTATATATAAAAAATTGTATAACCCAAATGTTCTTGGATGAACTTGAAAAACGAAAACTGTAGGTACTGGAGGTAGCTGAAGTAATGAAAGGCAAGTTTAGAGTCATTTAGTAACACATAAGGGATGCAAAAAATATGAACATAACATTTATTCATATAATCACTGATGAGATTTCAATTTCGATGTTTATGATAAGGTGTTTCTGCGCATTTATCCATGAAATAAATTCATAATATTTTTGGAGAAAGGAAATTTATTCCCCATGTATATTTCAACTTCCTATATTCACAATCAAGTAGGGATAGTATCTTATTACTTGGTGCTTCTTCCAAACATCTCCCAATTTCATGATGTGTTCCCTAAATCTATCTTATGGAAGTATATAGATGATCCATTTAATGTATTAATATCATAATACATACCATTGGAGCATGATCTTTCCTATAAAAAACAATAGATAAAAATATTTGATCAGAGAGCCAAAGTGTAATGGAATAATACTACTCACATGGTTAAAGTTCTTTTGTGAAATAAAAAATTGGAAAAAAGTACATGAGAAACCAAGGATGTGATAAAATAAAGATATCCTTATTTTTTATTAGAATAACATAATTTCTAGTAGGAAATTAAATTTAAGGGGGTATAATGTAACAACATAAGATTTTGTGAAATATTTTTTAAAAGTACATTTAATCTCTTCATTATATTGTGCAACATGCAACCCCAAGTATAAAAGAACCATGATATAGTATATCATTATAACGAATCCATTAAATTAGATGTTATGAATATGACTACTGAAATTATTAAAATTATATATTTTACACTATTATAAAATAAATTCATTTTCTATCAATAGATTATAAATAAAAATAAAGAAAAATTCAAAATAAACGTAATGTTTTTTTAAAAAATAAGTTATATTCATGAAATTAGTTTTTATTAAAATAATTTGTATTGGTGGATGATTTAATAAATTTAATAAAATATATATTATTTCAAATTTTTTAATCATTTATCTAATATTTTTTGATTCATGGGATAAGAATAAATCATGTTTTATGCTTAAAATCTATATTTTTCTTCAAAGCGCTTTATTCCCATTTTTCACACTTATTTTAAAATTTATTTTTATAAATTTAATAAAAATTCTATAAAAATGATCTTCATTTTCAGAATAAATAATTCAAATTTATTTTATTTTTGACAATTTTATATAATGATTAATTCACTGATGAATAGTAAAAATACTGATTTTTATTTAAAATACTATTATAATTTAAGGGTTTTTAAAAAGTTCCATTTTGTTTTAAAATTTATTTAAAAGGAATATTATTTCAATCATATTATTATTTCTTCATTTTAGGTCATTGGAGTCAATTTTATTTTTAATTTTTATATAAAAACTTTTTATACTTAAGAAAACCATTTCTTTATAAAATCAATTTTTCGTCTATACTACGAGTTTAATTTAAAATTAATTTTTTTTTCATTTTACTAATTCAATTTGATATAATTGATTCAATATTTGTATTATTCGTTATTAATACTATTTAATAAGTTCAAATAATTTTTTTCATAATGAATAGTTGAAACATTCAAAATTAATTATCTCGGTAAAGGATATAATGGAGTTTTCACTTTACATGTGTTTCTATTAAATTTAATTTTACACACACAATTTTTTTTTGAGATATTGTATTTAATATTTATAATTAAGAGTCTAAATTGTAGAGACCCGAAGCTTGACGTACATTGACATTATATTACATTTGCGGAATACTTAGTACATAACAAAAACACACACACAAGGATCGTAATAGTTTAGTGTCTTTGGAAACTCAGAACGTAATCTTCTAATCGTGGTGAAATATCTTCAATATCTCCCATAAAGATCTTCTCTTTTTTTACCTAAAACCTTTCTTTATATCCTGAGGAAAAGAAAACATAAAAGGGTGAGCTCAAATGCTCAGTAAGGGTAAACAAAAAAAATCAATCACATCATATTCATAAGAACATAACTTTTGGAAATCTTAACCTGCAAAAGAGAGCATAATTTCATAACATGGGATAAATAATAGTAGTGAAATGAAATCCCAATAATCATAACATAAAACATGAAACTTTGTGGCATACACACATAATAATAGATAATCATTTCTTGTTAGTCAAGACTCATTGCCAAGACTATCTTAGTGGACAAAGTCCCTTTCTGAACCGAGTCACCCTCGTTCCAGTCCTGTTTCACGGAACCGGTATAACCTACCGTTTCAGCCATGTCTATCTCATGAGGTATAAAATCTTTACCCAATTCATTGGATGGAGATATAGGTCCCACCCATCTCATAATGATACCATTCTTATGTGTGCCACAAAATCATAAATCATACATCATTACATAACCCATGTAATAAAAATGGGATTCTTAAACAACATGACATCATAAAACAATTCATATAAGATAAAGGAATTCATAAAAATAATTCCACCATAACATAATCAAATCAATGTAATAATAGGGATAAAAATAGAACCCTTTATTATCTTAGATGGAAAATAATTTTGATAAAACACTTGAACTCCATTCTTGAGGAAAATATCCTTTCTTCTTCAAATTTTTTTTCCTTTCTTAACATGTCATACAACTTTAAAATAAAAGGAGTTGATTAAAAATAAACATGAAAACTTGTAAAGGAAGCTTATTTGAAATAATTTTTTAAAAATCCATTCATGTCGTATAAGTTAAAAAAAACATTCTTCGTACTTTTTTCGGAAAAGTCAAAAAGTACCTCGTACGAAAAACGACACAAGATTCCTTTCATATCCTTTAATAAAAACACACCGAAGGGTAAAATTTGATTTAAACAATTTTAGGTGGATGGAAATAACATTACATATTGAGGAAACATGGATGTGGATGATAAAATACACCCCAGTAGATACTAAAGTATAAACAATCTCGGATAAAAATGAGATTGTGATATTTCCCTTACCTTAGGTCCGACTTGCTTTGTAAGTGTCCGAACCTCCTGTATAATGATTTAAATCATGTTATTGACTTATTACAGAATCATATCCATTGTTATTATATCATATATGGTCCACTTATGACTTTATATTACCCGTTCTTTTGTAAATTCATGTTAAAGTAGCGTTTTGGGTAAAATCGTCTAATTTGTCGTTCGTGTTTTTAACTTGGAATTATTCATATGATTACTTAGATCATGATTACTTAATTCCAGAATATAAAACATGATATATATATATATATATTCAGAATATACATATATAATAAATCAGTAAATGGAAAGAAATACATCGTTCATGGAGACGGTAGTCCATACGTACGCATGAACGCTTTTTTCGTTTCCTTATTGAATTGAATGGAATTAAGTAGATGACATACATATAAATATAAATAAATCAAGTATCATTATTATTTCATATATTTCATTAGTAATTATTATATATACTTTATAATCATTCATGAATGGTTAATCATTGAGAATGAATCTCATCGCGTCGTGGAGACGGTAGTCCGTACGTACGCACGAGCGATGATATCATTCCCATGGTCGTGGAATTGTGATTAAGTGTATGTATACTATTTCAGTATCAATATCACTTTATAATAATCATATATAGTTACTCATTACACTATTATACCCATCCTATTAAGGTGGCGGCGGAAAATAGATTACACCACAGCGTGGAGACGATATTCCGTACGTACGCACGCGCGGTGATTTCATTTTCCGTAGGATGGATAGATGGTTAAATAGGGTTGTTTCATACTTATAATAACATATCAGTATATGAATGATACTGATGTTATTACTTCATAATGAAACAACTAAAGAAGAAGAAGTTGAAGAAGAAAAAAATTGGAAAGGATCGGTAATGGGTATTAACTCTTCTTTGAAGTTCTTCTTTGAGACCTCCTTTTAGGGCACCAAAATTGGACTTTTAAGAATACCAGGACCTCTAGGATGATACTAGGGAAGTGGAGAAGATATTTTGTCAGGGGTTGGCGGAGTTTGAATTCTCAAATTGGTGTGAGGAGAAGAGGGAGGAGGTGCCCTTTTATAAGGGAGGAGTGGGGCATCTTAGGAAAATCTCAAAATATTATTTTATATTAAGGTCAAATTCGGTTTATAATGGTTCCAAATGGTCTTATTCCAAAGATAAAGTGGGGATGGGTCGAAATCCTCTCATCCAATAGAATTTAGACAAGTTTAGGTTATTATTTTAACCTTATAAATTATATTTAACTCTAAGTTAAATAATTTAACTTTTACGGTGTCTTTTTGTTTTCTTACACTATATGGTTAATAAACTTACTATATGAAACCAAAAGAACCCCAAGTTGTTTATTATTAATATATCTATCCTTATCTAAGTCATTTGGCCGAACCTTAGATTTTTAGGAATTAAATAACAATTAATAATATAATATTTGTTTTAAAAACTAATTTATGTCAATTTTGACACTATTTGGTACATGATTTTTATGAAATTTCTAACAGAATGATAAGTTCAAACCAAGTTACTTAAATCAATAATAACATGTCATATTAACCTATAAAATTAGTGGGATTCATAAAAAGCCTCAAATTACATTGATTTTGGTGTTTATAACATCGATTATGTCAATATTTTCTTAAAAAGGTAATTACTGCATCATCGTTGTGTCATAAACAAATTAAATTATTTAAAGTATAAAAATTACAAATAAAATACCATTATGTATGAAATCTTTTTATCTTTCTAATGAATACTTATAGTCTAAATTATATTATGTATAACCCTATATTAAAAATGTTTTAGTAAATAAACTTTGATTTTAACTCTTTTAACTCTTCTTTGAATTAAATAATAATAAATGTCCTAATCTAATCCAAGTGGGCCTAAATGATAATATTTTACACTTAAGGTTGTTTTTTGTCGATATACACTTGTCCAATAGGATTAGGACATGTGTTAGGATAATATTAATATCATTTTTACCCTTAATTACCCTATTTACTTTTAACCGTGGTAATTAAAAGTAAAAAGTTACTATTCACCAAAAATTATTTTCATCTCATTGAACCAAATTTTATTTACTTACATCAACCATGTCTCTCAGATTTTTGAAATTCCATTCACAGAAGCGGTAAAATTAAGATTTATGAAAAAAAATAATTTTTTAACTACCACTTAGTAGTTTCACTATTCATCAAAAATTGAAGTTTTTCTGAAAAATGTCAGAATTTCACCCTAAGATATAATTGATATTCCGAATTCAAAAATGATTTCTATTTTACAAAATTCCCAAAATAAAAGTTGCATTAATTAATTTTATAATTAATTTCCGCTGTCACAACAAATAGCGTGTTTTTAAGAGATAATAACTATCAAAAGATTAACACTTGTTTATGTCTGGTGTAAATGTGAAATTATATCCAATGACCAACATTGTATTGAATTGTAAAAATATATTCTAAATATACTTTAAAACCACCCAAATTAATAATTTATCACTATTAATTATTTCGATTAAAAAAGTTGTTTTTAATTAAAATTTAGTAATTTTCACTATTCATCAGAAAATGAAAGTTATCCGAAAAGTACAAAAATTTCACCCTAAGCTAATTTCGATATTAAGAATCCAAAAATGAATTCCATTTTGAAAAATAAAATTTAAAAAATTTCAAAAAGTGGTTATTACTATTCATAACGGCTAGTTTTAATAATAGCATATTGTTGTTTAGTGAAACTCGTTATTGCGTACTACACACGCTATCGGGGAAAGTCGCGATTGCGTGTAATGTAAGGCAAGTCAAGGATTCGTGTTGTGCAAGCTCCTTTTGGTGTAGAGTACAACACAAGACATTAATGAAATTAAAAAGAATATTTTTCATAAAATTTCGGGGTGTTACATTCTACCCCCCTTAAAATGAATTTCACCCTCGAAATTCGTCGGGGTTATAAATGGTTTACTATTCAAAAGTTTCTTTAATAGAAACCCACATCGTAAAAAGGAATACCAAAACCAATCTTTAAAAACAAAAGTACGAAACGTAACGGTTACCCAAATAAACTAATCACTGGGTTTCCACATAGGTGAAAATATGGATATGGAAGAAAAATCTAACCATCATGTTCTGATGGAGAGTGGTAGAGAACATGGCTATGGAAAAGCCAGCAATCACAAAGCCATAAATTTGTGACGATCTAGGGTACCATCTGATTCATCGGATATAAGGGCACTAGGACAACATTTTTGGATTTCAAGATCATTTCCCTAAATTTGAAAATTTGAATTAGAATAAATACTTACTTTATTTTGGTACAATCTCACTGTTGTTCGTGCCTTGAACAATTTCCACTTCATCTCTTAAATAAATGAAGTTGAATTTTTTATTCATGAAGTGTTAGCAGATCATGTGATAGAGTGACGGGTCATTCCATCTGTCTCAAACAATAGGTTAGCAAAAATTTTATACATAAGTCGATCTATAGTGAGATTAATCATATATGGTTCCTAAAATGGACTTATACATCATATATCATACTGCTTAATATAATAAAACTAGTTTCTACTAAACAGGGACTTCTTGTAGGCCAGTGGTAGGCGATAAAGGCCAGTCGCACTTCAGTTGTGGGTTCGATTCCCACAGCCTTGTCCGATGCGATGGGCTGTCGCCCGTCCTGCAGGTTGTCCTTTTTCTAAAACTATATTACTATAACATCCCATAAATAATATCGAAAAAACTTCTATCCTTAAACAATACTAACTTATGTCGAACATAATCCATTCCAATCTTTAGGCTTATCCATAATACTGCAGTCCACTCTCATAACATAGTGAAAACGATTACCAGAGATTTAATACCATCGTTGATCCCCATATAACATAAGATATGTTTTGTTGGTCACATTCCAAACATTCAAAGTCCTCAATCATGTATTCTCTTGAATACCTTAGTGAAAACATGAATGCAGTTAAAAGTTAACACTTTCCACATACCAAAATCCTCAAAATTCTATATACTCAAACCATGATATCACTTAGTCCTTATATCAATCATGAGCTCATGAATACTGTTAAACATTTCATTTTCTCGTTTTCCCTTCATTGTGCGCATAATATCTCAATCACTTTGAATACCACATTAGACCAATACATAAATATTCCAATACTCCATGATACAACATTATTTTGGAATCCCATTACATAAACACTTAATCATTCCACCACATCGTTGTCATATTCAACATTGCCAATAGTGATCGCATGTGACTTCCCTTTGTCCTTTGCCTTTAGTGGTTGATCATGTTGATCATCACTATCCCTTGGATTAGGGCATTTATTAGCATAATGCCCCATTTCCTTGCACTTGAAGCATTGAAGTGTTGGTGGTGCGTTATCTGCAGTCTTTGCTTTATTCACATCATTAGAAACCCTTTTTCCATTACTTTGACACTCAGCTGCTCGATGACCTTCTTTTCCACACTTAAAACATTTTCTAGTCCCTTTAAGACAATCTCCACCATGATTCCTTCCACACTTTGAGCATAAGGAAACATTCATCTTCTTTTCACCATTATTCTGAGATTTCTCCTTGAACTGCATCTTTCGTTTCTTGTCAAAACCATGAGATGGATATGTAATACCAACTTCCATTTATACCTTGATAGCACAACGCACAATTTCTTCATAGCTACTGAAGTCTCTTATAGATAATGCCCTTCTAAGACTTGGTTTTAAGCCACTGAAAAATCGGTGAACTTTACTTTCAGGTTGGATGATAAATCCAGATGCATACCTTGAAAGCCTTGTAAAATTCGCTTCGTATATACCAACAGATTCATCATCCTTTTGCTTTAGTTCAAGAAACTCTTTCTCAATCTTTGTTCGAAGAATACGAGGAAAGTACTTATTGAAAAATAAGTTCTTGAACTTGTCCCATTCCATGGACTCAATTTCATCTCTTGGCCTCGTATTCTTGATAAGATTCCACCATTGATCAGCTTCACCTTCCAAACGATATACTGCTAAGATGAATTTATCATGTTCAGAACATTGAAAAACTGAAAATATCTTTTTAGTGGTACTGATCCATTGTTCAGCAACAAGTGGATCGAAAGTCCCACTGAAAGAAGGTGGACGTTGCCTCATGAAGGACTCAATATAATATTGTTCCCTTCTCGGCTCATTTGGAAGTCCAGAATGATTCATAGCTTGTGTAAGGATATCAATAAGATTTTTCACTCCATCTCCCATAACATTTGTTTGTTCAGGAGAACAATCATTGCATTGTCCATTGCATTGATCAACACGGTTCCTTCGGGATCCAGCCATCGTCTAAAACCCAAAAAGAATAGTGAGAGGAAAAAATCATGCTAGGGAAAACAACATAATAAAGGGGGAGTACCTTCAATATCTAACATATTAGGTTTAATTCTATGATCGTTAGCGTAAGTCTAGTACTATAACCTATACGTATACTTAACCTTAGGGACATCCCTAGACATACCTTAGAAATATCTCTAGGGATGTCACTAACGTTTTCGCATCCTAGTTTCCAAAGGTTGACTAAACCTTTCCTCTGATACCAACTGTAGATACCCAAAGCTTGACGTACATTGACATTACCTTACATTTTCGGAATACATAGTACATAACAAAAACACACACACAAGGATCGTAATAGTTTAGTGTCTTTGGAAACTCAGAACGTAATCTTCTAATCGTGGTGAAAGATCTTCAATATCTCCCATAAAGATCTTCCCTTTTTTTTACCTAAAACCTTTCTTTATATCCTGAGGAAAAGAAAACATAAAAGGGTGATCTCAAATGCTCAGTAAGGGTAAACAAAAGAAAAATCAATCACATCATATTCATAAGAACATAACTTTTAGAAATCTTAACCTGCAAAAGAGAGCATAATTTCATAACATGGGATAAATTATAGTAGTGAAATGAAATCCCAATAATCATAACTTAAAACATGAAACATTGTGGCATACACACATAATCATAGAGAATCATTTCTTGTTAGTCAAGACTCATTGCCAAGACTATCTTAGTGGACAAAGTCCCTTTCTGAACCGAGTCACCCTCGTTCTAGTCCTGTTTCACTGAACCGGTATAACCTACCGTTTCAGCCATGTCTATCTCATGAGATATAAAATCTTTACCCAATGCATTGGAGGGAGATATAGGTCCCACCCATCTCATAATGATACCATTCTTATGTGTGCCACAAAATCATAAATCATACATCATTACATAACCCATGTAATAAAAATGGAATTCTTAAACATCATGACATCATAAAACAATTCATATAAGATAAAGGAATTCCTAAAAATAATTCCATCACAGCATAATCAAATCAATGTAATAATGGGGATAAAAATAGAACCCTTTATTATCTTAGATGGAAAATAATTTTGATAAAACACTTGAACTCCATTCTTGAGGAAAATATCCTTTCTTCTTCAATTTTTTTCCTTTATTAACATGTCATACAACTTTAAACTAAAAGGAGTTGATTAAAAATAAACATGAAAACTTGTAAAGGAATCTTCTTTGAAATAATGTTTTAAAAATCCATTCATGCCGTATAAGTTAAAAAAACATTCTTCGTACTTTTGTCGGAAAAGTCAAAAAGTACCTCGTACGAAAAATGACAAAAGATTCCTTTCATATCCTTTAATAAAAACTCACCGAAGGGTAACATTGGATTTAAAAAAATTTAGGTGGATGGAAATAACATTACATATTGAGGAAACATGGATGTGGATGATAAAATACACCCCAGTAAATACTAAAGTATAAACAATCTCGGATAAAAATGAGATTGTGATATTTCCCTTACCTTAGGTCCGACTTGCTTTGTAAGTGTCCGAACCTCCTGTATAATGATTTAAATCATGTTATTGACTTATTCCAGAATCATATTCATTGTTATTATATCATATATGGTCCACTTATGACTTTATATTACCCATTCTTTTGTAAATTCATGTTAAAGTAGCGTTTTGGGTAAAATCGTCTCATTTGTCGTTCGTGTTTTTAACTTGTAATTATTCATATGATTACTTAGATCATGATTACTTAATTACAAAATATAAAACATGATATATATATATATATATTCAGAATATACATATATAATAAATCAGTAAATGGAAAGAAATACACGGTTCATGGAGACGGTAGTCCGTACGTACGCATGAACGCTGTTTTCGTTTCCTTATTGAATTGAGTGGAATTAAGTAGATGACATACATATAAATATAAATAAATCCAGTATCATTATTATGTCATATATTTCATTAGTACTTATTATATATACTTTATAATCATTCATGAATGGTTAATCATTGAGAATGAATCTCATCACATCGTGGAGACGGTAGTCCGTACGTACGCACGAGCGATGATATCATTCCCATGGTCATGGAATTGTGTTGAAGTGTATGTATACTATTTCAGTATCAATATCACTTTATAAGAATCATATATAGTTACTCATTACACTATTATACCCATCCTATTAAGGCGGCGGTGGAAAATAGATTACACCACGGCGTGGAGACGGTATTTTGTACGTACGCACGCGCGATGATTTCATTTTCCGTAGGATGGATAGATGGTTAAATAGGGTTGTTTCATAATTATAATAACATATCAGTATATGAATGATACTGATGTTATTAATTAATAATGAAACAACTAATGAAGAAGAAGTTGAAGAAGAAAGAAATTGGAAAGGATCGGTAATGGGTATTACCTCTTCTTTGAAGTGCTTCTTTGAGACCTCCTTTTAGGGCACTAAAATTGGGCTTTTAAGAAGACCAGGACCTCTAGGATGATACTAGGGAAGTGGAGAAGAGATTTTGGCAGGGGTTGGCAGAGCTTGAATGCTCAAATTGGTGTGAGGAGGAGAGGGAGGAGGTGCCCTTTTATAAGGGAGGAGAGGGGCATCTTAGGAAAATCTCAAAATATTATTTTATATTAAGGTCAAATTCGGTTTATAATGGTTCCAAATGGTCTTATTTAAAAGATAAAGTGGTGATGGGTCTAAATCCTCTCATCCAATAGGATTTATACAAGTTTAGGTTATTATTGTAACCTTATCAATTATATTTAACTCTAAGTTAGATAATTTAACTTTTACCGTGTCTTTTTGTTTTCTTACACTATATGGTTAATAAACTTACTATATGAAGCCAAACGAACCCCAAGTTGTTTATTATTAATATATCTATCCTTATCTAAGTCATTTTTCCGAACCTTAGATTTTTGGGAATTAAATAACAATTAATAATATAATATTTGTTTTAAAAACTAATTTATGTCAATTTTGACACTATTTGGTACATGATTTTTATGAAATTTCTAACAGAATGATAAGTTCAAACCAAGTTACTTAAATCAATAATAACATGTCATATTAACCTAGAAAATTAGTGGGATTCATAAAAAGTCTCAAATTACATTTATTTTGGTGTTTATAACATCAATTATGTCAATATTTTCTTAAAAAGGTAATTACTGCATCATCGTTGTGTCATAAACAAATTAAATTATTTAAAGTATAAAAATTACAAATAAAATACCATTATGTATGAAATCTTTTTATATTTCTAATGAATATTTATAGTCGAAATTATATTATGTATAATTCTATATTAAAAATTTTTTATAAAATAAACTTTGATTTTAACTCTTTTAACTCTTCTTTGAATTAAATAATAATAAATGTCCTAATCTAATCCAAGTGGGCCTAAATGATAATATTTTACACTTAAGGTTGTTTTTGGTCGAGATACACTTGTCCAATAGTATTAGGACATGTGTTAGGGTAATATTAATATCATTTTTACCCTTAATTACCCTATTTACTTTTAACTGTGGTAATTAAAAGTAAAAAGTTACTATTCACCAAAAATTATTTTCATCTCATTGAACCACATTTTACTTACTGACATCAACCATGTCTCTCAGATTTTTGAAATTCCATTCACAGAAGCGGTAAAATTAAGATTTATGAAAAAAAAAAATTTTAACTACCACTTAGTAGTTTCACTATTCATAAAAAATTGAAGTTTTTTAGAAAAATGCCAGAATTTCACCCTAAGATGTAATTGATATTCTGAATTCAAAAATGATTTCTATTTTACAAAATTCCCAAAATATAAGTTGCATTAATTAATTTTATAATTAATTTCCATTGTCACAACAAATAGCGTGTTTTTAAGAGATAATAACTATCAAAAGATTAACACTTGTTTATGTCTGGTGTAAATGTGAAATTACATCCAATGACCACCATTGTATTCAATTGTAAAAATATATTCTAAATATACTTTAAAACCACCCAAATTAATAATTTATCACTATTAATTATTTCGATTAAAAAAGTTGTTTTTAATTAAAATTTAGTAATTTTCACTATTCATCAGAAAATGAAAGTTATCCGAAAAGTACCAAAATTTCAACCTAAGCTAATTTCGATATTAAGAATCCAAAAATGAATTCCATTTTGAAAAATAAAATTTACAAAATTTCAAAAAGTGGTTATTACTATTCATAACGGCTAGTTTTAACAATAGCATATTGTTATTTAGTGAAACTCGTTATTGCGTACTACACACGCTATCGGGGAAGGTCGTGATTGCGTGTAATGCAAGGCAAGTCAAGGATGCGTGTTGTGCAAGCTCCTTTTGGTGTAGCGTACAACACAAGACATTAATGAAATTAAAAAGAATATTTTTCATAAAATTTCGGGGTGTTACATAAATAATCTAATTATTTTTCATTTATGTTATTTTAAAATTATAAATAACCTAGTTAAAAAACTATTTACTATGAAGAAAAATGTAGAGACCCGAAGCTTGACGTACATGGACATTACATTACTTTTTCGGAATACTTAGTACATAACAAAAACACACACACAAGGACCGTAATAGTTTATTGTCTTTGGAAACTTGGAATATAATCTTCTAATCGTGGTGAAAGATCTTCAACATCTCCCATAAAGATCATCTTTTTTTCGAAACCTAAATCCTTTCTTTATGTCCTGGGGAAAAGAAAACATAAAAGGGTGATCTCAAATGCTCAGTAAGGGTAAACAAAAGAAATATCAATCACTTCATATTCATAAGAAGATATCTTTTGGAAATCTTAACCTGTAAAAGTGATCATAATTTCATAACATGGGATAAATCATAGTAGTGAAATGTAATCCCAATAATCATAACTTAAAACATAAAACTTTTTGGAATACACACATAATGATAGGGAATAATTTCTTATTAGTCAAGACTCATTCCCAAGACTATCTTAGTGGACAAAGTCCCTTTTCTGAACCGAGTTCACTCCTCGTTTCAGTCCTGTTTCAAGGAACAGGTATAACCTACCATTACAGCCATGTCTATCTCATGAGATATAAAATCTTTACCCAATGCATTGGAGGGAGATATAGGTCCCACCCATCTCATAATTATACCATTATTATGTGTGCCACAAAATCATAAATCATACATCATTGCATAACCCATGTAATAAAAAAATAGGATTCTTAAACAACATGACATCATAAAACAATTCATATAAGATAAAGGAATTCATAAAAATATTTCCGTCACAACATAATCAAATCCATGTAATAATAGGGATAGAAACAGAACCCTATATTATCTTAGATGGAATATAATTTTGATAAAACACTTGACCTCCATTCTTGAGGAAAATATCCATTCTGCTTCAAAACACTTTTCCTTTCTTAACATGTCGTATAATTATAAATTAAAAGAAGTTGATTAAAAATAAACTTGAAAACTTTTAGAAAAAGCTTCTTGGAAATAATGTTTTAAAAATACATTCATGTCGTATAAGTTAAAAAAAACATTCTTCGTACTTTTGTCGGAAAAGTCAAAAAGTACCTCGTACGAAAAATGACAAAAGATTCCTTTAATATCTTTTACTAAAAACTCACCGAAGGGTAAAATTGGATATAAACTATTTTATAAGGATATAAATATTAAATATTGAGGAAACATGGATGTGGTTGATAAAATACACCCTAGTAAATTCCAGATTATAACCAATCTTGGATAAAAATGAGATTGTGATATATCCCTTACCTTAGGTCAGATTTGCTTCGTAAGTGTCCGAACCTCCTCTTCTTTGAAGTGCTTCTTTGAGACCTACTTTTAGGGCACTAAAATAGGTCTTTGAAGAAGACCAGAACCTCTAGGATGTTTCTAGGGAAGTGGAGAAGAGAAATTGGCAGGGTTTGGCCGAGATTGAAGGCTCAATGTGGTGTGAGGAAGAGGGGGAGGAGGTGCCCTTTTATAAGGGAGGAGAGGGGCACCTTGGGAATAACTAAAAATATTATTTTATTATAAAGTCAAATTCGGTTTTTAATAGCTCCAAATTGATATATCTCAAAGATAAGGTGGGTAGGGTCGCAATCCTCTTATCCAATATAATTTAGACAAGTTTAGGTATCAATTTTAACCTTATCAATTAGATTTAACTTTAAGATAGATAATTTAACATTCACTGTGTCTTCTTGTTTTATTACACTATAAGGTTAATAAAATTACTATATCAAGCCAAACGAACCCAAAGTTGTTTATTATTAATATATATAACCTTATCTAAGTCATTTGGCCGAACCTTAGATTTTTAGGAATAAAATAACAATTAATAATATAATATTTGTTTTAAAAACTATTTTATGTCAATTTTGACACTATTTAGTAATTGTTTTTTGTAAAACTCATAACAGAATGATTAGCTCGAACCATGTCAATTAAATCAATAATAACATGTCATATTAACCTAGAAAATTAGTTTAATTCATAAAAAGTCTCAAATTTTATTTATTTGGGTATTTATAACATCAATTATGTCAATATTTCATTAATAAGATAATTACTGCATCATCGTTGGCTCATAAATAAATTAAATTATGTAATTTCTAAAAATTACAAATAAAATACCATTATGTAGGAAATATTTTTATCTTTCTAATGAATATTTATAGTCGAATTTATATTATGTATAACCCCATATTAAAAATGATTTACTTATTAAACTTTGATTTTACCTATTTTAACCATTCTTTAAATATATTAATAATAAATGTCCTAATCTACTCCAAGTGGTCCTAAATGGTCATATTTTATTCCTAAGGTTGTTTTTGGTCGAATTAAATTTGTCCAACAGAATTAGGACATGTTTTAGGGAAATATTAATATCATTTTTAAACTTAATTACCCTATTTACTTTTAACCGTGGTAAAAAAAAGTAAAAAGTTAATATTCACCAAAAATTATCTTCATCTCATTGAACCACATTTTACTTACTGACATCAACCGTGCCTCTCAGATTTTTGAAATTCCACTCACATAAGTGGTAAAATTAAGTTTTATGAAAAATTCATTTTTTTTAACTAGCACTTAGTAGTTTCACTATTATTCAAAAAATGAAAGTTTCCAGAAAAATACCAAAAATTAGGCCTAAGATATATTTGTTATTATGAATTCAAAAATGATTTCTATTTTACCAAATTCAAAACATATCAGTTGAATTAATTAATTTTAAAATTAATTCTCATTGTCAAAACAAATAGCTTATTCTTAAGAGATAATAACTATCAAAAGATTGACAGTTGTTTATGTCTGGTTTAAATTTGAAATTACATCCAATAACCAAAATTGTGTTAAATTGTAAAAATATATTCTAAATATAATTTAAAACCAATCAAATTAATAATTTATCACTATTAATTATTTCTATTAAAAAGGTTGTTTTTAATTAAAATTTAGTAATTTTCACTATTCATCTGAAAATGAAAGTTATCCGAAAAGTACCAAAATTTCACCCTAAGCTAATTTCGATATTTTGAATCCAGAAATGAAGTCCATTTTGAAAAATAAAATTTAAAAAATTTCAAAAAATGGTTATTACTATTCATAACTGCTAGTTTTAATAATATTTTAATAGCATATCGTTTTTTAGTGAAACTCAGTATTGCGTACTACACACGCTATCGAGGAAGGTCGTGATTACGTGTAATGCAAGGCAAGTCAAGGATGCGTTTTGTGCAAGCTTCTTTTGGTGTAGCATACAACACAAGACATTAATGAAATTAAAAAGAATATTTTTCATAAAATCTCGAGGTGTTACATTCTACCCCCCTTAAAATGAATTTCGCCCTCGAAATTCGTCGGGGTTATAAATGGTTTAATATTCGAAAGTTTCTTTAATAGAAACCCACATCATAAAAATGAATACGAAAACCAATCTTTAAAAACAAAAGTATGAAACGTAACAGTTACCCAAATAAACTAATCACTGGGTTTCCACATAGGTGAAAATATGGACATGAAAGAGAAATATAACCATCATGTTCTGATAAAGAGTGGTAGAGAACATGGCTATGGAAAATCCAGCAATCACAAAGCCATAAATTTGTGACGATCTAAGGTACCATCTGATTCATCAGATATAAGAGCATTAGGACAACATTTTTGGTTTTCAATATCATTTCCCTAAAGTTGATGAAATTGGAATTAGAAGAAATAATTTCATGATTTTGGTATAGTCTCACCATATGTCGTTCTTTGGACAATTTCCACTTCATCTCTTAATGAAATGAAGTTGAATTTGTCATTCGTGATGTGTTTGCAGATCATGTGATAGAATGATGGGTCATTCCATCTGTCTCAAACAAAAGGTTAGAAAAGTTATCAAAAAATACACAAGTCTATCTATAGTGAGATTAATCATATATAGTTCCTAAAATGGACTTATACATCATATATCATACTGCTTAATATTATAAAACTAGTTTCTACTAAACAGGGAATTCCTGTAGGCCAGTGGTAGGCGATAAAGGCCAGTCGCACTTCGGTTGTCGGTTCGATTCCAACAGCCTTGTCTGACGCGATGGGCTGTCACCCATCCTGCAGGTTGTCCTTTTTCTAAAACTACATTACTATAACATCACATAAATAATATCAAAAAAAGTTCTATCATTAAACAATACTAACTTATGGTTAACATAATCCATTCCAATCATTAGGCTTATCTAAAATACTTCGGTCTAAGCTCATAGTATAAAGAAAATGATTACTTGAAATGTCATCAACCAAGCATGTGAATACCATCATTTATCCCCCATATATATTTTTGGTCACATTCCAATCATGTGAATAACTTAATGATGTATTCTCTTGAAAAATGAATACCCATTAAACTTTAGTGAAAACATGAATGCTGTCAAAAGTTAACTCTTTCCACATACCAAAATCCAAAAATTCTATATACTCAAACCATGATATAACCTTCTCCTTATATCAGTAATGAGCTCATGAATACTATCAAACATTTAATTTTCTCCTTATCCCTTCATTATGCGCATATCATCTACATTCCAAAAATATCTGAATAACCTTTCATGGATACTGGTAACATTAATCATACACTTTCAAAACTCAAGGAAAGACAACAATGTAACAATCCTTAGATGTCTCTTTATTCCATAGTAGCATGAGATTACTTATACAACATTACACATGATAAACATGTAATCATTCCACTACATTCTTAAACCATTGACCGATATTCAATAATTCTTTCATCTCACATATCATTTGTAGTCTCTTCATCATCATCCACATAAATACTACCCATACGACCGTACTGATTCTGTTCATGAGACTTTCCCTTAGGGCATTGGTTTTCATAATTCCCGTACATTCCACATTTAAAACATTTAACCATTGTTGATGTCGTAGCAATACCATTATCCTCATCCCTGGTGTTAACTGAACCTTTTCCTTTACATTTACTGGCTTTGTGTCCTTATTTTCCACACCCAAAGCATATTCCAGTTCCTTTGTAACATTCTCCTTGATTCCTCTTCCCACATGATTTACATAGGGGAAATTGAACTTTCTTTCCTCTATGATCATCATGAAACTCCATCTTTCTCTTATTAGCCGAGTCAGGAAACTTACCAAATTTTACTTTATTGATCATATTATGAGATTTCTGATTAGGAATAATAATGATGTTTAGACTTCCAAATCCCATTTCATTTGGTTTCTCATGAAGAATATCATTCCATTGTCCATCATATCCTCTATTATCGTGAATCATCTTGTTTCCAACCATTTTCTAAAACCCAAAAATAATAGTGTGAGAGGAAAAAATGAAAATAAAGGGGGAGTAACTTCAATATCTAAAATCTTTGGTTTAATCTAATATAGTTACCATAGTTCTAGGACTATATCCTATAGGTATACTTATCCTTAGGGACATCCCTAGACATACCTTAGAAATGTTTCTAGGGATCTCACTAACGTTTTTGCATCCTAGTTTCCAAGGGTTGACTAAAATTTTCCTCTGATACCAACTGTAGAGACCCGAAGCTAGACGTACATGGACATTACATTACTTTTGCGGAATACTTACTACATAACAAAAATACACACAAAAGGACCGTAATAGTTTAGTGACTTTGGAAACTCGGAATATAATATTCTAATCGTGGTGAAATATCTTCAACATCTCTCATAAAGATCTTCTTTTTTTTCTAAACCTAAATCCTTTCTTTATGTCTTGGGGAAAAGAAAACATAAAAGGGTGAGCTCAAATGCTTAGTAAGGGTATACAAAATAAATATCAATCACGTCATATTCATAAGATCATATCTTTTGGAAATCTAAACCTGCAAAAGTGATCATAATTTCATAACATGGGATAAATCATAGTAGTGAAATGTAATCCCAATAATCATAACTTAAAACATGAAACTTTGTGGCATACACAAATAATCATAAGGAATCATTTCTTATTAGTAAAGACTCATTTACAAGACTATCTTAGTGGACAAAGTCCCTTTCTGAACCGAGTTCACTCCTTGTTTCAGTCGTGTTTCACTGAACCGGTATAACCTACCGTTCCAGCCATGTCTATCTCATGAGATATAAAATCTTTACCCAATTCATTAGAGGTAGATATAGGTCCCACCCATCTCATAATTATACCATTCTTATGTGTGCCACAAAATCATAAATCATACATCATTGCATAACCCATGTAATAAAAAAATGGGATTCTTAAACAACATGACATCATAAAACAATTCATATAAGATAAAGGAATTCATAAAAATATTTCCATCACAACATAATCAAATCCATGTAATAATAGGTATAGAAACAGAACCCTATATTATCATAGATGGAAAATAATTTTCATAAAACACTTGAACTCTATTCTTGAGGAAAATATCCTTTCTGCTTCAAAAACACTTTTCCTTTCTTAACATGTCGTACAATTATAAACTAAAATAAGTTGATTAAAAATAAACTTGAAAACTTGTAGAGGATGATTCTTGGAAATAATGTTTTAAAAATCCATTCGTTCTGTATAAGTTAAAAAAATCATTCTTCGTACTTTTATCAGAAATGTCAAAAAGTACCTCGTACGAAAAACGACAAAAGATTCCTTTCATATCTTTTACTAAAAACTGGGTAAAATTGGATATAAACTATTTTATAAGGATATAAATATTAAATATTGAGGAAACATAGATGAGGATGATAAAATACACCCCAGTAAATTCCAAAGTATAAACAATATCTGATAAAAATGAGATTGTGATATTTCCCTTACCTTAGGTCTGATTTGCTTCGTAAGTGTCCGAACCTCCTCTTCTTTGAAGTGCTTCTTTGAGACCTCCTTTTAGGGCACTAAAATAGGTATTTGAAGAAGACCATAACCTCTAGAATGTTTCTAGGGAAGTGGATAGGAGAAATTGGCAGGGTTTGGCTGATCATGAAGGCTCAATGTGGTGTGAGGAAGTGGGGCAAGAGGTGCCCTTTTATAAGGGAGGAGAGGGGCACCTTTGGAATAACTAAAAATATTATTTTATTATAAAGTCAAATTCGGTTTTTAATAGCTCCAAATTGATATATCTCGAAGATAAGGTGGGTAGGGGGTCAAAATCCTCTCATCCAATAGAATTTAGACAAGTTTAGGTATCAATTTTAACCTTATCATTTAGATTTAACTTTAAGTTAGATAATTTAACTTTCACCGTGTCTTCTTGTTTTCTTACACTATAAGGTTAATAAACTTTCTATATCAAGCCAAACGAACCCCAAGTTGTTTATTATTAATATATAAAACCTTATTTAATTCATTTGGCCGAACCTTAGATTTTTAGGAATAAAATAACATTTAATAATATAATATTTTTTTAAAAAACTATTTTATGTCAATTTTGACACTATTTAGTAATTGATTTTTGTGAAACTCATAACAGAATGATTAGCTCGAACCAAGATAATTAAATAAATAAAAACATTTCATATTAACCTATAAAATTAGTTTAATTCATAAAAATTCTCATATTACATTTATTTGGGTATTTATAGCATCAATTATGTCAATATTGCATTAATAAGATAATTACTGCATCATCGTTGTGTCATAAATAAATTAAATTATATAAGGTCTAAAAATTACAAATAAAATACCATTATGTAAGAAATATTTTTATCTTTCTAATGAATATTTATAGTCGAATTTATATTATGTATAACCCCATATTAAAAATGATTTACTTATTAAACTTTGATTTCAACTATTTTAACCATTCTATAAATAAATTAATAATAAATGTCCTAATCTAATCCAAGTGGGCCTAAATGGTCATATTTTATTCCTAAGGTTGTTTTTGGTCTAATTACACTTTTCCAACAGAATTAGGACATGTGTTAGGGTAATAGTAATATCATTTAAACCCTTAATTGCCCTATTTACTTTTAACCGTGGTAAAAAAAAGTAAAAAAGTTAATATTCACCAAAAATTACTTTCATCTCATTGAACCACATTTTACTTACTGAAATCAACCGTGCCTCTTGGATTTTTGAAATTCCACTCACATAAGTGGTAAAATTAAGTTTTATGAATAATTCATTTTTTTTAACTACCACTTAGTGGGTTCACTATTCATCAAAAAATGAAAGTTTTCAGAAAATACCAAAAATTAGGCCTAAGCTATCTTTGTTATTATGAATTAGAAAATTATGTCTATTTTAACAAATTCAAAACATATCAGTTGCATTAATTAATTTAAAAATTAATTCCCGTCATCAAAACAAATAGCGTGTTTTTAAGAGATAATAACTATCAAAAGATTGACAGATGTTTATGTCTGGTTTAAATGTGAAATTACATCCAATAACCAACATTGTATTAAATTGTAAAAATATATTCTAAATATAATTTAAAACCAATAAAATTAATAATTTATCACTATTAATTATTTCTATTAAAAAGGTTGTTTTTAATTAAAATTTAGTAATTTTCACTATTCATCAGAAAATGAAAGTTATCCGAAAAGTACCAAACTTTCACCCTAAGCTAATTTTGATATTCTGAATCCAGAAATGAAGTCCATTTTGAAAAATAAAATTTAAAAAATTTCAAAAAATGGTTATTACTATTCATAACGGCTAGTTTTAATAATATTTTAATAGCATATCGTTGTTTAGTGAAACTCGGTATTGCGTACTACACACGCTATCGAGGAAGGTCGCGATTGCATGTAATGAAAGGCAAGTCAAGGATGCATTTTGTGCAATCTCCTTTTGGTGTAGCTTACAACACAAGACATTATGAAATTAAAAAGAATATTTTTCATAAAATCTCGGGGTGTTACATTCTACCCCCCTTAAAATGAATTTCTCCCTCGAAATTCATCGGGGTTATAAATGGTTTACTATTTGAATGTTTCTTTAATATAAACCCACATCATAAAAAGGAATACCAAAACCAATCTTTAAAAACAAAAGTATGAAATGTAATGGTTACCCAAATAAATTAATCACTGGGTTTCCACATAGGTGAAAATATGGATATGAAAGAGAAATCTAACCATCATGTTCTGATGGAGAGTGGTAGAGAACATGACTATGGAAAAGCCATAAATCACAAATCCATAAATTTGTGACGATCTATGGTACCGTCTGATTCATTAGATATAAGAGCACTAGGAAAACATTTTTGGTTTTCAAGATCATTTCCCTAAAGATGATGAAATTGGAATTAGAAGAAATACTTTCGTGATTTTGGTATAGTCTCACCGTTTGTCGTTCTTTGGACAATTTCCACTTCATCTCTTAATGAAATGAAGTTGAATTTGTCATTCGTGATGTGTTAGCAGATCATGTGATAGAATGATGGGTCATTCCATCTATCTCAAACAAAAGGATAGAAAAGTTATCAAAAAATACATAAGTCCATCTATAGTGAGATTAATCATATATAGTTCCTAAAATGGACTTATACTTCATATATCATACTGCTTAATATAATAAAACTAGTTTTTACTAAACAGGGACTTCCTGTAGGCCATTGGTAGGCGATAAAGGCCAGTCGCACTTCAGTTGTGGGTTCGATTCCCACAGCCTTGTCCGATGCGATGGGTTGTCGCCCGTCCTGCAGGTTATCCTTTTTCTAAAACTACATCACTATAACATCACATAAATAATATAAAAAAAAGTTCTATCCTTAAACAATACTAACTTATGGTTAACATAATCCATTCCAATCTTTAGGCTTGTCTAAAATACTTCTGTCCAAGCTCATAGTATAAAAAAACGATTACTTGAAATGTCGTCAACCAAGCATGTGAATACTATCATTTATCCCCCATATATCTTTTTGGTCACATTCCAATCATATGAATACCTTAATGATGTATTCTCTTGAAAAATGAATACCCATTAAAACTTAGTGAATACATGAATGCTTTCAAAAGTTAACTCTTTCCACATACCAAAATCCAAAAATTCTATATACTCAAACCATGATATAACCTTCTCCTTATATCCGTCATGAGCTCATGAATACTATCAAACATTTAATTTTCTCCTTATCCCTTCATTATGTGCATATCATCTACATTCCAAAAATATCTGAATAACCTTTCATGGATACTGGTAACATTAATCATACACTTTCAAAACTCAAGGAAAGACAATAGTGTAACAATCCTTAGATGTCTCTTTATTCCATAGTAGCATGTGATTACTTATAAAACATTACACATGATAAACATGTAATCATTCCACTACATTCTTAAACCATTGACCGAGCATCAATAATTTTTTCATCTCACATATCATTTGTAGTCTCTTCATCATCATCCACATAAATACTACCCATATGACCATACTGATTCTCTTCATGAGACTTTCCCTTAGGGCATTAGTTTGCATAATGCCTGTACATTCCACATTTAAAACATTTAACCATTGTTGATGTCGTAGCAATACCATTACCCTCATCCCTGGTGTTAACTGAACCTTTTCCTTTGCACTTACTGACTTTGTGTATTTCTTTTCCACACCCAAAGCATCTTCTAGTTGCTTTGAAACATTCTCCTTTATGCCTCTTCCCACATGATTTACATAGGGGAAATTGAACTTTCTTTCCTCTATGATCATCATGAAACTCCATATTTCTCTTATTAGCCGAGTCAGGAAACTTACCAAATTTTACTTTATTGATCACATTATGAGATTGCTAATTCGGCATAATAATTATTTTTGGACATCCAAATCCCATTTCATTTGGTTTCTCATGAATAATATCATTCCATTGTCCACCGTATCCTCCATTATCGTGAATCATCTTGTTTCCAGCCATTTTCTAAAACCCAAAAAGAATAGTGTGAGAGGCAAAAATTATAATAAAGGGGGAGTAACTTCAATATCTAACATCTTTGGTTTAATCTAATATCATTACCATAGTTCTAGGACTATATCCTATACGTATACTTATCCTTAGGGACTTCCCTAGACATACCTTAGAAATGTCTCTAGGGATCTCACTAACGTTTTCGCATCCTAGTTTCCAAAGGTTGACTAAAATTTTCCTCTGATACCAACTGTAGAGACCCGAAGCTTGACGTACAGAGAAATTACATTACTTTTTCGGAATACTTAGTACATAACAAAAATACACACACAAGGACCTTAATAGTTTAGTGTCTTTGGAAACTCGGAATATAATCTTCTAATCGTGGTGAAAGATCTTCAACATCTCCCATAATGATCTTATTTTTTTCTAAACCTAAATCCTTTCTTTATGTCCTGGGGAAAATAAAACATAAAAAGGTGATCTCAAATGCTCAGTAAGGGTAAACAAAAGAAATATCAATCACGTCATATTCATAAGAACGTATCTTTTGGAAATCTTAACCTGCCAAAGTGATCATAATTTCATAACATGGGATAAATAATAGTAGTGAAATGTAATCCCAATAATCATAACATAAAACATGAAACTTTGTGTAATACACACATAATCATAGGGAATCATTTATTATTAGTCAATACTCATTTCCAAGACTATCTTAGTGGACAAAGTCCCTTTCTGAACCGAGTTCACTCCTCGTTTCAGTCCTGTTTCACTGAACCGGTACAACCTACCGTTCCAGCCATGTCTATCTCATGAGATATAAAATCATTACCCAATGCATTGGAGGGAGATATAGGTCCCACCCATCTCATAATGATACCATTCTTATGTGTGCCACAAAATCATAAATAATACATCATTGCATAACCCATGTAATAAAAAATTGGGATTCTTAAACAACATGACATCATAAAACAATTCATATAAGATAAAGGAATTCATAAAAATATTTCCATCACAACATAATCAAATCCATGTAATAATAGGTATAGAAACAGAACCCTATATTATCTTAGATGGAAAATAATTTTGATAAAACACTTGAACTCTATTCTTGAGGAAATTATCCTTTCTGCTTCAAAAACACTTTTCCTTTCTTAACATGTTGTACAATTATAAACTAAAAGAAGTTGATTAAAAATAAACTTGAAAACTTGTAGAGGAAGCTTCATAGAAATAATGTTTTAAAAATCCATTCATTTCGTATAAGTTAAAAAAATATTCTTCGTACTTTTGTAGGAAAATTCAAAAAGTACCTCGTACGAAAAACGACAAAAGATTCCTTTCATATTTTTTACTAAAAACTCAACGAAGGGTAAAATTGGATATAAACTATTTTATAAGGATATAAATATTAAATATTGAGGAATCATGGATGTGGATGATAAAATACACCCCAGTAAATTCCAAAGTATAAACAATCTCTGATAAAAATGATATTGTTATATTTCCCTTACCTTAGGTCCGATTTTCTTCGTAAGTGTCTGAACCTCCTCTTCTTTGAAGTGATTCTTTGAGAACTCCTTTTAGGGCACTAAAATAGGTCTTTTAAGAATACCATAACCTATAAGATGTTTCTAGGGAAGTGGATAAGATAAATTGACAGGGGTTGTCCGAGCTTGAAGGCTCAATGTGGTGTGAGGAAGAGGGGGAGGAGATGCCCTTTTATAAGGGAGGA
This sequence comes from Viscum album, assembly GCA_963277665.1. Lineage (NCBI taxonomy): Eukaryota > Viridiplantae > Streptophyta > Magnoliopsida > Santalales > Viscaceae > Viscum > Viscum album. Next base: position 1,155,860,585 of record OY728138.1, read on the forward strand.
GAGGGGCACCTTTGGAATAACTAAAAATATAATTTTATTATAAAGTCAAATACGGTTTTTAATAGATCCAAATTGATATATATCTAAGATAAGGTGGGTAGGGGTCTAAATCCTCCCATACAATAGAATTTATACAAGTTTAGGTATCAATTTTAACCTTATCATTTAGATTTAACTTTAAGTTAGATAATTTAACTTTCACCGTGTCTTCTTACACTATAAGGTTAATAAACTTACTATATCGAGACAAACGAAGCCCAAGTTGTTTATTATTAATATATATAACCTTATCTAAGTCATTTGGTCGAACCTTAGATTTTTAGGAATAAAATAACAATTAATAATATAATATTTGTTTTAAAAACTATTTTATGTCAATTTTGACACTATTTAGTAATTGATTTTTGTGAAAATCATAACAGAATGATTCGCTCGAACCAAGTTAATTAAATCAATACTAACATGTCATATTAACCTATAAAATTAGTGTAATTCATACAAAGTCTCAAATTATATTTATTTGGGTATTTATAACATAAATTATGTCAATATTTCATTAATAAGATAATTATTGCATCATCGTTGTGTCATAAATAAATTAAATTATTTAATGTCTGAAAATTACAAATAAAATACCATTATGTAGGAAATAGTTTTATCTTACTAATGAATATTCATAGTCTAATTTATATTATGTATAACCCCATATTAAAAATGATTTACTTATTAAACTTTGATTTTAACTATTTTAACCCTTCTTTAAATAAATTAATAATAAATGTCCTAATCTAATCCAAGTGGGCCTAAATGGTCATATTTTATTCCTAAGGTTGTTTTTGGTCGAATTACACTTGTCCAATAGAATTAGGACATGTTTTAGGGTAATAGTAATATCATTTTTACCCTTAATTACCCTATTTACTTTTAACCGTGGTAAAAAAAGTAAAAAGTTAATATTCACCAAAAATTATTTTCAACTCATTGAACCACATTTTACTTACTGACATCAACTGTGTCTCTCAGATTTTTGAAATTCCACTCACATAAGTAGTAAAATTAAGTTTTATGAAAATTTCATTTTTTTTAACTACCACTTAGTGGCTTCACTATTCATCAAAAAATGAAAGTTTCCAAAAAAATACCAAACAATTAGGCCTAAGCTATATTTGATATTATGAATTAAAAATGATGTCTATTTTACCAAATTAAAAACATCTCAGTTTCATTAATTAATTTAAAAATTAATTCCAGTCGTCAAAGCAAATAGCGTGTTCATAAGAGATAATAACTATCAAAAGATTGACAGTTGTTTATGTCTGGTTTAAATGTGAAATTACATCCAATAACCAACATTGTATTAAATTGTAAAAATATATTCTAAATATACTTTAAAACCAATAAAATTAATAATTTATCACTATTAATTATTTTTATTAAAAAGGTTGTTTTTAATTAAAATTTAGTAATTTTAACTATTCATCAGAAAATGAAAGTTATCCGAAAAGTACCAAAATTTCACCCTAAGCTAATTTCGATATTAAGAATCCAGAAATGAAGTCCATTTTTAAAAATAAAATTTAAAAAATTTCAAAAAATGGTTATTACTATTCATAACAGCTAGTTTTAATAATATTTTAATAGCATATCGTTTTTTAGTGAAACTCGGTATTGCGTACTACACACGCTATCGAGGAAGGTCGCAATTGCATGTAATGCAAGGAAAGTCAAGTATGTGTGTTGTGCAAGCTCCTTTTGTTGTAGCGTACAACACAAGACATTAATAAAATTAAAAAGAATATTTTTCATAAAATCTTGGGGTGTTACAAAAACTAAAATGGAAAACGTGAGTAACATTAGAGGAAAAGGGAATAAAAAGTTTAAAAAAGAATAATTTTTAGTTTTTGAGGCTTGTATCAACCTTATATTACTTCAACTCCATTATTTATCAATTTTTGAGGCACTTATTTTGAGATTAACTTCCCATTATTGAATATTTTGGGAATTTTTGAAAATTTCACTTCTTCTCACTTATAAAAGGGAAAATCCTCTCCACTTTTCTTCACACGTAAAGAGACTTTTGGTTCAGAAAATAATTTTTTAAATCTATTTCTAAAATTATATCCCATTTTTAAAAGTCATTTTTTTATTAGAAAACAATCTTGGGAAGGATTTAGGCATAAACCGAAAAAGGTTCTCCGAAAAAGATGTATTGTTCTTAACGATGCGTTTTAATTTTATTTATTATTCTACCTACTTAAAATATTATTAATACATGATAAAATAATAATTCATGAATAGTTGGTAATTTTTTATTCTATTATTTAAACTCTATAACCTCCATATATCTAATATTTTGTCAAATGTGAAACAAAACTGTTGATCTGGTGTATGGAGGACTACCACCTCATGAACTGATATAATTCATTTTACATAACTTCCATTCATGTATTTATATAATTATGGATATAAATCATATATATTATATTTATAAAAATTTTATTATTGGGTATTTTTAATAAAACATATAAATTTTTAAATTTTAATTATTTAAAAAATGATTACATCGCTCGTGCATATGTGTAGACTACCACCTCCGCAAAGTGTTCTGATATGATTTAATTTTATTTTAAATTACATGGTAAAAATTATAGATTTAATTTATAGATTTATATTATATCCATAATATAAAAACTATTATATATAATTTTTTTATTCCATTATTTTGTTCCATCCATCAAAACAATGGAAACAACATTCATGCATACTTACGGCCAACCGTCTCCATTAACGATGTATTTTGTATCTCTATCAGAAAGATTTATGGATGAATCTAAATAAATATAGTTAAATCATATGATATCTCTATCATTATTAACATAATAAATATATTGAACCATAATCAATGTATAGGAATGAAAACTACCAAATCGAAACATACATGAAAAACGAAGCAGTTATCACCCAGAACAATTATTTAAATGAATAATTTTTAATAAATATGTGATAAAATGTCATAATTCAATAATATATGGTTTGATATATATTATTGTGGTTATTGAATAGAAAAATAATAAATATATATTAATTATAAAGTTGTTTTTAAATTTTAATAAGGAATTCAAACATGAGGTAAGGGATTTTTGTCTCACTTTTATTTCCATGGGTCACATGCCATATTCACCACTTTTTTATTTTGTGTGGTGTATATAATAGCCCTGAAATTGTTTAATGATTATTATTAGGAAAATTATGGTATATAAATATCCTTATAAAGTTATTTTATTCATGGGAATTAGAATGAAAATGCAACCAAAGTGGCAAGGGTTTTATGATATAATCTCATTTTTTATCGAGATTGTTTATAATTCTTATTCCTATGATAAAATAATAAGATATATATTTCAATACAATATTTAAATTCATTATAATCTGTATATTTATGGAAATTACATATTTTTGTTTAATTTTATTATCTTTATTTACTCAAGAGATCAAAATAATTTATTTTACAGAAAACCGACTATATTTCTCTCTCTGGTTGAAAACCATTTTTCTTACATATGTATATTTTCAAAAAATGTTCTCATAATTTTTTCCAACTTCATATATGATTTATAAAATTCATTTTTTATTCATGATTTATTTTTTCAAAAATATTTTAAAAGTAATTTTAATTTCATTTCATGAATGATGTACATTTTATTTTTGCCAAAAATGTGAAAGGTGCCTTTTTTTAACATAAAAATCAGGAACTCTATTTCCTAACATAATGAAAACTCAATTATTTAATGTTTCCTATAAAAATTGACATATTTCATTTAAAATAAAACTTTTTATTTCACATTTTAGATATTTTAATAATTTTAATATGTTATATCATGTAGAATGCATATTTTTCCTAAGAAATGTCCCAAATGTTCTTTTGAAATCATTATCCATCTATGATGACATGATTTAATGTTTCCTAAACATTTCAGAGGATATGATCCATAGATATAATCCTTATCATTTTTTGCTTGATATATTATTATTATGAATTATTTTACAATACCCATTCTTTCTTCAATAAGTTATGTTATGTTGAATTGATATAATGATTGCGAAACCAATTTCTTATCCAGAGGTTATTTCACGATGAAATTTTTTTCAATCCTATTTCATTCTCAATGATTTAAAATTTAATGATGATTTTAGGATATTATGTAATGCATCTATATGATTTTAATAATGTGATGTGTGGGACTAGGATTATATACCCCTTTGATGTATTTGGTAAACCTGGAAATATCATGAGAAATATGGGGATAAATATGTTATGTGAACCTAGTTTTTTAAGGTACTAAATCCACTATGATATTCTTAGGAGTGGAACTTCATTACTATGATGTTTTTGGGTGTAAGACTATCCCACTATGATAGTGTTTGTAATTATCCTTTAAAAATAATTAAATGATTTTCTATACCTATCGGTATGCCACAAATATAATTTTTATATCAATGTTATGATCTCATGGATAATGTTCATTGATTTATCTATTATACATGTCTTATGAAATGAAAATATTTCTGTAATGTCTCAAGATTATGATCTACGATATATATGGTATAACTTTCTAATTTCATGTTTATGTTTTCATACCCTTATTCTCATGTTATATTTAATTAATCATTGATATCTCCCTAATTTACCCATACTCAACATCTAAAATCACCCTTTATTATATCCTTTTTCCATGTTATGAAGAAATTTATTATGTTTGATATATCTTAGAATGGTTCATGTTATGAAGAATTTTTTTGGAGATGATGTAGTTCCCTTATGATCGGGCTATTTATGTATGCATATTCCCAAAGGAACTATACTTATACAATTATATCATGGATCATTAGGATATATAAGGAATATTCATCTAATATGATTTAATATATTTGTATGAAAATTATTTGACACTATAAATCTAAAAATATAATAATTAATAGCTAATTTATTTATTTTGGATATCTATGAAATGATATCATAATAAATCCTATATTTGAAGTGTCCAATGGAAAAAATATTTTATTTTACAATTCCCCAAAAATATAATCAATATATAATAGTCCAATAGTTAAAAAAGTTTATAATATATGCATTTTAAATTAAAATTAAATAGAAAAATATAAATAAGGAGTATTCTCTATTTAATTAATTATACCCCTCTATGCCTTAGTTTATCCATCACTTGAGGTCCTTCTTTGTATTCTTAGAGTATATCTCTCTATATCCTTATCTATTTGGTTCCAACCACCTATAAATTCATTAAAATGATTTGTTTAAACTAATATGATGTAATATCAATAATCATCACCTAAATTAGTCATTATAAATAAGATTAATAAGAAAACATTCTCCTAAAATTAAAAAAAATTTGATTTATTATAAAATTTCATTTTTAGAAACATTAGAAGTTTAGGTAAAATTATAAAAAAAATCATTATTATAATGGATATATAAAAAACCCCATAAAAATAAATCATCAATGATTTCATACTCATTAATCATGAAAAGAAATATTGTAATTTAGTTTTTATGTTTATAGAATTCATAAAATGATAAATAGATATGTTCAAAAACAATGGATTTTTTTGCATCTACCATATCTTAGCTCTTTTAAGATAAAATTGGATATACTTTAATGAATAGATACCACTATCAAAGTTATATAGCTATTAAATAGAATCTTAATTTTTTGTAAAATTTACATTAAAGGAATTTGGGATGTGATTATTTTAAGAGTAAAATATAATTTATTAAAAATGAATGGATATGTTCTATGGTTGGGAAAGAGTGCATAAATAGACTGACAATTAAAATTCCCCCATTCAATTCATACAATTTTTAATTCTCACATGGTATTTGGAATAATCCTCTAGATCAGAAAAATGCAAACTCTTAATCTATTTTTTCATGTAACTTAGCTATGTGATCTAACCATACTATTGAAAAATAATATGATCTGATTATTTGGATGGGTTGAAGAATAATCATTTTTTCCATCAAGGAGAATGCTTCAATTTTTTCCCATTCAACAACTAAAAAAATGAAGGATCAAAAAATGAATAGGAATTTGAGAAATGGATGATAAAAATTAAGATATATATTTATATATAATTTTTTCTTGCAAAAAAATTTAAAAGGATAATATTGTTTCCCTTTAATATTAATAGTAAAATATACCTCCAATTAATACATATTAATATAAGGGATAATTATAGTTTTTAAATAGTAAAGAGACATATCTTCCATAATAACTACTTCAATGTAAATTTTATAAAATTTTAAACACAACATGATGCTCAAATAGGAGAATCGTAGTGTGAATGAAAAAATAATTTTACAACAACTACCATGAGATATAGCCCTATACAACAATGGTTCCCTTATCACTAAAAGTTACTTAGATATCAATAATTTATATACTTTTAAAACATGGATAATATGTACAGTGGGAATAGAAACATAACTATTATTATAGGTAAAAATTTCTAGGATAATCTGGTTTTGGTATATTCTCCATGCTAATTTAACAACTCATCTATAAGAAGGGACCACATTAACTACTTCCATGTGAAAATAAATGCACATTAGTGGAAATAGTAAAAATATAATTTCAACCATTTCTTTGTATAATGAAAAATATCCATCTATGGTAGTCTTATTTTTTATTTTTCCTGTTATATTATAGTATCTATAAAAATTTCACTGAATTGAAATAAACATTTAGATCAAATAATACTATTTTCATTATCTTGGAAAATAATGAGTAGGCCAGCGGCCTTTAGGAACATGTGACAAAGTTCCACCAATTCTTTTGAGTGACTTCAGAGAGAAAATAGAAATTTGGAATCAGATTTTGTTGAGTAATTTCCAATACCTAATTATTCTATGTTTAAAGTTTTAAGGAAACTCCAAATTAGGGTAGTTATTTGAGGATGTATTGCCATAAGAAATATTTTTTTCCAGATAGAAGTCCACTGTCATCATCTTTAGTGGGAAATAAAAGAATATAATATCCATTAATAGGTAGTATTATTTAAGGTTATGTAATATACCCCAATAAATGCAACAATTAATTATGAATTCTTTTTGCTCTTAAAATTTTGATTTAATCTCATGAAATTTTAATCTGAATAAAAACTCCATGTAACCTATGTGTGATTATCCAACTTTTATACATAAAATAAAATAATAGAGACCCTTTATCCTAAGATATAGTTACCTTTAAAAACTAAATTAATTATAATGTTATTTAATTTTTCTTATTCTATTACTGTGTGATTCATCATTTGGGAATCCCTCTACCAGAATAGGGTTATCAACACCACTAGGGATGATGAATTGATAAAGAAATTTATTTTTATAATTGTTGGAAAATTGAAGTGAATATAATCAATTTTTCAAGGCGAACTAACAAAGATCTCATCCATATATTTCCAATTATGTAAACGTAAATAAAATGAGACATAAAATCAGTCTGGTAGAGTTGGTCGATGTTTGTGTTAATATAAGGAGCCATAATAGCTCTTTTTTGGAGAATGAAATATCACTCATTCCTATAAATACTTTCTCTAAGAAACTCTAATAATCCATATCAAAAACATGCTAGTGTTGTATTGTTAGAAATTCTTAATCATTTATATTTTTTCACCAAATCATGGTCAATCAATTTCTATTTATAGTGATCCAAGAGTTTATTACCAGTATATTTTTGTTCTACTAGACTCATTTATATGGTAATGTTTTTGAGATTCACACTACATTAATGGAGTCAAATACTCATAACATGATTAATATTTCCACTTTTAATTATCCTATTAGAAAACTCCAAATGGATGATAATTTTTAAATTAAATATTTTTGACATCTCATATTAGGTAACACTAATACCATAAAGTAAAATCATAAGAATCTTTAATAAAAAATAAATTTATAGATAATAAATCTATGTGTACCCCATAAGTGGAATTAGATTTTTTCTTACTTAATATGAATTTTCTTGTTAAAATAAGAAAGAGTATAAACAAAAGTATCTACCAAAATACTTCTACTGAGCATGATACCTTACTTTTATGGTGAAAATTGGAAATGGTGTATGAAAGGAAAAAAACACTAATAATGAAATTATGATACACCATACTGTTAACCTAAAAAAAAGTATGGGAAAACATATCAAAGAACATGATTAAGTTACCAGTTATTTTTAATCAGATACATTCCATAATAATGATTATAGATAATGATTTATAAGCCCCCTTGATGTTGATATATTTACAAAAGTCATGGGAAAAACTAATATTGTGAGTTAAAAATTCAGAACCTAATAAAATATCACCATATAAATGGTGGATGATATAATATTTTGATTAAGAATATAGACTTTAGGATGAGGGATATACTCTATAATAAGAGGATATTCTCATTGAAACGAATGTGAAGGAAAATTTTAGGGAAGATATAATGGAATAGAACCCCAAGAAAAAAAATCAACAAATAAAAAGGCAATTAAAATCCCTATCAAGATATGAAGGTAGGTTGCACCATTACGGAATGATTGATCTCTTCATCTAAAATTGTGAATAATTTTTCAATGAATAGAGGAATTAATAATGTAAAGCCACAAATCAATGATATTATAATTTTTAACGAATATGTAAAAATTATTTATAAATTACATGTCAAAAAAACAACACAAGACTCAATATGGGTGATTGATTTAGGTTCCTCCAACCATTCCACTACCAAGAATGATTTCTTCCCATCATACACTTCAAGGAGAATTATACTAGTGAAATTGGGAAATGATATTGCATCCAAAATTTATATTATTGGTAATATTTTTATAGAGAATATTATTGGATGTAGGATAATATTAAAGTGAGTGAGGCATGTTCTTAATGTTCAATTCAATCTGATATCCACTGTAATTCTTAGTGATAATGGATATATCATTTCCTTCAATGAAAGTCTATGAAATATTATGGAATGTAATATTGTAGTTTCTAATTTTAATAAAATATATCTATTAACCTCATAGATTCCATAACATGTGGATGAATAGTCAATACATGCAGAAATGAGGTGCCATTAGAAGTATGGCATAAAGGTCATAGTCACATAAGTCAGATAGGAATCATAATTCTCTCTTTGATAGATCACTTTCTAGGAATAAAGTTACACATTTGGGTACTTTTTTTGATTGCATCCAAGTACAACAACTTCATGTATCATTTCATAGTTATATTATATCATAAAATGAGAATATTTTAGATATTATACACATAAATGTTTTTTTATTGAGATCAAGTTCAATGGGAGGTACTAATTATTTTTTGAAATTTTTAGATGATCATTGAAGAATTTTTTTACCATTTTCATTTTAAAATAATTTTAATGTTCATGGAAATTCAAAAAATTACATTTTATGGTAGAATGATAAATAGTTAGATGATTGAAGTGTATGTGTGCATATAATAGAGGAGAGTATTGTTGTTTTTTAGGGAAATACAAAAGGATTTTCAACATTAGTTAATAAATATATATACAAATTAATCCTCAGAATAATGATTTTATTGAGAGATTTAATAGAACGAATTGCATAAGATTTGGGTGTATGTCCTCAAATAAACAAGATAAAAAAACAGCTTTTTTCCAGAGCAAATTAAAACTATAGTTGATATTATAACAAATTTACAATCATTTACTCTAAACTATGACGTACCAAAAACGTTTTGGACTGGTAAATATATTTTACATATAATATGAGAGTATCTATATGTAGATAATTTTTTCACATATAGAAATATGAGTGAACATAGCTAAATAAAATTGTAAATAAGTCTATCATTTTTGGATATGTTTCATTAGATTTTGGATATAGAATATAGGATATTATAATCGTGGGGATCTTCATAGGAATTAATGTGGTATTTCATGAATATCATATGATTAAATATATTATGAATCCTAAAAATATAGAGAATTCATAGTCTGAGAAAATTATAGTCAATATATAACCAGTATCACCACCATCTGTTCAAAAAAAATGGGGGAGAGATTTTAAAAAATGATGATATATCACTACCAAGTAAAATGTCCCCAGTTAAATATATTTTTCTATCATATGAAATTCTTGAGAAGATCAAACCAAATGTAAAGGTGAGGAGACCCACTAGAGAAGGAAAACTGAGTCTTAGATACCAACCCCATGGGTATGTGGTACACACTAATTGATGTGATCAGGAATTTGTGGAATATAGAATATAAAATGGTTGTACAAGAGGATATTGGTTCAATATAAAAAACGAAAAAAATGGATTTGTTAAATTTTTGACTTATAATGATGGCCACAAATAACAATTCAGTGTAAAAGATTATTATTAATGATAGAAACATACAACCCTGATAAAAATTCCAAATAGTTGGGAAGTGATTTGGTCAAAATAATGGAATTGAATTTTTTGATAATTTTTATACTATGGTAAAAATTTCTTCTATAAGATTTGTAAATGGATTGGAATTGACAATCAATATAGAGGGTCAACTACGGGATGCAAAGACTAAATTCTATTATGGTGATCTTGACGAAAATATTTAAATAGATTATCTATAAGGACTTCAGGTAAAAGAAAATCAAAATATGGTATGTAAAATTTGAAAAAGTATATATGTTTTTAAATAGGAACTAAGGCTATGGAAAAAAATGTTTGGAACCTTCCGATATAAAAATGTGTACTAGAAAATGAAAGGTGGTCATTATGTTTTCATAAATCATTTTTCTTTTGGTTATTTCATTATTCAATTATTTTTCTTAATGATAAGCTAATTATTTTCTGTGATATCAGTAAGATATTAAGGTTGATAAAATTGAAGTATTAAAAAAAATTTAAATGATAAAATATATGTAAAAGTGGATAGTGGTATGAAAATGAGAAAATACAGATTGGGAGACTTGATATTAGTTTCAGGGGTAGCTATTTTATATTGATAAATACTTTAGAAATGTATTGAATTTTTTATAAAATAATTAGAGTATATCATTATCAATCAAGGTTGTATGGATATTTGGTGGATGAAAAATATTCTACAAGAGATGGGATAGAGTCAGGAAAGTTATATTCTCTACTATAATAGTTATAGAACTATTCATCTGAGTAAGAATCTGATATTTCATTCCATGTCCTAAAAAATCTCTATAATTGTATTTTTAATGTGTTGGACAAATTTTTTTGGCAATTTTAGAAAATCAGTAGATATAATAGTGGAGTATAAATTATAATGAAAATTTTATTGTAGGATAACCTATATGTATACAAGGAGACTATATGTCATTATATGACAACAAATGTTTCGTGGGTGTGATTTTTTGGGGACACTCCCAACTAGGGGATTTTCTTATAGAAGCACTCTTGGGAGTAGTGTTATTTTCAGGGAGGATGTTTTTTGTAATTATATTTAGTGGGAAACCTATATTGAATATGGTATGTGATATGAATGTTTCTTCAAGGGAAAATTATCTACCACAATAGCAATAATCATTGATAATGGATTATTATTATTCTCTAAGTAGGATCAAATCCCAAGTAATTTTAATAAAAAAAACCCCATCTGTCCCATGTGTGATCTTTTTAAGTATATGTAGTGAATATTATTACTAGAAACCTTCCTCCAAGGGGTGTACTCACCTTTTAGAACCATGTTAATTCTCATGTGGTTTATTTTTCCTGGTTCTTTTTATGTGTATTTTGTTATCAGGGACATTTTATACACAAAAATTGAGATGGTGGAAATATATAGTGTGTGAAACTATAGTTGGTATTCATCATGATATTCTAACCTTCGGTCATTATCAATCACAATTTTATATTAATTAATTAAATATAGATGGGTTGTTAAACTCAACCAAAACTTTTCATGGTATGTATATGGAGACAGTTGTATGTGTATTGAGAAGAATGTTTGGGATTCAAAATTGATTATTTTTTATACTTAACTATTTCAAAAAAAGGTAGTTGATTGATGAATGTTTCCCATGGTCCATGATTTAGATAAAAAAATTAGAATATTGGTTTTTTGTGTTTTGTTGGTTGGGTGTTGTGTCATGGTCAAATGAAAGGATGGTGATAACAAATCTAAGAGGGTTAATATGGTTAGAAGTATATTATTTTGATTCAAATGGTTCCATGATTTCATACTGAAATAAATACAATTTTAGCTACATTTATCATGGCAATCAGGACTCTTCTTGGCGTTCTCAATTTCCACTATACATTGAAGTGATTCCATTGTATTTGTAAAATCCAAGAGTTTCTAAGTCAAAAACCATACTAAGGGAGGAAGAATCATGAAAAATTAGTGTAATTTATTAATAGGATTAATATTTTATAGTTTCTTGATAATGGTAACTTCTACTTGATTTTTTTCATTTCATCAATGTGGATAATTAAACAGGATACTTATCTACCAATTTTGGTTTATCAAAATGATGTATGTTATAGATTTGTGTAATGTTTATGATGAAACACAATTTAAGTTTCACAATAATTGAATGGGATATATAAAATTTTTTATAGGTTTATGGATAAATGAGATGTTTTATAGAATAATTATTCATTTATTGAGGTTACTATCAAGCTAATGGTAATATGTAGGTTGTTCGGTAATGCTATATATAAAAGAATAAAGTATTTTATAATGTGTATAACTGGAAATTTTAATATACACCATTCAAATGTTTTTCTAGCTATGGATTGTAGTAAAATTCAATATCTAAAAATATTAAATAGGTTGGAAATAACATAGATAAGTCTCCAATGATGAGAATTGTCAAATCAATATTGAAAAATGAGTACCTTTAATATGGATTCCCATGTCATTGAGGGAGATCACTTATAGATTCTATCCCCTACTAAAGTTCTCAACCAAATAATTCAAAATGGTTAAATTAAGTAAATATTACACTACTAAAACTGAAGGAGAACAAATAATTAATAATTAATATATATTTAGGGTATCAGGCATGAGTGGTCAATAGTAACATAATTGTATCCCACTCTCCACCCAATGTTTTATTCATTATTTTATTTATAAATTGGGTTTCAAAATTATTATATCTGTAATTATTATTTTAAAAATACCTTATTTTATTTCCTTTTAAAAATAATATGAAACCCTCTTGTTTTGTAATATATTTCTTGTCACTTCAAATTGTTAAACGTCATTCAAAATTTCCTCATAATTTTCAATATTTCATGGAGTGATTTGTCTATACATGTTGTTTTTGAAGGATTTATCATATTTTAGTAGCCTATATTTATTAATAATGATAATCACTATCCTGGGAGACTATTTCTTAAGACCATGGTCATTATAGATGGTTAAATTTTTACTTATGTATAAAATATGAATTCATTTGGATCTGAAGTTATAATATATTTTTTTCTTCACATTTATTCCCCACCCCATTTCTTATTTTTTTTAATATATATCTAGATTTAATCAGATTACATGGTCAATGTTTACTATATTGTGCATAAAAATTACATGACTATGTATATTGAAAAGGACCCTTCAATATTCTTTACACGGACATTTCAATACTTCCTCTAAAATTTTATAGACATGGAATAAGGACCATATTATATTTACTATATATATTATTTAACACTTTATTATTTTTTTAAATATTAAAAATAGTCTTTACTAAAAATATATATATTTTTCGTTAAAATTATAACAATTAATTTTATATAGGTATTGTATCTCCAATAATAGTAAAAACAATAATCCTCCATAAAACAATATTGATTTCAATTTCTATTATTTTAATAGAAACATCAATGTTTTATTTTGTAATTTCTCTCACAGTATTTCATCCAGTAAATTATAGAAGAGATAATCCCAAAAAAATTAATGGTAGTGATTTTTCTGCTAAGGTATTTGAGTGTAATCCAATTTAGAAAATTAAGGAGTAGTGAGTTGATAGCAATGAAAATCATTATATATATACCATAAAAAATATTTTGTCATTATATGAATTTGTGGTAAGTTACAAAAAACACTTTATGGGGAACTCATAACCTTCCAAAGTTAAATTAATGGGAAAGGCTCTGCTAAAAATGACAATAAGTAAGACTATGAATTTAGAAAATATACTTCTTGTTTGAAATATTAATTGGAATTTTTTTGTGAGACCTATTTTGGTCAAGAGAGTATTCTATTTAATGTTTGTTTCTAAAACATTTCTACTCTCCAAGAGTGATTTTTATTATATCATTTGATATTTTATTAATTTTATATTCAAATAAAATGTCATGATTATTAAAATAAAGTATTCTGATAAGAATGAAAATAATATAAATTAATTTTATGTGGTTGAGTGGGTTAATATGTTGCATATAATATTGGGTTGTATTAAACATTAATATTTAATAACTCTAATTAAAATGGATTTATTTCTATCATTTAATTTTTCTTGAAACAAATCTAAACAGTGAGTTTTATTAAAAAAAATTGCAATTTCATATATTGGAATGTTAATTTGAACTACTTGATTTATTACACACTATCATATGTGATATGAAATGTGTTTCATCAAGAAGATTTAAACTAAACATTATCAAATTCATAGATGACTATAATTGGTTTTTTATGTTTATCAACTTGATATTAAAAATTATATTATTTTTTGTATTTAACCATAATTAAAATTATGTTTAAAATAGTATTGACCAAAGAATTAATGGCATGATATGTGATAGGGTATGTGAATATTGGTCACCTTTCAAAAATCAATGTTATATTTTTTATAATAACTCATATAACTATATCTCCATAAACTAGAAATTCAAATGGAATTGATTAAATCAAAAAACGATTCCTTAAAGGAATTATGAATTCCAAATTAATTAATGTTAATTTACTATAAAATATGTGTGGGGAAGAATGTTTAACTATAAATAACATATTAAATATTGTTCCCTAAAAGAAAAAAAAAATTATTCCCTCTTAGCTATTAAAGGTAAAGTAGGGTACAATTAAACAACTTAATGTGTGGGGGTGTTTAGACAAGATTACAATTTCTAAACATAAAATGGATTAAATTAAGCATAAATTTGTTAATATATTTTTTATTTATTTTTCAAAAAATAGTAGTGCATATAAATTTATTGTTCATAAATTAGATACCATATAAATTCAAAGAAATATGATCATTAAATCAAGGTATGCTTCAATTATTAAAAACCATTCCAATATCATTTGATAACTGAGGTCAATGAGAATAATAAAATGACTCTAAATAATGTGGAAGAGGGAGATTAAATGGTGTTAGAATATTTAATTATAAAAATTCAATTGATCTCTAAGCCCTTTGACCATTATTTCTTATAGATTTATTAAAAAAATTTACTAAAACATTTATTGAGGCTATTAATAACCTAGAAGTTTATTTTTTGTAATAATCTATCAACAAAAAAATTGATTCCAACTTCTCCAACCATACATAGTAATTGGAAGATAATCCATCTAAGAACAAAAACTAGAATATAATTGTATCATGGAAAATAAATTTTAGGGTGGTGGAATAATTTAAAATACAAGTCTAGCTGTATAGAAAAGGGATTCAAATAGAATAAAGAAATTGATTATTTTGAAACATACTCAACTATTACAAAGATTATATATATATGTATATTAACTATTTTAGTTACTCTGAATAGGATAAAAATAATTCAAATGGTTGTTATGATCTCCTTCTTAAATGATGATTTGGAAGAAAAGATTTACATGGAACAACATGATCGTTTTTATTTAATTGGAAAAGAAAATAATGTATTTTTATTGGTAAAATATCTTTTTATATTAAAACCAGATCTAATGAAATGTAATATGATGTAAGATCGTATATTGTTATCAAATAGGTTCAAGATCAATGATTGTGATAGATGTGTATATATAAGAAACAAAAAAGACATATATTTTTTGTGTGATTTTATGTTGATGATATTCTATTATTTGGAAGGAATATAGATATTATAAAATCCACCATACTTGAATTCACTTTCTAATTAGAAATGAATGAATTGGGAGTTATAAATATTGTTTTGGTAATTCCAATACATAAACCATATGATGGTTTTCATTATAAAAATCTCATTATATTGAGAATAATTTTTTGAAATATCATAATCTTGATATAAAAAAATTAAAAACTCTCTTAATATTCAGAATATTTCATTCAAATAATACTGATGAATGTAAATACCAGTTAATGAATGCTCTTATTCTGGGTATTTTTATTTAATTTATGAATTTTACTAGAACAGACATAGATTTTTCTATATCAAGATAATATGGTTTACTACCAATCCAAATAATAATTATTGGAAGGATATGAAATGGGGTTCGGGTTATTTTGAATAAAATGATAACTTTTCATTGAAATATATATAATATCATGTGGTAAATAAATTTTATAGTCATAAAAATCATAAAATTGACACAGAAGACACTAAATAGAGTATTTGTTTTTTGTTTAAACTTTGTGGTGGATTTAAATCTATTAAAACATTGAAATAATCAGAAATTTCATAGTCTACTATGGAGTTAGAGTTTACTTCGATAGACAATGCTGGAGAAGAATCAGAACAAATTTGAAATATCATGGAAGAAATTCCATTTTGTCCAATACCTATTCCCAACCAGTGTATTAAGTGTGATATTCAGGTAGCTAAAACAAGGGAAACGAATTTCATGTAAAATGAAAAATATCAAAATATGTGATGATGATATGACTTTCAAAGAAATACTCCCTAGTGCGATTATTATGATTCATTATGTCAACCCATAATGAAATACAAGAGATTACATTATAAAATTTCGAAATATATATTTAGTAGAGAAATCATCAAAATGAATTCATTTAAAGAATTTAAATAATTCTTCATAGAGGTAACCCAACTATTTGGATAGAGATCCCAAGATCTATGTTCAAAGAGAAAACTAAGTTATGATGGATTTTAAAGTTCTATTATTTTTCCATTATCAAAATGATAAATTAATTTATCAAATGATAAATCATGTTATTTTAACATTGATTTCAAAATTGAATTCATTTATTAAAAATCAGGTATATAAGTATGAAGTGGGTCCACATTAAAGAGAATTTTTAGGCCATATTGTCTAAATTACTAACAAAATAGGAGGTTTTCAAGGCCAAAATGAACACAACAGATATAACTAACATTGTATGAGATGTGTATATGTGACTTCTATATTAAAAAATTCATGTGTGGTTGGTAGTTCAATAACATAATGTATATGTAATAAATGTTAATGTATAATTAAATTTACTAGGGGAAGATCAAATTTGAAAAAGTATGTATCCTGAGGAAATTATTAATCTCTAAAAAACTAAAATATTTTTTTAAATTTGATTCATACAATCCATTTATATGGTGTTTATTTTGATATAAATGGAAATATGTGGTGGGTTAATTGTTGGGTGAGTAGCCCTCAGCTTTATAACTACCACCAAATCCCCATTCAATGATTTTCTCTCCCTTTAATGGATAATGGATTTTAAAATCATTATATCTATTATTATTATTTTGAAAAAAGAATTCTCCTTTTCTTATAAATATAAAATTCCCACATCTTATTTTATATATTTTTTCCTCTTCAAAGAAATGAACCTCTATCAAAATTTCCCCCTAAATTCCATGAGTTCAAGCCATTATTTGTATACACATTCTGTGTTTAAAGGAATCCATGGATTTAAAGTCATGTTATCCACAAAAGGTGATATTTTCTATCATTGGTGAAAACTTATCATGACATTGGACCTCATAAAGGTATAAAATTTATCAAAATAAAAACAAGTAAGTTCATTGGGATTAGATTTTACTTATTTTTTTTAATTTTCTTCTCCATCTCGTTTCTTTCCTTATAACATTTTAATATAGACGTACTCAGATTACTTGATCAAATTATATTTTATTGTGTCTATATAATTCTTGATTATTATTATAGAAAATGAACCTATTGTATTTTGTATAGATAATGCTGAACACATCCAATAATATTTTATATATTAAGAAGCAAAAACCTACATTATTTACTATACATTTTGGTTAATAGTTCTTTTACTATTTCACAAAGGTGAAAGAGATCCTACAGAAATTTTTAAGTAGATTGGCCATTGAAATACAAGTATTATTTTATATATAAGTAAAGTGTCTCCAACACAAACTATAATGAGAAAAAATATACTCCCAGTTAGAATTGAAAAATTTTGCAAATAAAAAACCTCGAGTCATAGAAAGTATGATATTTCCTAACTAAAATTACTATAATGGAATTGGGGATATTATTAAGATAACATTTTCTTCCATATAGTTATAATATGGTCTTTAAAATATTTTCATTGTTAATTACACTTACATTAGTTGGATCTTGAATGGATATAGAAACACATCCCTTAACATGTAAAAAAAAATCAGGGGAAACTACATATAGAATTAATATAATTTGTTATAAATTAATATATTGGTTTTAAAATTATAATTATTTTTTTATCATTTTATTTAGACCAGTATTCATTGAAAATATTTTTATTTCTATGGAATATAAAATTATATTTATAATTGACGAAAAATAAGAACTAATTTATTTATTAAGAATTTATGGATTATTGGGTTTATAGTTCACATATATATAAATTAAAAATTTATTTACTAAAATAATAATATGTTTTTTTCCTAATATATTAATTATTTAAATATCAATAAAGGATAAAATTTTATGATCATATCTTTGATAGTGGATAAGGTTATTCCAAAAAAATTTCCCAATGTTAAATATTGTATAAAATGAAATTATTTAGATAACAATAAATTTAACCTCGTAATTGTTATAGATATTTCCCAAATATATGTACCATAGAGTATGATATAGTTATGTTATACATAATTTTTTATATAAATTGAATGTTTTTTTCATGTTTTTATATTTTTAACTATCTTTGGAAGTGATATAGAGATACTGTATCAACTAATTTGTCTTGTTTCGTGGTATTATATGGCTAAAACCTAATTAAGGAATCATAATATGTTATTCATATTATCATCCTATGATTTATCAGGTATGAAATTGTAATAATTTCCATTAAGTGATCTTCAACAAGGGATATAATTTACTATGAAAATTTTATACAGTAAGTTTCAAGGTAGGATCATCACATTACTCATGTTATGAATTCATGAACAAAAAACCATAACTCATATGTTAAATAACATATATGTTAATGTATAAAGGATTCCTGATTCTAACTGAATCCTATGTAAAGGGGGATGACCATGAAGTATGTGTATGAGTCTCTTTAGGCCAATTTTCATTCTCCCAATCCAATATTCCAATCATTATTCTCTCATTACTTTGAGAGGTACTATCAAAGCATTAAAAAAGGAGTCCTACCCATTTGATGGGGGATTTTAGCCTGCCTATAGATACACAAAGGAGGGAGTCTTTTGGATGAATATAAGGGATCTTTATGAAGCGAATGATTGAATATTTATAGATTATAAATATTGATTGTATGTTACAGGACAATAGTTCTTAATTATGGTCTCATATGGTGTTTGTTTAATACATGTTAGATCTTTGGAATGAGGTTTATTATTTATACCACTACAGTGATTATGTGTTAATAAATCCTTAAAAATCCATTATTTGTATAAATTTCCTTTACTAATAATTATATTCATTAATTTTTGTTTAAATTTAAAATAATGAAATTTCTTACATACCATAACGTGTATCATAGGTAACGATACAATATTTTTAAAAGAAAATTGATGTTGTAATCCATATCATCAAATATGAGGGATGTAGCTTCCATTACAATTTGTGATAATGTAATTTATATTGGGTTCAGTCCATAAAATATAGGATATCATGGGTGGTGACACAATTGTAATCCTTTAGTTATTAGCATGTCACATGCTTTGACATGGAGATCTTAATAGGAGATAACATCAAGTTGTGTCTAACAATTAGTTTCATATTAACAGAAAAATATCAATGCTATTTATTGAATACAAATCCCTACATTACAAAGGGGTATCCTAATTGATATTATATATCATTAATTATGATAGATAACAGATCCATGCCCTGAATTACAATATAAAACATATTGTAAAATTTGATACAAATAAAATTTTTATTTCTCTAAATTTTTAATTATGAATTTAATTATATCGTTTATAAAAAAATTATAAATAAAATTATACTATGTTATTAGATATTTGTTTAATTTAAAAAATATGATTTATTTAATTATGAATGGTTTATAATTAATTTCTTCATTTTTTTACATATTTTTTACATCTTTTTTAATAATTTTAAATGTTATTATTTAAATCCTTAGAGATCATATGGAATCACATATAGTTTAGACAAAATGTGTTTACATGGAATTTATATGTCTTAGTTATAAAAAATTTATAATTAAATAAATATTTAAAATATATATATAATTCAGGAATGCAGTGATCAAAACTAAGTTGGATGATGCGATCTGGAATGCGTCAATGCCGATAAATATAAATAGAGATCGCCAAACAATGAGGATTCAAACGGTTGTACTAAATCAAAGGAATTTTTTTTTATTAGATTAAGTGGAAAAATACATCAACTTGGTATTACTGCTATGATGGTGGGGGTGGCCAATCATTTACTAGGTTGAAGAAATTTCGTAATTGGATGGTTTTGGAAGACTCTAGCAGGAAGAAAGAATTCTAAGCATTCAGTATTACAGAAAATGAATTGGACTTAAACAGAAGGAATTTATAATTTCAAAAAATGTTGCTCATAAGTGAATTTTGAAAAAGGGAGACACTAACCATTTTTTAATAGGAATACCATTCTTGAAATATTCAAAAAACAATCACTCCATCATTACTAGGATCAATTTACCCACTTGGGTAAAACTTTTAAGACTCAAGGATTTGGTTTAGAAGGTGAACACTATATGGTGTTTTTATGATTGGATATGTATTCCCATGGGTAGAGGATTATTTCAAATCATTTTTCTATATAAATATATAAGGAACAGAGCATGGTGGATTAGTTAAATCACTTTAAAACTAGGTATGGTTTGCATTTAAGAATGAGATTTTCGATTTAATCTTTTTTCTATAAAACATAATACGGTGCAGGTCTAGATCAAAATTGGTTGTCTTAATTGGATCATTTGGTATCCTATTATTTTATTTGAAATTGCATATTATGTGGTAATTGTGATTAAAATGGATTGGAACACTGAGCTTTCTAAATTCGATCATTTTTCTGGGGTCCTATTGGTGGTATACCTAAGATATTATTTGATTTATAAAGTAGTGTTCTTGGTACTAGATGATGATGTCTCCTTAAAATTAAAATAGTAAAGACATACTTATTTCAATCCATATTGAAAAATTATTGGTCATGATAAGGATAATTTTCTATTGAATGTGGTATCAATACAAATTCATTAAAAGGGAATCATAAAGCTTCTTATTGGAATAAATTGAGAAGACATGAAATTTAGAATAATGTGGTTTCTGTTAGTGATAGAAAATAACTTATTGATATAGGAAATAATTATGTTAGTGATAATTATTTAAAAATGGATGATGAGTTAATGAAATTAGCATAGGTGACCCAAGCATCTCTAGATAATGTCTAGAAATAATAGATTCATGAGCAAGTCTAGTTGGAGGAGGGAAATGTTAAGTTTGGATATCAATGTTCACATGAAACCACTCTTAAAATTAAAGGTCATAGAAATCCAAGTGATGGTGAAAAGAACTAAAATATCTAGAAGGAAAGACATAAATTAAGAGAAATGTAAGGAATCTCATAAAAATGGGATTATAAAAAGAATTATTCCCCTAAAAACATTCCTTTATTCTGGGATCTTCTAACAGAAAAAATATATCTGTGGATGATAAAGGTTTCCAAGCCACCCATTATAGTATATCTGGATGTTGAAAAGACTACTCATACTTAAATCTATTCATATTTACCACATCTCATGGACCCATAGTCTCTAAATCATATTTCTATGGGGATTATGAATCTTCATAAAAATTTTATTATGTCCTTTGATTCTTACTTCACATGAGCGAATGACTGCTTGTATAACCTCATCCATCTTCTCTTTGGCTCTTCATTATATTTTTAATAAAAAGGACTTTTCCATTTACTTTAAAAAAAATTAAAATCACATATTATGAATAATATAACAGAACTCATGTTAGAATTAATTTTTTTATATTTATTTAAATATGGATTGTTTATAATGAATGGATAAATTCTAAAGTGTTAACAATTATATTTATTTACGAATCATTAATAAATTTTTATATCATGTTTAAATATATTAATTGTTAAATTATTTAATTTATTCCATTATTTATTCATGAATATAATTTATATATTATTAATCAATATATTATTTAATTTAAACTATTAAACTACTTTTATAAATTCTTATACATATATCTTTGTAGTTATAAACTTAGTATGATAATTGATTTATTTCTCTTCTATCATTAATTTGGATTATACTTGGTTATGAGAATAAATTATGTAGTTATTTGAGATGTTTACATATTATGTGTTTTAATTATGATGGAATTTAGGCTTATCATGGATAATTCATCCTTGGGTGGAGGGACATTGGTTTTGACTACTAACTTACATGTAGGATAAAACCTTTTATAAAAAAATTATGTATTGTCTATATATTTATAAAAGTTAATTTTTTTGGATATTATTTGTTTCATATGATTATAATCTATTACATGAATGATATTTATATAACATAAGAATGGGATTAATTTAGCAGTGTATGAATATAATTGGCATTTGAATTGTGTTAATAACACATTATATAAGTTCTATAATGTACTTCACATCAATCAAGTCTGAACATATCAGTTTTTTGGAAGGAATATGATTCCATACTAATTAATTTCTATTATGTATACAAATAAAGGGAATAACATGAGATAAGATAGAGAGAATAAACCCAATTTAAAAAAACTACCCATCAGATTATTTATAGAGAGAACAATTACTAAGACCAGAATCATCCAGCCAAGTAAGTCATGACAATGTTGGGAGCCCCTATTTTATCTTTTGTATGGAAATAAAGTAATGGGTGAATATCATAGGATTAAGTGATCATTCAAGGAATTTTATTAGGTTTAAAATTAAAAATGATACCATAATATGATTTGGATAATAGAGAAAAATATGATTTTATTCATATTATGGACTGAAATAAAAATTTATCTGTATAACCATATAAGATCAATATATGATATGAATGGACTGTTGGTATTAATAAATAAAAATGTGGTGAGATAATAACCAAATAAAATGAATTACATATTGAAATATAAATCTTGTCCCATTAGTGGATATAATGAGCTCAAATGGGGTAATTATTTTAGTTGGATAACATTTCAAAATGATATTATTAAATTATTTTATAAAATAAAAAAATATAATGAAAATTTTTATTTTAGATAAATAAAATAATAATTATCGAATATTCCATTGAGATAAATTGTATGAAAAGAGAATATTTATGTAATTAACTTCATTAACTGGTATAAAATCTTAAGAATAATTATTAATAAAAATGAAATAAATATATTTCCTAGAGAAAACCTTCTAAAGTAGATAATCAGTATTTTTGTTAAATAGAAGATTCTAAATTCTTATGACAAGTGATGAATAATTCACTTAAGGTTTAAATTGATTTATATATCAGATTATCAAATTTATATTAGTCCTCACTCACATAATCAATATGATTACGTATGTCACATTGGTATATCGGAGTCTTCCTTAAGGATTATTCTAGATGTGTAATTTGTTTTTTATCATCATTTTGAATATTATGACTATGTCAGTATATTCAAGACACTTTTTTTCCAATATTCCCAATGTTTATAGGATATATTAACTAGATCTTGTTATTTTTTGTTTTTAGGATGTATTTATTATACCTAATAGGAAAAAGTTAAAACACAGAGAAGGAAAAAATGGAAAATACAGAAATGGTTGATTGAAAAACCATTAAAGGTCAATAAAACCTGAATGTCATATTAGGAAGGATGGATGTTGTTTCTATATTATAGAATCATCAATGATACATAGTTTATTTTCAGTAACTCCATGGATAGTCTATGTGACTTGTAATGTTATAGAAATAAATTCATTGAATTTGAACAATATATGATACTAACTTTATGCTTAAAATGAGTTATAAAAATAAAAGAGTAAAAATATTAGTAAGAATTTATAAAGCTCAGGTATTTTATTCTAGAAATGAATTAAAAGGTTTTTTAATAATGAATTTTAATTTAATGGGATTCATCAATCTATGATGGAAATAACGTTTGTGGGTTTTTATCATATTTTTCTTATATGATAAGATATTTTCATTGGTAATATAGATTTATTAATAAAAATATGTTATGATGGATTAGATAAACATGGTTTCTGATTCACTAGATTCTATATTTTATATGAAAAGGATAATAGGATAAAATTAGTTTTATCCAGGAAAAAGGAAATTATACATATGTTTTTTAAAATATTTAGGGATATATTTCTGTCACTATTTAGTGGCATATTTTAACAATTAATGTTATTTTTAAGAAAATTTTATAAATACCTATATTTTCATATTTCATATAGGAATTTTATTTTTTTTATTAAGTATTACAATTAACGAAAATAAGTATCACTTCCTAAAAAAATTAATTTTCATATACTAGAATGATATTATAAAAAGTATATTGAGACTAAGAGGATACTATGAGTTTTTTTGGACTAAGAGAAGTTAAAATATAAAAATAAAAGATAATTTTTGTAAAAATATAAGTAAATGAAATTTAATATACTAAAATATTTAGGGTATGCTGGTGAATTATTAATTTAAATATATTTAATAGTTAAAATATATTTCATGAAAAAAACATTATAGAATAGGTTCTAAATAATGTTGATGAAGATATACAAAGAAAGAGTTCTATGTAAATAGTGTAAGTAATTTACATTGTAACATTGAATGTTAAAAACTAGATGAGATTGAATATAAGTACAAAGAGTCCATAATTAAGAATATGATTCCTAATTTTTACAATTATTAAAAATGGAATAAAATATATATGTAACTCACTTAAAGTTTTTAGTGATAGGATTTTATTAAATGGTTACATAGTGATGTTGTAGGAATTACAAAGTGATGTAAAGAGTTTAGAAAAACCATAAAAATGATGCAAACATATGAATTATCTGACAGTTTATCATTTTTGATATAATAATACGTGAGAATAGGTATGATTTTTTTTAAATTTATCCAGGGGGTTTAATAATATAAAATGTATCTTGTTACAAAAAATGAAATAACTAATTAATAATTCTTTTATGTTTGTTATATATATATATCAGGAAGTGAAATGATACTTTACCACTCAAAGGTAGTACATAAAGTCACAATCACTAAGGCTAATCATGGATTATTATAGGTTGTTATGAAATATTAAGGTTCTTAAGAGTAGGATTCTTATATTAGGATATAAAATATGTGAATAGAGCAAAAAATGGCTTCTGAACTCTAGATGAACTATAATTTATAACACATGGTGTTCCACTAACATCACTTTAATAAATTCTTCTAATTATTCTATTTAGAGAAGGGTGTTATGGGAAAATTTTGTAGTTATGCCATCCAAAAGGAATTATGGTTTGGTTATTATTAGTAATTTCAATACATTTATCAAACATGAAGAGAAATTTGGTTCAAATTTGAGCAGTATTTCTACTACTGGTTTTTCCTATTGGTTTGATGATTTTGTCCTGGTTAGAAATCTCTATGTCTGGGGTATAATTTATATGGTGATGGTTTACTATTAATGGGGAAAAGGGAAGTGAACACGATAGGTGTCTCATTCACATTAATGATCATGACCCCACAATTGAAATTTTGAACTTCTCTCTTCCAATATTTTATTTTGATCATAATCAAATAAATGTGGAAATTAAGATGGAAGACTTGGGATCATCTCTACTAACTTTTATATTAAAAAATTATTTTCTAACTATCCTTTAGAAAATTATTATATATTTATTAAAAGAAGAATTTAATGAAATCCCAATTCAAGTGGTTGTTGGAAAGCCCTAGAAGGTTTGATAACTTCTAAAAGGATGGAGTAGGGCCAGTTTCTCTATAATTGATGTTATCAAAAAAATTTGAAAAGGGAAATTTCCTATTATCAAGAATCTAACCTGAGGTAGTATAAAATATCTCATTATGAACTAAAAATCCATTCCAATTTAGAGGGTTTATTGAATCTCAAAGAGAGAATTTTTTGAAAGCAGTGTAATGTCAGATAGACTCAATATAGTGAATGAAACTCTAGGTTATTGGAAAAAATTCTCAATAAATTTTGTTTGGAAATTGATTAATTCTATTAGAGTGAATTATCTACTTTTCAAAATATATTTTAACATTATTGAAGCCATTGAAAAATATTTAAAAAATATTAATAATGATGATGAAAAAGATACAATATATATTTGATGGAAAATGTACCGCACTATATTGGTGATAGTTAGAATCAATATATGAAGACGGTCCCTATAAAATATGTAATAAAATATTCCATATTTTCTATGAAAGTTGAATGTTTTGCTGGTTTATATGGTTTCTAAAATAAATTCATCATGGTATATTAGTATATTTTTTATAATGACATTGTTATAGTTTTCTGTGAATTCATTTATTCTCCATATATTCCTTATGGGATGAAATCCCACTTCATTACATTTTCCCCAATAAGTGAAATTCAGTTGAAATTAAATAATTTAGATTTGTGGAAATTATAAATATTATTATCAGTTTTATCATAAGAAATTTATATGTTTTCAAGCTTGTTAATTTGATTATTAAATTTATTACTGAAAACTAGTTTTTCCTTTTCCCAAGAAAGATAATACAAACATTCATATTTAATAAATCAAAATACACTAATGTGATTATGAAGAGGGATAAACATGATAAATTTTCTTTTAAGGTTAAAATCTCAATTTTATTTTATACAAAAATGTTGAGTTTCATTTTTGATATCCCCAATTGATATGGATTCTCTTATAATGTCATTATCTTGATAAAGGGTATTATCAAGAGTTCTATTATTCCTATTAAAATTAATGGATCACCAAAGGGTTTCTTGGGATGTGCTCGATGAGTTAGATAATGTAAACCTCCCCCAAGCCTTGTCTTTACCATTTTGTATGACTGCGTAAGTATATGTCTTATTCAACACAATCAACCCAATCAACAAAGATCGAGACTTCCACCACCAAAATCACATTCCCCCCATATCAGACCACCAACAAAAATTCCCCAAAATCATAAATTTCACACCAAAACACTGAAAACACCAAAAGATCCTCCTCAATCCAGCACCTGAATGATTAACCACCGAAAAAAAGATCCGGTCACCAGAAGAAGAACCCCACCGCCAACCAACACCAGAGGAACTAGTGAGGAGGAGCAAAGGTGCTCCGATGATGGCGACCCTGCAAAAATCCTTCATACCAATAGACATAAACACATTAGGACTCACCAGGTGTCGTGAAGACAGACGAGCCCCAAGAAAGTATCACCGCAAGCTAGATCTATAGATCTCATCACCGCCATCAGAACCGCCCATGGAGACAACAACAAACTTCCTCCCACACTCCTAACCGACAAAAAATGAGGTAGAAACCCTCCGACCACTGAGTCAGTGTCTCTACTGCTGGATCTCCACCGCACCGCCAAAAAAGAACCCGATCCCAAAGGGCGTGAGTAGGCGAGAAAACGATGCACTATTCCAGGACAGCCGATCACACATGAGATGCCACCGATGGACAGGGAACCACTCCACGAGACCATCGAGAGGGAGCGCTTAGAGATGAAGACTTTCATTAAACAAAGGATTTATTGATATATATGGTTAAAGAGACACTCTTGGTTATTCAACATTTTAGGAATCCCCATATTTTAGGGGAAGTTCAAGAGTTTATTCCTTGAGAATTTCAATCATAATATTATTACTCAAATGGAGAAATGGTATCGTAAGAGCACATATCAGGTGGGGTAAATATACCATGCTAACTACATGTTTACTTCAATTTTTATATCTAACTTTTTTGAATAAAAATTTATTGGTTGATTTTTCAAAATCCACAACACATGATTAGGAATTTTATTTGGATTTTATGTGTCCATTAAATAAATTTGGTTACTATTCATTATATGGGGTTAACCAATACTATTGAAAAGTGTGTTCTTGGTAGAAAATACAATCAAAAATTTAATAAATCTCTCTTTAAAAAGTTTACATGGAATATGATTACATTTCATGATGGACCATTATTTTACATAAACTAATTTTTTCCCAGGGATTCAAAGTGTCCTTCCTTTTTATAACTCTTCAACAACCTGGTCTTATTTTAAATGATCCAATATTTATTTAATGACCTATTCAAAATAGCTAGTTTCCAAGGAATTTAATCTCAATTACTGGGCAAATACATAGATGAAAATAGAAATTTAGAATATGATTGTAAAGAAACATTTGAATCCCCTTATAAATTAAAGCCTCAATAGAAATTGAAGATGGTGTGATAGAACTATTCCTTTGAGAACTACATTAAATGCCCATAATTATAAGTATATTTATAATGAATTCTTGATCTGAATTCCATATCTCACCTATTGTTTTAATTACAATATAAGTAGTAGGATAAAGAATAATAACGACTCAAGAATACCTCTATGTATTGATAATTTCATGAATCCTTTTATTACACCCTAAAGAATTATTATTCTCATTAAATTGTGGAGAAATATATTTCCCTTAGATGAAATTTTTCAATAATATAGTCAAATATTTCCCTCAGTTTATACCATTTTTCTTAGAGATAATAAAAATCATTTTCTAATCTTCATTCTTTACTATTTTTTGATAAATTTATAGAATTATGTGTTGAACATTATTTTTTTGTATGTTTTTTTGATAATGTCTTTAGTGAACTTATTGTTTCCATTAAAATTTTGTAATATGTGAGCTGATATAAAATTTTATCTTCATTTCCATGGATGTGGTTGTTTATTTTATTTTTTACACTAGAAATGGATTTTTTTTCAATAACTATAACACCTCTTTTAATATGGGTGTCACTGTGATTACTAATTATGTTGAGGTTACATCCAAAATTCAAGTATTCACAAAGAAAAATTCCTTTGGTAACCTTAGAATTTCACATCTTTTTTGTGTTTTAGGGAGATCCAGGAAACAACTATAATGAAATTTATCATATGGATAAAAAAATATCCTAAACTAGACAAAGGTGAATATTTGTAGGACCACATTAGGGGGTTCTTGGCATCTCAAGATGTGGTGGTGTGTTTCAGAGATACAGAGGATTTTTTAATGGTTTATTTAATCGGTACATTGGAATTGTTATGGCTTATAAAGTTGAATTATAGACTACGATCTATATTATTAAATATGATATGCACTTTGGATAGAATCACATATGTATTGAATTGTATTTTATTCTAGTTTTAGATGCATTAATGTCTATGTCATGTGATGATCCCTAAAAACCTGCCCATATTTTCTTAGTTTCTTCAAGACACTTAATGATTTCCAACTATATGTATCTCATACCTATAGGGAGGATAATTATGTAGTTAATGCTCTTTAAAATAATGTTATTTCTGAGATCAAATCCATGTCTTCTTTTTGGAAGAACTTATCTTGTAATTAACTTTTGGAGTCAGATAGTAGGGGTGATTTACACACCCATCTTCCCAAGACACTTTTTTTATTAACATTTGTTTTTTATTTCATAATTTCTAAGATTTAGGATTACATAGCCCTAGAGAGTTCTAATTATATCATATGGATATCCATACACTATGTATTTGGTATAAAAAGGGTGCATGGTTCATATTTATATTTCCACAATACCAAAAGTTGGAAATATACCTAGCATGAGGAACTTCATACATTGATACATTTCTTATGAAATCCTTTAATATTAGAAATTAGGGGTGTTTGGTTATTTTTTTGATCATGTATTCAGTAGTATCTTAACCAAGATGGGATTTTTCCTATATTATGATGAGTATGAAATATATTACCTCAATTGTTATAGACTAAATATGTGTATTGAAAAATAAATAAAATGAATGTGATGTTCTTATCTATCCACTGAGGGTTATATGATGTCCCCATCCAAAAATATCAATAGCACGTGATTTATCCATGTCCATATGTGTCTATACCTAGAGAATCAAGTACACTTTAGAATTCTATATGGGTTTGATATAAACCACATCCCATGGTCACTCAATATATTGGACATATAGATCAACCAAAAATGAATTATTATATATGTTTCACTTTTTGGTCATAGGTATAGAGATATATATGCCTTATAGAGATCACATAGGATCACTTTGTAACTTTAGAAGCACTTATGATTTTCAATATGCCACTCTATGCTTACATTTATGGATTCATGAACTAATATTACTTATTTCCAAATATTTAATAGGATTTTTGTATTTTAATATTAGTCTTATTATGAGAAATGATATTTTGTATTAAATATACAATGTTTACTAGGGTAAAAATTGTGTTTGACTGAATGTGGAATAAAGTTTCCTTTTATATCTGATCTAAAAGTGTTTTGGATTTTATCTAAATTTATTTTTGGATGGGTAATCATTAGTTATTCTATAAAATATTATACATGGTGATGTTAAAAAATCATCTAAAATATTTTTGGAAGGTATCAAAAAGTAATTTTGGGAATGTTTTCATAAGTTATTATGTATGATACAAAATAAGGGGAATTGGAAAAAAGACTATAAGGATTTTGTGTTGGTGGGATGTTGGTGAAAATATTCTGTAATGATTGAAATCATATGGCTCTATATAGTAATATTTTATAGTAAAACATGTATAAATTGAATAGATTTTGAATGTTTTTGTTTTTGGGATACCCTTAACTATCATATAGAGATATCATATCCACTACCTTCGTCAATTGTATGGCATGAAATATATATGTTTAATGGAATTTATCATAATGTATTATTCAAATTATCATGCTATGATTTATCAGGCATCCATATTCTAATAATTTTCATTAATATGGTATTTTAGGAGGGTTATCGTATGTTATGTAGGTTTTAAAAGATGAAAAACAAGGAAGGATTAACACTTAATTCTTGTGATGAATTTATGAATGATTATTAAAAAATTTTACACATTATATAACATATGATTTTTCTATGAAAGATTTTGTGGAATCCTTGAAACCTATATAAAAAAAAATCACCAAGAGATAGGTTTATAATCCAACCTATGATGATATTGATTATAAATTTTGGAGGATCTCTTCCATATTCACTATTTGTCTTGATATGAACAAGAATGTTTTATGAATCTATGAGTCATACCATTTCGTGGGTGAATCATTTTACCCATGGATTATTGAAAAGGTGGAACCTAGTCCATAAAATAAAGTTTTTCTAATTAGTATATCTCATACAATATACTAATCAACAACTCTCACCCTTGAACCTCCATCGTAGGTTCATTGAGTGTTCCAAGGAGTAGTGATGCTTGGTTGGGGGATCAATTACCAAATTCCCCAAACTAAAATTTAGAGATTTTTCATTAGATTTTATTAACTACAGAAGATATGATGGGATATAGATTATGTAGGTATTGTAGCAATGTGAACTTTATGAATATCTTATTGTTATAACGTGTATTATGCAGATAGTGGTACTCTAGATTCATGGAAATTTTTCCATAGGTTCTCTAGAATAGTAGGCCAAATATGTATCCTTGAGTATTATAGAAATGTGGTTTACTATTTTACTAATTATTTTATAATCTTATTTCGATCCAGTTTTTTTATATATTTCCTATAATATGATTTTATATTTAGTCAATTTGGTTTTTCCTCTATGTGAATATGGGGATTATTTATAAACCATTTAAATATTTACATTTTAATTATTATACTAATACTTATTCATTTTTTCTCTGTTACTTATATCTCTATAATCATTTACTATTATATCTTTCAATGTTTCCCTAGAAAATTCTTCAATGAATTAATCTGAATGATCAAGGTTCTCTTTTTCAAATTTAAGAATGGTTTTATAATAAAGAAAAATTTGAGATCAATAATTTAAATAGATCTAAAAACTATTACTAGAAGGTACATAATGAGTATTTTATTTATTATAAAATATTAACTTTCCATTTATGGGTGTTAAAAAAATAAATTGAGATAACATGGAGTGGGGTTTATTGAATTAGACAAAACTAAGATTCATAACCTATATGATGGAAAATAATGTGGAATTTCTGCCAAATCATTTTTCTCACATTTTATAAAGGATGGTTTGAGGGTTTCTGGTACCCAATACAGGACACCACCACAACCACACACTATGTCAAAACATTCAGCACCAATTCGAAATTCAAATTTCAAAACGAAAATCAACGTGACAGGCCCTCGAACTGTGCACCTTCCAACGTACCACACACCTATTAGCGCCCTATTGCACACCTACCGTCAAGCCATTCCTCAATCCATGAACCATCACCACGTGCCACCATTCACAATAGTGGAACCATCACGGAAGCACTTTCCCATGAGCTGTGATTCCAACCAACATAGTAAAACCATCCCGCACAGCAACAAATGCAAACCAACCAGACAAACAACCATAACAATCCAAATTTTTCATCAAAACCTCACAATGGAAAATCAAGGAGTGAAGGAAAAAACATATGGCATGCCTCTGTCGAAGCGCCATTGCCAAATCAAACACACCAGTGTATAAAATGCTATCCTTATCGAAGTATCATTGCCAAAACAAACTCACAGGCGCAGCAAATGCCATCCCATAAACCATCTAAAAAGAAATCTGACAAAACAAAAAATATAAGAACATCACCAGACCTCCAGTAGACATCATATCGAACGAAGGCCAAGGATCAAATCCCGTCGCCACCTTCAGATCTGCACCCAAAGGCCAAATCTACCTGAATCTCGCACGGATTACTCTAAAATTGACAGAAACCCCAAAACACAGCACCTGAAACCCGCACCATGGACCATCATCTTTCCACCTAAAGAAACCCTAGCCAGATCCAAAGCTAGAGAGGAGAGAAGGTCGTGCGGAGATTCAAATATCTGAGGATGTTGACTAGCCTATGCGATGTTGAAACTGAGAGAGATCACATCGTGAGCATGCTGACGAGAGAGACAGAGGAGATTAGCCAGCGGGAGAGAGGAATGCGATGACGGGTGGAAAACCAATACACAGAGCCCCTTACGGGCTCATTGGAATGGTCCTAATGTGGAATTTAACATCCAATATAGGAATACAATTTATAGGTTAATTAATGAACTTATGAATATATATGAGAATCCATATAAATTTTATAATGTGTATTAATTCATTGGTTATTCAAAAAAAATTGGTTGAAGGGATTATTTTTAGAAATATTATCAATAAATAAAAATTCATCCTAAGTTCATTGAAATCAATAGTAATTACAATAGATAATGATGTATGTACCTTGGTTTTACTATCTTCATTGCCTAAAAGTTGGGAAGCTACTAAAATTTCATTGAGTAGTTCTTTAGGTAATTAAATGTTGTGGTTGAATGATGTTTGAGATTTAATACTTATTGAGGATACTCAAAGAAGATATTTGGTAAGGTTCTATAGTTCTTCTCTATAAATGGTAAGAAGATGAAGTAACATACTACAACATAATTATAAAGGATAATAGGAATCAAAATGAAATATCTAAGATATGAAAAAGGGGATGGGTCCTACCTATTAGTGTTAGGGGAATTAAATACCCATTTAAAATAAGTGTAATGTAAAATGAAAGGTATTTGTGACCAATGCAACAAGTACACTAAAAAGGGGAACAAGTGATGTTTTTACACTAAATCTGGATATCCCAATAGAGACTACATCATAGTATGGATTCTTGAATATTTATGTTTCAGTGAATTTTATAAATTTTCATCTTGTGGATGATAAATAATTATAAATATTTTTAGAGTTTGATGAATGGATAAAAACTAAATTTTGATCATTTAAATTTTTATATAATTTGTGGTAAATTTCTAGATTAAAAATAATATAATTTTTTTTGGGTTTCCTAATGATATAGGTTTTAGTTCCATGTTCACTATTAGTACACTGAAAATAACTAAAGGATTTAAGGTCATATCTCATAGACTAAATAATTAAACTCTGTACAATATAAATGATAGTTATATTAACATATTTGATATAAAATTTGTTTAATTGATTTAAAACTATGGATTTGTTATTTTAGACCATGTTAGTTAGGAGGGGTGAGGGTGATGAGATCAAAATGAATTCTTCCGGATCTAAAGTCCTTGGAATTTGAACTATGTAAATATTATATATTTGGAAACAAAATTATGGTGATATTTACAAATTAGGTATAACATTGAAGGATAAAAATCTATACTTAGTATATTTTGATGTCTGTAAAACAACAACAGTTTATTCCATAGGACCGTCCCTATATTATGAAACATTTATCAATAAATCAATAAATATGGAAGAGATCTCCATTATTAAAATGAAATATAATGTATTTACCATTTACATAGTCTAAAAATTTAGTGGAGAATGATATATGTTCAAATATAATATGATTCAGTATTAATATTAGAGTAGGGTGTAATAATTAAGAGTTTAAGGAATCTTGTTTTAATAATGGAATTTAGTTAGATAAGAATATTCTATGAATTCCCTAAAAACATAGTGGGTGTGAGGTTAGATAGGAAATTCAATGAAATTTCTAGGATTATGAGGCTATACTTTCTATTTCCCAATTCATTCTGAGGAAAGGTAGGGAATATGAAATCATAGTCTATTAACAAGAGTCCATATGTACCGATGGTAGAATGTCTACTTGAGGATATCAATTTATGAAAGGTGGAATGATTATCTCATTTATTATTCTTTAGTTGTTTGGAATATGTGTACCATGATTTTGATGAAAGTGATAAAATGGATAAAAAATTCAAAACATGATTTTTTTTATTGGGTATGGGGATGAGGATTTGGGATGCCACATCTTAGATAATGAGAATAATATGGACATAAAAAAGATAATATGATGTTTAATAAAGGTTCCTTATATATGGACCATAACATAGTTGAAATGGATAGTTGGTGGAAATAAGTTTAGTGTTAGGGGCAAGTAGAGCTTGAAGTTGTAATAGGGAATGTGATAATATAACCAGTGGAACATACTCCTCAGATGGGCCTAAGAAGATTAACAATGGTTATAAGAAATTTCTAGAGGTATTCATCATCCCAGCTATATTTTTTTAAAATAAAAGTGGATATCCAAAATAATTTTAAGATGAAATGTAGTCAAAAAGTTTGGGAAATTTATAGATAACCCAAAATAAAGATATTTATTCATTACATGCTAGAAAAACATGGAATCTAACACTTTTTTGTAAGGAAAGAAGAAAAAAAATGTTTATTGAATGTTATGAAATAACATTATATGGAGAGGTGTTGCAAGGAAATGATTGGGGTGAATTGTTTTCAATAGAAGAATGGTGCAGATTTAACTAAACTTTTCTCACCTATATTGAAGCATTGAACCATTTGTGTGGTTCATGGTAAAGTTGAATTAGAGGATTAACATCTTAAGTTTAATGATAAACACTATTTTTTTATTAGATA
This sequence comes from Viscum album, assembly GCA_963277665.1. Classification (NCBI taxonomy): domain Eukaryota; kingdom Viridiplantae; phylum Streptophyta; class Magnoliopsida; order Santalales; family Viscaceae; genus Viscum; species Viscum album. Next base: position 1,155,896,530 of record OY728138.1, read on the forward strand.
TCTAAAATAGTAAGTATATATACTATATTTGGTGTGATTTTATGAGTCATGAATGGAAGATGTTTTTTGAACTCTCAAGAACAATTTATGTGGGTTAAAGCATCCAACTAGGTAGTGCAATGACAATTTTGATGAATTTATGTGTAATAAGTAATCAAACTGTACATAATTAATATATGTTATTATTTCAAGTATTTTATTTTTGGATATATTATATTACTTATATATAAAGAATACAATTCTAATTGTATTATCTTTTAATGAAAGGATTGATAAGATTAAAGTGTCACTATTTTAAGAGAATTAGGTAAAATTACTTTGTGAATATATCATGATTTTGGGGATGAATATCAAGGGAGACTATCGAACAAGAACCTTGATGTTATAATAGGATTAATATAGTGATATTTTTTAATAAATATTTATTATACTAGAGTAAAATCTAGTTTCTATTACTCTAAAAATCCATTTAAAATTGATAATTGTCAAGTCATCAGATGCAATGGGAGAGGTTGAGAATACAAAAATGTTTCTTTATATATCAGCTCTTGGAATTTTGATTTATACTATTTTTTGAACTCAACATGGTTTCACTCATGTATATGTAATTATGATAGGGTACATGTATAATGATACAAATAAACATTTGGTAGTTGTGAAGTAGATACAGAGGTATTTGAATTAAAAAATGTGAGTATATCTATAATTTGTGTAAGGAAAGTAGTTATAGGTGTATGTTGATGTTGACCTTGCAGGTGATGAATGAAATAATAGGATTACCATAGGTTGTGTTTCTATAAGTAAAGGAGCTATGTAAGATGGATATATAAATTAAAAAATGTGGTTTCAATATCTTATATAGTGTAAATTAATATAAACAAAGTCATGATAGATACATTTTGGTTCATAAACGTCGTAAAGAAGTTGGATTGATAGTTAGTCGAATATTTATTTCCCTATAATATTTATTGTTATATGTCTTCAAAGAACCCATGGTTCCATACATAGAAAAATTATATTAAGTTAAATAAGAACATTATTAAAGGGTTAAAATATGATTGTATATTATGATTAAAAATAATCATGAAATAAGTTTTCAAAAATTCATTTTATTGAAGATGATTGTGATTGAACAATTGAGGAAAAGTTATGCCACTATTTTTCTTCATTTATGACTAAAGAATTATATGTAGAATATCGAAGAATATTGTTGTAGCATGGATGGGAAATTAGCTGGTCCCTCAGGAATCGTCATCTTGAAATTGAATCATTAATAGGAAATTAATTGTTCTCTAATGAATTTCGAAATCGAAATTGATAATTTAATGGGAAATCACTCATTAGTGAGAGGCTGATTGATGGAATGGTGGAGTCTAATACATCAATTGAATTTAGGTTAATTCTTTTTCTATGAACTGTTAACCAGTCAAATAATATCTTTGAGTGACCATTTTGTTGAGTTAACTAGTGGTTCCTGGAGAAATTCACCCTTTTTCATGGGTATGAAGTCTAAAGACACCCATGATAAATTTGGGTGGCACTATAGTAGAACTATCCCACTATAGAAAAGATAATAGGTGAAAATGTTAAAACTTATTATTGTAGTGTAGTATTTGTCAAAAAGGTTCAATAGTGGCATGAATTTTATTAGTCATGGTACAGTAGCTCTGCAGATATTACATGCCTAAGATCTATAGCACAATGGACCAACTATAGCAACATGATTTAATATTCCACCACCAATTTGATGAGTCCATTTTGAGATATGGTTTCTATGTGTGTGCAGTTTTATTTTCTATTGGATTTAATGAATTTTTTTGTCTTTGTGTGCATAGACATATTATTCTAAAACCATTTAAAAATATGTGTTCTTCTTTATGTTCTTCTTATTCTTATTCTTCTTCATCTTCTTCTATCTCCATTATAATCATATCTCAAGAATCATTTAACATTAGATATCATAAAATTTTCTTAACATGGATACACTATAGAGAATGAAGTCTTATAGTTTCCTTTAAGAGACCTTTATCAAGTGCATGATTGAAAATTTATATAGCTTCTATATTTAGTGTAAAGTACATAAAAAATGTTCTTCATTTTCATTTCAAATGGATATATTTTATGATATAGTTGATCATAGGAATTATTATTCTTATTGATTCCACTATATTGATTAAGTCTTAATTGATCATTATAAATGCATTAGTAATGAAATATTTTATGATGACAGGTGATTTGAAAATTAAAAACTCCAATAACTATATAGAATAGTGAAAATTTCAACAATGTTTATTAATTGGTAATTTGGAGATAATAATCCTGTTCCAATTTATATTCTTATAATTTCAAAGTATAATTTAAGGAATAATTTTTGAAATTTTAATATAAAATATATTTAGAGAGATATACAATTGGCATAAATAATTTTTTATATAAACCTATGTTAGCTATAGATTCTTTACATTACATTGATGACCATATTTAGATTCTTATTACCTTATAAAATCATGATGAGTATTTGGATGGTTTAAGAGTATTATAAATAATATGGTTTATGTAAGAGTTATTCAACCAGAATATATTATTTGGTGAAATGAGACTAAGTATATTGTTTAATCATATGCTGGTAAATAAAACATGTTTATAAAATAAGAATCATGTTGCGCATTACATCTTTAGTGATTGTTCCTTATCAATATTGTGACCTACAAGTAACATTAATTAGTCAACCCCTATATTTCCACATAGTAATAAAATATTTTCAATTATGATGTGAAATAATAAATATTAATATATTTTTAAATAGGTGAGATAAAGAGGGGAAAATATTTATTTGATAAAGAATATGATCATCGGTGATAAATACATCTATAGACATATTAACCAATAATTGAAAACACTTAAGGGAAAATATCATTTTTTTAATTACCTATATTTTATGTTAACCATAAACTAAATATGTTCATAAAAATTATAACAATTGAATGCTCCTAATAAGTCTCATTTTTTTCTACATCGAAGGAATTTAGCATGTGTGTTTATATGACTGTAAGGGATGAATAATTTTTGTTCATTAGAAAATGTGAAATATACAAATATAATAATTAAATGAAATGATAATTAAAAAATAAATTAGATAATGAAAATAAAAATCCCATGTGATCTTATAAAATATAATAGAAAATTATTGGATTTAAATTTTTATCTTCATTAATGAAATTATAAAATAAAAAATGTTAAAAATAAAGAGAATAAGTAATATAACAAAATAAACAGGGACAATTAGAAACAAAATTATTATTAGAATTCCATTTTTTATAGATGAAACCCAATAGAATTAGTTTCACTTATTTTGAAAATATAAAACCCAAAAAAATGTTTCCTCTACTAAATTATCTATAAGAGAAATACTTCTTTCATGAAAAAACTCATACTAAATACAAATAATATTAAAGGGATCAGAACTACTATATTGGTGTATATAATGGAACTATTAATCTAGATATTTTTAAATTAATAAAAATGAAAATTTTGAATAAAAAGGGTAGGAATGAAAAGGTATAATATACTACCTGAAAATTAATTTCACTGAAAATGTATGCAATGTCAATTGTGAAGTGAAAGAAACAAAGTTGTTCTCTATCCCACAAAAGAAAATAAGTCATTCCAGAGTAAGAATGTGATAAAATTTCATTTTATCTATGAAAAATAAATAAATATGGATTCATGTAAATACATTTAAATTTCCATTGTAATCACATGGAAAATTTAGATTTTCGATGCTTCCTTCCTACATGAATATATAGATTTCCATATAGTTAAGACGCATAAACTCTTTCTAATTATATAAAATATTCTTCTTTTGTAACATATACTTTTAAAATAAAAAAATTAAAAAATTAAAAAATTCATTTTTACATATAAAAATTAGGGTTCAAGATGTTCCCTAGGTAAAATCTTTCGAATTAAGCAGGAGAGGAAAAAATGATGAAATAATTATTCTTAGTAATGAAATTTTTTCAATAAAAAATGGAAAAAATATATGAGATACGTGGTAAAAAAATTGAATCATAATTATAGTGGAAATATTTTTCATGTTTATGGGGAGAACCAATACAGAGGGGTGGTTAATGCTAAGATAGAGAAAGGGGACCTTGTCGAATAGATTCCCATTATTAATGGTAAAAATCAGATGAAGTTTAATGATTTGGGAGAAACTATAACCATATTAAAATAGAAATGAAGACATATAAACTTAAAAAATATACAACACTACAATATAATGTAACATTATAGACCGGATCACCAAATATTTTCAGGTGTGCAATATATGTTCAAGTGTGCCTTCCTGTACAAAATAGGCTACCAACTAACAGAGAGGGACTACGAAATGAAATGGGGAGACAATTCCCTAGATATCTTTTAACACTAAAAAACCAATATAGTATAAGTAATAATAATAAGTATATAAATAAAAGTAATAAGTAGAATTCAAAGATAAAATTTCTCAAGAAATATCAAATTGAGATACAATAGATCATATCTATATCAAAAAGATCACCAAGTTCCAATAATAAATAAAACATAATTATTAAAATAATATAATAATAATAGATGTGTAATATAATGAGATCCTAGAGTATTTCTTAGAATAACCTCAAATCCCAAACCACTCTACATGCTTTGTAACCTCAAATGGGTCTCTTTATTTGGGGTATATTCCGACTAATAAAATCTCTAAATGCATTAGGAACTATGTACTATGTGCGAGTAATATTATTTTAGTGGTCCCTTTAAACATTAATCTTTTTTGTTTTTATAATTATAATATAAAATATTTCAATATTTACAATATTGGATAGTTATAAGATTATTTTATAATTATTACTCATCATTTATCCTTATTACACTTAATATTATATATAATTATAATTTTTCAAATTTTGTGAAAAAATAATTGTCTACATGTTTAGTTGCACCAATAAATATCATGTGTTAATATTTATTTATCCTTATGTAAGCGCGTAGGTATATTTATGAAACCTATTGAATATATTTTTACCTTTATATAACATTTTTTTCTACCTCTAAATATCATATATAATATTTTTTTAACCTTATACAGTGTATGTAATTATATATTTACATTTATGAAATGTATGGTTTCTCCTATTTGATTTTATATATCTCATTTTTCTTAATTTTTAAACCTTACATAGAGTATTAACTAACAAATATACATGTTATATCAATTCTATGTTATGGTTATGTAATGATTAGATTATTAAGTTTACCTTTATGTATATTATGAATTATTAGATTACCATTATGGAACATGTGAAAAATACTGGTTACATTTATAAATTATTGAAAATTATGATTTTCTTTACACATTCTTGGTATGTAACCCTTATATTGATTTTAAAATCTAAAAATTATAGTTTTTTTAATTTTATGATTGATATTATGATTTGATATATATTTTTGAAATTTTTGAAATTTTTTAATAATTATATAAATTCTTATTAATGTTATAGAGTCTATGAGAATACTTTTTATGGTGTGTTAAATTGGTTTATATGAAGATTAATATTTTTCGTTATTCACACATGAACAAGTATTAAATGTTTCAAAAAATTTGAATTTATTTTTTCTTTTTGATTTATTTATTTTTTTTAAACTCATTATTGATGCCAAAAAAGTTATTCAGGTTTATTGTATGTTTTTTGATAAATTGTATTAAATGTATGATTTTAATTTGTGATTAATTTCAATATAATATTGAGTTTAAATTATCATTATTATATTTTGAATCTGTGTAAATTTTATGTGATATCTTTGACCTATTATTATGGATGATTTTTAACTCCTTAATGAGTGATTTAAAATGAGCTTGAATTATTCAAATAGCTTTAAATTAATATGATTTTCCCTCTCTATATATCTTATAATCTTGAAACTGTTATTTTTTATTTGATTTTTATAAATGTTTCCTTTTTTGTGTTGAGTTATTCATTTTTTAAGGGATATAAGTGTTCATGGAATAGAAGAGGATGAAAATATACATCTACGAACTTATATAGTGATACCAATCATTATCACTCAAACAAAAACTAAGTTTTTAGGTTCCAAGATGTTCCATATATTGATCAACTCTCATGGTGGGAAAATAATATTAGAATTAATACAACTTGAAGATAAGAACGATACCATTTTTAGAACATCTGAAGTGCACTTTTTGATGATTTCAAAGGTCTTACATCAACAGTTTCATTAACATTATTCATTTTACATATATAGGTTGTATCTCATTACTTTTTACTTTTATATTTGGTTTTAGTTTGGAACATTATTATTTCACATCTTTATTTATACTACCTTAAATGTATGTATTTAATTCTATAAAAAACCAAAAAGGATTGGTTATGCTACCTTATCAAAAGGTAGTTTCCTTATTATTGTTCCCTGATAAAAAAATAGTACACATTGGTTTATGGCTACTCCCATGTAAAAGTCTAGGGTTTGGATTAATAATTTTCTTAAAGCTTTGGCTTATGACATTTCATTGAAAAATTCTCTCAAAAATATTAACAGATGTTTTACTCCAATGGTTGGGGTGTGAAGAGTGAACTATGTCCAATTTGAACTGAATCAATGTAAAAATTCTTTATGTTCATCTTTATATTTTTTTCTCACATTAGTCACAAGTTTTTTAATCTTTATATTTTAAAAAATAATTGTTTAATTTTTTAAACAATAAAATTACAAAATTATTTTTAATAACACTGATAATTTTGAAAAAAGATAATCCCCCCACCACCACCCCAACCACTTATCTACTTCCATCAATCATTCTGACCCAACACTTGGTATCAAAGGGGTACACCTTCTTAGGTATTGTTTGTCTCTATTATTATTTTCCTAATAACTAAACATTTTTATCAAAAAATTTATTTAAAATGATAGTTTTAACTTTGTTGATTTTAATGTTATTATTTGTTTATAATCTTAGTTTTATCTAAGTCCTTAATAATAACAATGAAATATCTATTCCAATAATGGTTGGACATAAAATAAAAAAAATTCTGGAAGAATGATTTCAATTGGGGGTGTGAGACAAAATATTCTAAAGAAAATGAGTATTGAACTAAAAAATGTAATATATTTAAATTAGTTGATGTTAGTTATTATAATTTTATAATATAATATTAGATGAGATACATGATATTCAGTGGTAATTTTTCTTTTAAAATTATTGAATTATATTAATTTATTTATTCAGATTATAAGAAATATTTTGACAAAAATAAACTTTTATCACTCAAATTTTAAAAGATGAGAAAATGTGAAATTGAAATATTGAAGCTTAATGACGAGAAAGATAGGTATAAAGATTTTATTTATAAAAATAATGAGGATAATAAAAGGAAATAAAATGCATTATTAGATTATTTGGCTCAGGTTGATGGAAAATATTAAAATCTTATTGAAGAAAATGACACAATGATAAATTATCCATCTTGAAGTAATTATAATATTTTTTATATTAATCTAAAATAAGACTTAGCTAATGTCATGAAAGGATGAAATTGTTTGGAAAAGAATATTTTCTTTAAAACATTTTCAAAATTCAACCATGATAAAGATGTTCATCTTATGAATTGGGATATTAATGGTATTATTAGTTGTTCTTCATTTATTTGTGATAAATGTGGTTTGAAAGCACATTATTATAATAGATATTATCCAATGTTTGATAGATATTTGGAAAAAATTGTACATTTTTCTTCAACTCAAATGGGATCTAAACTTCCATGATTTAATAATGTTTTAATACCTAATTGTATTATTTCAAATCCTATTTAACCAAAATTTTCCTATATTCCCAATTAGGTTTTTTTAGAATTATTTGGCCACTATGAATTTTTTTATCATTATCTTATTTCTAATGTGAAATACAATTTATATTATTTTTTCAATGAATTATAATTCAATGTTTTATAATTTTTATTTACTAGCATGTTCTAACTATTTTTTATTTTAAAAAAGTTTATCGAATATCATTTAAAAAAGACTTGAATATAATACTACTTTTTTATGAAAAATTAATAAAATTTATGAGAAAAATAAATATTTGGATCAATAGATTTTTTTATGATCAATATTTAATCATGGGGTGAGTCTTTTCATATGATTCAGGTTTTTATTTTATGGGATAAATGTGTTTTAAAATTTTACAATTATTCCTTATTCCTTAAAAATTTAGGATTAAAAAATGATTTTATAATTCAATCTTTTTGAAAATTTTTGAAAAGGGGGAGAGTTTTTTGAAACTGAAAATTAGTTTTTATATTTTGAAAATTAAGTAGATTATGGAAGTGTGTCCTTTAAACTTTATTTTTTTATATTTTTACAATTACAGTATATAAAAATTCCAAAAAATCATTTTTCTTTTTAATTATAATTTTATTTTTTATCAATTATTCATAATTTTTTATATTATTCGTATAATTATATATAATTATTTTTTTCTAAATCTTGCAAAAATTATTTTTTGAAGTATTTAGTTTTACCATTATGTATCATGTGTTAATTTTTCTTTACCTTTACATAAAATTAGTGGTACTGTTACACAAATTTTTGAATATGTGTTTACCCATATAAATCATTTTTTATACCTTTACAAAACATATATAATCTAATGTTTACCTATATGTAATGTGTATAAAATTATTTTTACCATTATATATCAAATGGTTTCAAAAAAAATTATTTATTTATCTCATTATATTCAATTATTTCTATTACACAGAGTGTTAACCGGCCCTTATTCATGTTATATTAATTCTAAGTTACCTTTATGCACTATAAAGAATTTTAACCATAACTTTATGTGGCTTATTTATCTTTCAAATTACCCAAACACCACAAGTGAAAAACATGGGTTACCTTTCCATATAGACTGGAAATTACGATTACCTTCACACATGGATGAAAAGTGACCCATACATAGATTTAAAGATCATGAAATTACAGTTTTCCCTATTTTATCATTTTCTTGATATTTTTATTCTCTATATTTTTTTACAAGTGTTTAAATTATTTTAACCATTCTATAAATTATAATTAAATTTATATAAAACTTTTGACATTTTTTAATATTTTTCAAACAGAGTCAAATAATGATTAATATTATTCTTCATGTATGAATGAACTTTTATTGAACATTTCAAATATTTTGAATTTATTTGTTTCATATTTTTTTCATTATTTCTAAATTCATGTTTGATACTGACAAGGTTGTTCAGATTTTGTTTATCATTTTTGAAGTAAAATACTTAATGTTTTATATTATCACATGTAAAATATGGAATGAATTTTGAATTTATGTTTTTATTAATATAGTTTTAAACTATGTGTATAGTCAATGATATTTTTCACCTATTATTTTAGAAGTGTTTTTTAACAATGTGACAAGTGATTTAAAATGAGAATGAATTGTTAAAATGGCTTTAAATTCAAAACAAAATCTCTCTCTAAATATTTAATGATCCAATAACTATTATTTTGTTTTTTAATTTCCTATTTATTTCGTTAGTTTTGTTGAGTTATTCTTATTTAAAGGGATAAATGCATTAATGGAATAGAAGTTGGCAGACATACACATTGTAGGGAATACATAGTGAAAAAATAGTTTTCAATCATGCAAAAACTAAGTAGTAATGCGCCGAACTATTTTATTTATTCATTAACTATCAATGTGGGACAAACCACCTAAAAGCTCATTCACCAAGAAGAGAATAATTTATTAATCTATTTTAACCACAAAATTCAACAATTATTTTTATTTAGTTATATAATTTTAATAATAGATAACTCACCTTCCCACCATTTTATATTTCATAAACCATTTTGACTTTATATAGTAATCCTAGTATAAAACTACCAAGGCATCCTTATCATAAGTTTAATGAATATATGGATGTGTCTTCACTAACATAAATAATCTTACAAGAAGAATAAAACATTATCTAGTCATTTTTCACTATTGAGGTTGCAACTAAACTCGATCATACCTTCTTCGGATCTATGAAATAAGGAAGAGTCACCTAATTCCATATATCATTCACTAATATCCATTGGGACATCTGAGGAAGGCGTCTCGTTATCTAACCTCTCATATGTGTCAAACCACAACACTGGATCAAGGTCCCTAGCTGAGTCAGGTATCCACTAATCATAACTGATATAATCAGAATGGTGAATATCAATAGAAGACCTCCCACACAAGTTGAACCATATCTTTAGGGTAAGATCACATGGATATCTAATGAAAAGTGATTTGAAGTGGTTTTTTGAATAAGTAACCTTCCACAAAAGACAAATCATATGTGTGTGGAAATGTCACATGGATAAACATCACATATCCAATCTCAAGGAAAAATTTTAAGGAATGAATTATTATAGATAATCGCACAAGTAATTTGAGCAATCACCATAGGGTGAGTTCGAATAGCCATATCATATATGAAACATCTTACATATTAAGTAGTAGTAAATGACAAAAGGTTCCATATCTATTAACATAATCCCAATAATCATTTCTAACAAAATCCTGAAACATTTATCCCTATAGACTATCCATTACCAACCCCTCAGGTTAGCTCTCATTAATTACATCTATATACTTATACCCCAACCTACTAGGCCTGCTAAGCTGTGAATATGTATGGAAAGCTCACTTGGGACCCAATTCAACCAATCAAAGCTCTCTTCCTCTAACTATAGAATGATAATAGTTTCCCCTATTTTAAATACATTTAACCCGTAATCCCCCAAAAGGGGTCAATAAAATTATCATGTATTAACTTGGTCACATTGATACCAAAATCAGAACCTTATAGGTATAATTAACACACCCTTAGATAAATCAAGACTTATAACTAGGTGAATTTTTTTATCCTGATCAGTAAATTATACATTCCATATTTCACTCTCTAATCTATATCAAATCCACTAAATCCAAAAAATAAATTCAAAAATTCCCTAAGTAGGGTTTTGATTTAGAAACAAAAGAAACAGATATGTAAAAGATATATATGGCTTAAAAATCATTATATTTACCAATAGAGAACCTCTACGAAGAACAATATTATTTGGTGAATTAGGGGGAGTAGATGAGTTTATAAATACATAGATAATCTCTAAAAGTGGCTATGATTGAGTGAATGTAAAGGGAAAAGGAGATAATTGGAAAAAACTATCTGATTGAAATTTCCCAATATAACCATTCTCAAAATTATTGTTTATAAACATAGTCATGACATAGTGTTATTGATCACAATATTACTCTCCCATTAAATGGGCATCGCATGACATGTCCTCTCTGGTTCTTAGAATGACATCCCCTAGATAGATGGCCCAAACCCCTTGTAAATAATCAAAACAGCATGACCATGATGTTCACACCCTAAAAACCATTTAGCAATGGCCAAATGTTGTGAATCCCTATCACCAAGACATGGGACCTCCCAGCTTCATGCCATCATGTCATGGAACTATCTATCACTCATTGACTTCTCACATTCATACACCCTTATATATAGTTTCTCCATAAATATAGGTGATCACTATATACATAGACTTTAACTTTTAGATATTTTCCAGACCTAACTCATTATTCTATCCTCTATGCTGTTGAATCCTATTATTTTGTCTTTTTTATACACCATTTCCCTATGGTACATCCATCATCTTTGTTCAACCCCATATCACATTATGACTCCCTATTTAATAATGTGATAAACCACCAACGATAGAATTTCAATTACATTCGATTCTTGATTTCTATAAATCCAAATTGTAGTTCCCCACTATGATCCAAACAAACAATGTTACAATGATATATATAATTTAATAATTTTAAAAAAACACAACTTCAAGTTTATGGTACATTACGAACATCTATCTAAGGGTGTCTTTCCCATAGAAGTCTCTCTAGGGGTCCTCACTGTACAAATCTTAGAATTGAGTCCACACATATACTCTCATTCCCTATTATCCTACTAGATACATCCATGTTGAAAAAATACTTTGAAAATATGATTTTTATTCCCACTTAATACCTTCCTGATCTATTACATAATACACATTTGGAATTCAATAAACAATGCATCCAGTTCTATTATGATATCATCATTTTCAATCATCTTTATAGGTATTATATCATACATCTATATTTGAGACATCTAAAACACATCATGAATACCTCTATTTCATGGAGAATGTTCTAATCGATAATCCAATACTCCAATCCTCCACGGAATATTTAACTGTCTAAAAAATCAGAATGTGAGATTTCTGGAGACCCCATAATGCATCATAATAAATAATATAACTAATAATTATACTGAGAATATTTAGAATATATGTAGACATCAACCTCATAATTATTCCATTGAATGCCTCTCCCCACTAACTAATCTAATTTACCTTTATTACATTATGCTTCATCCTTATTTTGGGTGCTTCCAAGTAAGAGAATTCCTAGATCAACAACTTATAATTTCCATCCTATTTGAGAAAACTCTAGATATCAAAAACATTATCTGGTCATGATGAATACATAAATTCCTTCACTATTTCTATATTAACCAAGATTTTTACCACTAAGAACACATGTACAATGAAACACACCTCTTAAATCCAAAATTTATACTTTTTGTACTTTGGAAAATCTAATTTTCTTGTAACATAATCGTAAAAATCTCTATGTTATTGTAGTGTGACTCCTAGGTATATAATATTACCATTATTCCTTCTAGAAGAATTATGATAAATAATTCTACACAGGGATGAAATATCTATTTTATGAGATTCATGAAGACATATGGTTCATTCATCAAACTAAATGAAATTACATAGAACTCATATAGTCCATACTTTCTTATAAACACAAACATAAATGAATCTTGTACCATATCACAAAACTATAACGACCCATAATTTACATACATTGTTAATACTTCAAAATTGAATCATACTTATTACAACATATAACAAAACCACAAAAGGACCGTATAGGTATAGTGTCTTTAGAAACTGGGAAACATAAACAACTGGTTCATAAAGCGTCTACACTGTCTCCCATTTATTTCATCATATCTATAGTCCCTTTTGGCATATCTTACTTAATAACCTTCTTCCTGACCTGGGGAAAGAAAACATACAAAAGGGTGAGCTCAAATGCTCAGTAAGGGTAAACAAAATAAATATCAATCACATCATATACATAAGCACATAACTTTTGGAAATCTTAACCTACAAAAGAGATCATAATTTCATAACATGGGATAAATCATGGCAGTGAAATGTAATCACAATAATCATAACATAAAACATGAAACTTTTTGGCATACACACATAATCATAGAGAATCATTTCTTGTTAGTCAAGACTCATTTCCAAGACTATCTTAGTGGACAAAGTCCCTTTTTGAACCGAGTCACCCTCGTTTCAGTCCTGTTTCACTGAACCGATATAACCTACCATTCCAACCATGTCTATCTCATGAGATATAAAATATTTACCCAATGCATTGGAGGGAGATATAGGTCCCACCCATCTCATAATGATACCATTCTTTTGTGTGCCACAAAATCATAAATCATACATCATTGCACAACCCATGTAATACAAATGGGAATCATAAACATCATGACATCATAAAACAATTCATATAAGATAAATGAATTCATAAAAACAATTCCATCACAACATAATCAAATCAATGTAATAATAGGGATAAAAATAGAACCCTTTATTATCTTAGATGGACAATAATTTTGATAAAACACTTGAACTCCATTCTCGAGGAAAATATCCTTTCTACTTCAAAAACACATTTCATTTCTTAACATGTCATAAAATTATAACTAAAAGAAGTTGATTAAAAATAAACTTGAAAACTTGTAAAGTAAGCTTCTTGGAAATAATGTTTTAAAAATCCATTCATGCCGTATAAGTTAAAAAAAACATTCTTCTCGTACTTTTGTCGGAAAAGTCAAAAAGTACCTCGTATGAAAAAGGACAAAAGATTCCTTTCATATCTTTTACTAAAAACTAACCAAAGGGTAAAATAGGTTTTTAAAAAAATTGTAGGTGGATGTAAATAATAATACATATTGAGGTAACATGGATGTGGATGATAAAATACACCCTAGTAAATACCAAAGTATAAGCAATCTCGGATAAAAATGTGATTGTGATATTTCCCTTACCTTAGGTCCGATTTTCTTTGTGTGTGTTCGAAGCTCCTGTATAATGGTTTAAATAATGTTATTGACTTATTACAGAATAATACATATTGATATGATATCATATATGGTCATATTCTTAGCTTCTTATTAGTAATATTTCATTGTTACTTGTTACTCCGGTCTTTATTGCCTTTTGTTCTTATGCGTGTTTTTCCGAATAAATTCTTATTCTTATTTTAAGGTTATAAATACCTTATATCCAGAATGGTATTAGTGTAACATATATCATATTTATTCGTTAAATTCATTTATATAATTACTATGTAATGATGATCATGTAGAACGAGTCGCATCACATCGTGGAGACGGTATTCCGTACGTACGCACGAGCGATGATATTGTTCCCATGATCGTGGAATTGTTTTTAAGTGTATTTATACTATTTCAGTATCAATATCACTTTATAATAATCATATATAGTTACTCATTACACCATTATACCCATCCTTGTAAGGTGATGGTGGAAAATAGATTACACCACGGCGTGGAGACGGTATTCCGTACGTACGCACGCGCGGTGATTTCATTTTTCCGTAGGATGGATAGATGATGAATTAGGGTTGTTTCATATTTATAATAACATATCAGTATGTTAGTAATAATTATGTTATTACTTTATCATGAAACAACTAAAGACTAAGAAGTCGAAGAAGAAAGAAATTGAAAAGATCGGTAATGGATATTACCTCTTCTTTGAAACGCCTCTTTGAATCCTCCACTTAGGGAACTAAGATTGGTCTTTGAAGAAGACCAGGACCTCTAGGATTATTCTAGGGAAGTGGATAAGGGATTTTGGAAGGGGTCGGACGAGCTTGAGTGCTCAAATTGGTATGAGGAGGAGGGGGAGGAGGTGCCCTTTTATAAGGGAGGAGAGGGGCACCTTAGGAATATCTCAAAATATTATTTTATATTAAAGTCAAAATCGGTTTATAATGGTTCCAAAGCGTCTTATTTCGGAGCTAAAGTGGGGATGGGTCAAAATCCTATCAACCAATAGGATTTATACAAGTTTAGGTTATTATTTTAACCTTATCAATTAGATTTAACTCTAAATTAAATAATTTAACTTTTACCGTGTCTTTTTGTTTTCTTACACTATATGGTTAATACACATACTATAACATGCCAAACGAACCCCAAGTTGTTTATTATTAATATATATATCCTTATCTAAGTCATTTGGCCGAACCTTAGATTTTTAGGAATAAAATAAAAATTAATAATATAATACTTGATTTAAAAACTATTTTGTGTCAATTTTGACACTATTTGATATATGATTTTTGTGAAAGTCATAATAGAATTCTATGTTCGAACCAAGTTGATTAAATTAACACTAATATATCATATTAACCTAGAAAATTAGTTTAATTCATAAAAAGTCTCAAATTACATTTATTTGGGCATTTATAACATCAATTATGTTAACATTTCCTTAAAAGGGTAATTACTGCATCATCGTTGTGTCATAAATAAATTAATTTATTCAAAGTCTAAAAATTATAAATAAAATATCATTATGTAGGAAATATTTTTAGCTTTCTAATGAATATTTATAATCGAGTTTATCTTATGTATAACCCCATATTAAAAATGTTTTAGTTATTAAACTTTGATTGTAACTATTTTAACTATTCATTAAATAAAATAATATTAAATGTCATAATCTAATCCAAGTGGACCTAAATGGTCATATTATATTCATAAGGTTGTTTTCGGTCGAATTACACTTATCCAATAGAATTAGGACATGTGTTTGGGTAATAGTAATATCATATTTACCCTTAGATACCCTATTTACTATTAACTGCGGTAAAAAAAGTAAAAAGTTACTATTCACCAAAAAATTATTTTCATCTCATTGAACCACATTATAGTCCTTGATATTAACCGTGTTTCTCGGATTTTCGAAATTCCACTCACAGAAGCGGTAAAATTAAGTTTTATGAAAAATTCAGTTTTTTAACTACCACTTAGTGGTTTTACTATTCATCAAAAATTGAAAGTTTTCAGAAAAATACCAAAATTTCACCCTAGGATAATTTTGATATTCCGAATCCAAAAATGAAGTCCATTTCGAAAAATAAAATTTATAAAATTTCAAAAAGTGGTTATTACTATTCAGAACAGCTATTTTTAATAATATTTTAATAGCATATCGTTGTTTAGTGAAACTCGGTATTGCGTACGACGCAAGCTATCGAGGAAGGTCGTGATTTCGTGTAAAGCAAGCCAAGAAAGTGTTGTGTAGAAAAAGATTCCTTTGATGATTTATATAACATAAAAGTCTCGGGTGTTACATTCTACCCCCCTTAAAATGAATTTCGCCCTCGAAATTCGTCACTTTGTAACAAACAGATGAGGATACCTCTCTCTCATCATGTCCTCAAGTTCCCATGTAGCTTCTTCTAATTGGTGGTTCCTCCATAAAACTTTCACCAAGCGAGTGGTCTTGTTTCGTAAGACTTTTTCGCTACGATCCAGAATCTCTATCGGATATTCTTCATAAGAAAGATCTTGCTCCAGCAGTACAACTTCTGAGCTGAGTACATGTGAAGGATCAGGTATGTACTTTCTCAGGAGAGATACATGGAACACATAGTGAACTTGAGAGAGATTCGGTGGAAGCGCCAATCGGTAAGCTACCTTCCCTACACGATCCAGTATTTCGAAAGGACCGATATATCTAGGGCTCAACTTCCCCTTCTTTCCAAATCTCATGACTCTCTTCCAGGGAGATATTCGTAAGAACACTTTATCGCCCACTTCAAACTCTAGGTCTTTTCTTCGGCTGTCGGCATAAATTTTCTGTCGACTATGAGCTACTCTTATGTGTTGTTGAATAGATCTGACCTTTTCTGCCATTTCATCCACGAGATCAGGTCCTAATAGATTTCTTTCCCCAACTTCATCCCAGCAAGTTGGAGTCCTGCATTTCTTTCCATAGAGAGCTTCATAAGGAGACATCTGAATACTAGAGTGAAAGATATTATTATAAGAAAATTCCACCAAAGGTAGGTGTTGATCCCAACATCCTTTGAAATCCATAGAGCAAGCTCTCAACATATCTTTTGGGGTTTGAATTATTCTCTCAGACTGACCGTCTGTCTGAGGATGATAAGCAGTGCTGAAACTCAACTCTGTATCCAGAGTATGCTAAAGACTTTTCCAGAACTTCGAGGTAAATCTCGGATCCCGGTCAGATATAATAGAAAGTGGTACTCCATGCAATCTTACCACTTCCTTTACATATATCCTGGAAAGCTGATCCAGGGAGAAATCCTCTCTAATATCAATGAAGTATGCAGACATTGTAAGACGATCAACTATGACCCAGATAGCATTATTGCCTTTGGATGTTTTAGGAAGTCCTGTGACAAAGTCCATAGTGATGTTTTCCCATTTCCATTCAGGTATGGGTAATGGTTGTAACATCCCCTTAGACTTCTGTCTCTCAGCCTTAACTTTTTGACAAACCAAGCATCGAGAGACATATTCAGCAACATCTCTTTTCATGCCATCCTACCAGAAGTACTCTTTCAGGTCCCTATACATCTTCATGCTTCCAGGATGAATAGAGAATGAAGAACTATG
The DNA here is from genome assembly GCA_963277665.1 of Viscum album. Taxonomy (NCBI): domain Eukaryota; kingdom Viridiplantae; phylum Streptophyta; class Magnoliopsida; order Santalales; family Viscaceae; genus Viscum; species Viscum album. The sequence continues at coordinate 1,155,914,442 of OY728138.1, forward strand.
AGCCTCATCCAGCAGCTCCTTCTTTAATTCGGGGATGGGAGGAACACAAACCCAATTCTTGAACTTTATTATCCCATCACAATCAAGGTTGAGCTCAGGAACATTTATCGCCTTCTTTTGTAACTCGACATCTTCTTTCTGTGCCTCTTTAATCTTCACATGTATAGATGGTTGAACATTCATTTGAGAAAGATAAGATTTTTCCCCTTCCATTATAATTCCAAGACCCATCCTTTGTAAATCCATAAATATTGGATCTTTTGTGATTCTCATCATGGATAAACTAGCATGGTCTTGTCGACTTAATGCATCTGCCACCTTGTTTGCTTTCCCAGGGTGGTAATGGATTGAGCAGTTGTAATCCTTAATCAGCTCCAACCATCTTCTTTGACGCATATTCAACTCCTTTTTTGTGAAAATATACTTTAAACTTTTATGATCAGTATAAATATCACACCTTTCACCATAAAGGTAATTCCTCCAAATCTTTAATGCAAATATTACCGCTGCTAACTCCAAATCATGTGTTGGGTAATTTTTCTCATGGATTTTCAACTATCGTGAGGCATAATCTATCACCATATCATTTTTCATAAGAACACACCCTAATCCCTTCTTGGATGCATCACTATAGATCACAAACCTTTCTCCACTACAAGGAAGTGTGAGAACAGGTGCACTGGATAACCTTATTTTCAACTCCTTGAAATTCTCTTCACATTCTTCCGTCCAGACAAACTTAACTACTTTCCGAGTCAACTTGGTGAGTGGATTAGACAATTGTGAAAAACGTTTCACAAAACGTCGATAATATCCAGCCAAACCAAGAAAACATCGGATCTCAGTTGCTGTTGTTGGTCTCGACCATCTTTCGATAACCTCTGTTTTTGCTGGATCCACAGATATCCCCTCTTTTGAGATTATGTGACCCAAAAATGCAACTTTTTGAAGCCAAAATTCACACTTGGTAAATTTGGCATAAAGCTTCTCCTTTCTCAGGGTCTTCAATATAATTCTCAAGTGATCTTCATGTTCTTCCTTGCTCTTTGAATAGACAAGAATATTGTCTATAAAGACTACCACAAATTGATCAAGATAGTCTCTAAAGACTCTATTCATCAGATCCATGAAGACAGCAGGGGCATTAGTAAGACCAAATGGCATCACTATAAATTCATAGTGTCCATACCTTGTACGGAAAGCCGTCTTTGGAATATCCTCCCTTTTGACCCTAAATTGATGATACCCTGAACGAAGATCAATGTTGGAAAAGTATTGAGCTCCGCGTAGTTGGTCAAATAGGTCATCAATGCGCGGGAGAGGATATTTGTTCTTGATAGTGATCTTGTTAAGTTATAGATAATCAATGCAGAGTCTCATTGATCTATCTTTCTTCTTAACAAATAGAACAGGTGCTCCCCAAGGTGATGCACTAGGGCGTATGAATCCCTTATCAAGATTCTCTTGGAGTTGCTTCTTCAATTCCTGCAACTCAATTGGGGCCATTCTATAAGGTTTCTTTGAAATAGGCAAAGCACCCGGTACAAGTTCTATTGAGAACTCAATTTCACAATTTGGTGGAAGTCCCGGTAATTCCTCCGGAAAGACATCATCAAACTCCCGTATAATGGGAATATTCTTAATCGTGAGTTTCTCACCAACCATTTGAGATAAATAACCTTCATTTAGTGGAATCAAGACCCATAAGATGGAAGAAATTTCCACTGGAAGGTTATGTTCATCCTTGCATTGATAGACGATCATAGATTGATCTGGAATATGAAATGTAACTTCCCTTCTTTGGAAATTGATATGAGCTCCATATAAAGAAAGCCAATCCATGCCAAGAATCACATCAAATTCCACTATAGGAAGGATCACAAGATTTGCAGGAAGCACTTTCCCACAAACTTCGATCGGAGAAGAATTATAAACTTTTGATGCGACTGTTGTGCCATTAGGTGTTGTCACAGCTAACTCAACATCTAATTGTTGAGGTAATACGGTGATACCCTTAGAAAATTCTCCATACATAAAAGAGTGGGTGGATCCAGAATCAAATAAAACATTTTCTACTTTAGAGTGGATGGTAAGTGTACCTTTCACCACATCGTTATCGTACTCCACATCACTGATAGAAATTTCATGTGACTTTCCTTTGTCTTTAGCCTTGATAGTTTGTTGACGTCGACCATCATCATCAACCCTTGGATTAGGGCATTTATTGGCATAATGCCCCATCTCCTTGCACTTGAAACATTTAAGTGTAGTAGGTTCATTCTGTGTATCCCTTCCTTTGTTTGTATCATTATACATCTTCTTCCCATCATCGCGGCATTCAAATTCCCGATGACCTTCCTTTCCACATTTGAAAAATTTACTTGTCCCTTTAAGACAACTCTCTCCATGTTTCTTTCCACACTTTGAGCATAAGGGAAAGATCATCTTCTTTTCAGTGTGCTCTTTAGATTTTCCTTTGAATTCCATTTTCCTCTTCTTATCAAACCCATATGACTGATGGGTTACTCCAATCTCCATCTCGACTTTGAGAGCACATCGAACGATTTCCTTGTAGCTATTGAAGTCCCTTATGGCTAACGCCCTTCGAAGACTTGGTTTTAATCCACTAAAGAATCGATCGATCTTACTCTCGGGTTGGATAATAATACCAGAAGCGTACCTTGCAAGTCTTGTAAAATTTGCTTCATAGGTACCAACAGATTCATCATCCTTTTGCTTTAGTTCAAGAAACTCTTTCTCCATCTTTTTTCGGAGAATACGAGGGAAGTACTTATTGAAAAATATGTTCTTGAACTCGTCCCATTCCATGGACTCAATTTCATCCCTTTACCTCGTATTCTTAATAATATTCCACCATTGATCAGCATCTCCTTCTAAACGATACACTGCTAGGATGACTTTATCATGTTCAGAACATTGAAGAACTATAAATATCTTTTCAGTAGTACTAATCCATTGTTAAGCAACTAATGGATCAGTAGACCCGCTGAAAGAAGGTGGACGCTGCCTCATGAAGGATTCAACAGAATGTTGCTCCTTCCTTTGCTCGTTTGGAAGTCCTGCATGATTCATAGCTTGAGAAAGTTGTGTGAGCATGGCTACAAGATTTTGCATTCCAGCTCCCATAACGTTTGGTTGCTCAGGGGGACAATCATTGCATTGCCCGTTGCATTCCACATTAACACGGTTCCTTTGGGTTCCAGCCATTGACTAAAACCAAGAAGAATAGTGTGAGCAACACTAATTATAATAGGAAAACCACATAATCAAGAATAAAATTTCACACTTAAGGTCTTATCCTAGGTTATTCATGGCCATTTCTAAAACACTAAGATTGTGTTCTATGCTTAGACTTATCCTCAGGGTTCTTACTAAGGCTTTCACATCCTAGTTTCCAAAGGTTGACTATACCTTTCCTCTGATACCAACTATAACGACCCATAATTTACATACATTGTTAATAATTCAAAATTGAATCATAATTATTACAACATATAACAAAACCACGAAAGGACCGTATAGGTATAGTGTCTTTAGAAACTGGGAAACATAAACAACTGGTTCATAAAGTGTCTATATTGTCTCCCATTTATTTCATCATATATATAGTCTCTTTTGGAATATCTTACTTAATAACCTTCTTCCTGACCTGGGGAAAGAAAACATACAAAAGGGTGAGCTCAAATGCTCAGTAAGGGTAAACAAAAGAAATATCAATCACATCATATACATAAGCGCATAACATTTGGAAATCTTAACCTGCAAAAGAGATCATAATTTCATAACATTGGATAAATCATGGCAGTGAAATGTAATCACAATAATCATAACTTAAAACATGAAACGTTGTGGCGTACACACATAATCATAGAGAATCATTTCTTGTCAGTCAAGACTCATTGCCAAGACTATCTTAGTGGACAAAGTCCCTTTCTGAACCGAGTCACCCTCGTTTCAGTCCTGTTTCACTGAACCGGTATAACCTACCGTTCCATCCATGTCTATCTCATGAGATATAAAATCTTTACCCAATGCATTGGAGGGAGATATAGGTCCCACCCATCTCATAATGATACCATTCTTATGTGTGCCACAAAATCATAAATCATACATCATTGCATAACCCATGTAATACAAATGGGAATCATAAACATCATGACATCATAAAACAATTCATATAAGATAAAGGAATTCATAAAAATAATTCCATCACAACATAATCAAATGAATGTAATAATAGGGATAAAAACAGAACCCTTTATTATCTTAGATGGAAAATAATTTTGATAAAACACTTGAACTCCATTCTTGAGGAAAATATCCTTTCTACTTCAAAAACACTTTTCATTTCTTAACATGTCATAAAATTATAACTAAAAGAAGTTTATTATAAATAAACTTGAAAACTTGTAAAGGTAGCTTCTTGGAAATAATGTTTTAAAAATCCATTCATGCCGTATAAGTTAAAAAAACATTCTTCTCGTACTTTTGTCGGAAAAGTCAAAAAGTACCTCGTATGAAAAACGACAAAAGATTCCTTTCATATCTTTTAGTAAAAACTAACCAAAGGGTAAAATAGGTTTAAAAAAAATTGTAGGTGGATGGAAATAATATTACATATTGAGGTAACATGGATGTGGAGGATAAAATACACCCCAGTAAATACCAAAGTATAAGCAATCTCGGATAAAAATGAGATTGTGATATTTCCCTTACCTTAGGTCCGATTTGCTTTGTGCATGTTCGAATCTCCTTTATAATGGTTTAAATAATGTTATTGACTTATTCCAGAATCATACATATTGATATGATATCATATATGGTCATATTCTTAGCTTTTTATTAGTAATATTTCATTGTTACTTGTTACTCGGGTCTTTATTGCCTTTTGTTCTTATGCGTGTTTTGCTGAATAAATTCTTATTCTTCTTTTAAGGTTATAGATACCTTATATCCAGAATGGTATTAGTGTAACATATATCATATTTATTCATTCAATTCATTTATATAATTACTATGTAATGATGATCATGTAGAACGAGTCGCATCACATCGTGGAGACGGTATTCCGTATGTACGCACGAGCGATGATATTGTTCCCATGATCATGGAATTGTTTTTAAGTGTATTTATACTATTTCAGTATCAATATCACTTTATAATAATCATATATAGTTACTAATTACTCCATTATACCCATCCTTGTAAGGTGATGGTGGAAAATAGATTACACCACGGCGTGGAGACAGTATTCCGTACGTACGCACATGCGGTGATTTCATTTTTCCGTAGGATGGATAGATGATGAATTAGGGTTGTTTCATATTTATAATAACATATCAGTATGTATTTAATACTGATGTTATTACTTTATCATGAAACAACTAAATAAGAAGAAGTTGAAGAAGAAAGAAATTGAAAAGATCGGTAATGGATATTACCTCTTCTTTGAAACGCCTCTTTGAATCCTCCACTTAGGGAAATAAGATTGGTCTTTGAAGAAGACCGGGACCTCTAGAATTATTCTAGGGAAGTGGAGAAGGTATTTTTTCAGGGGTTGGCCGAGCTTAAGTGCTCAAATTGGTGTGAGGAGGAGGGGGAGGAGGTGCCCTTTTATAAGGGAGGAGAGGGGCACCTTAGGAATATCTCAAAATATTATTTTATATTAAAGTAAAAATCGATTTATAATGGTTTTAAAGGGTATTATTTCGGAGATAAAGTGGGTATGGGTCTAAATCCTATAAACCAATAGGATTTAGACAAGTTTTGGTTATTATTTTAACCTTATCAATTAGATTTAACTCTAAGTTAAATAATTTAACTTTTACCGGGTCTTTTTGTTTTCTTACACTATATGGTTAATACACTAACTATAACATGCCAAACGAATCCCAAGTTATTTATTATTAATATATATATCCTTATCTACGTAATTTGGCCGAAACGTAGATTTTTAGGAAGAAAATAACAAATAATAATATAATACTTGATTTAAAAACTATTTTGTGTCAATTTTGACACTATTTGATATATGATTTTTGTGAAAGTCATAATAGAATTATATGTTAGAACCAAGTTGATTAAATTAACAATAATATATCATAGTAACCTAGAAAATTAGTGTAATTCATAAAAAGTCTCAAATTACATTTATTTGGTCATTGATAACATCAATTATGTTAACATTTCCTTAAAAGGGTAATTACTGCATCATCGTTGTGTCATAAATAAATTAATTTATTTAAAGTCTGAAAATTATAAATAAAATATTATTATGTAGGAAATATTTTTAGATTTCTAATGAATATTTATAATCGAATTTATCTTATATATAACCCCATATTAAATTTTTTTTGGTTATTAAACTTTGATTTTAACTATTTTAACTATTCATTAAATAAAATAAAATTAAATGTCATAATCTAATACAAGTGGACCTAAATGGTCATATTATATTAATAAGGTTGATTTTGGTCGAATTACACTTATCCAATAGAATTAGGACATGTGTTAGGGTAATATTAATATCATATTTACTCTTAGTTACCCTATTTACTATTAACCGCGGTAAAAAAAGTAAAAAGTTACTATTCCCCAAAAAATTATTTTCATCTCATTAAACCACATTTTAGTCCTTGATATTAACCGTGTCTCTCGGATTTTTGAAATTCCACTCACAGAAGCGGTAAAATTAAATTTTATGAAAAATTCAGTTTTTTAACTACCACTTAGTGGTTTCACTATTCATCAAAAATTGAATGTTTTCAGAAAAATACCAAAATTTCACCCTAGGCTAATTTCGATATTCCGAATCCAAAAATGAAGTCCATTTTGAAAAATAAAATTTTTAAAATTTCAAAAAGTGGTTATTACTATTCATAACGTCTAGTTTTTATAATATTTTAATAGCATATCGTTGTTTAGTGAAACTCGGTATGGCGTACGACGCAAGCTATCGAGGAAGGTCGCGATTTCGTGTAAAGCAAGCCAAGAAAGTGTTGTGTAGAAAAAGATTCTTTTGATGATTTATATAACATAAAAGTCTCGGGTGTTACAAAAACTCATTGTATCCAAATTATAGATTAATTCTAGATAACCATCAAACTCCCCTTAACTAATGAAATAACTCTTCAGTCATTGGAATTCGAAATCTATTCTTTATTTTGGAATGATAGAACCATAAAAAATCTTTGTATAGATAGGGAATCTCTATTAACACATTAAGTGATACATGATAATAGGTAATTGATATCGGATAATCACATTATATTACAATAATCATGAAAATGATCTCTCAATTAGGAGGTAGTCTTAATAAGTCATCTAAAAAGATGTCCTAAAAATGACCGACTACTAGGGGAAATGTTATTGGAACCATCACTTGTACCATTAGAAGAACCTTTCCCAAAACTAACACTATAATGTATCTTATAAATCTAAATTAAGGAATTTCTCTACCTACCCCAATATCCCACACTCATATATTAACACAAACATACCCATTATGTGGGCTAAAATATATGCACCATTAGTAGTAGTTCTTGTGATCCTAGAATTATTAAATAAAGACCATCCAAAATATGATTTCAAAATTCATTGTATCTAGAAAAAAATATCAATGATATATATAGAATCCTCCACTATAGAGCATGTTAAATTCCAAAAAAACATGATCCCGCCACATCCAGATAGATGTATCAAGAGCCAGTATTACAAGGGAAAAATCAAAAGTAAACCCAAACCTAGACACAACCTGATCAAAAATAAAATAATGAGGCACCCCAATATCAAACAGTGTTATATAAAGTGTTGAATAAAACATAAATATACACATAATGGTAGAAGTAACCTATTTAATATCTATAAAAACCAATTTTATGGTTTAAATTCATCCTAAATCAAACCCATATACCAAAACCCATTATTTCTATATCGTTTATGCAACCGATCCCTAAGTTGTTTTTGGGTACTGAAACCCTTGATACTGTTTGTCAACCCTACAACTAGAGCACCTAGATGAGGCCCTATTATCCTTATAAGGTCCCTCTGACCAATATATCAAATCCTTCTTCCACCAAAGAAAAAAACTACTTGTATAAAACAATGAAATGTTCATGTATAATCATAAGATATTTCCCAACTTATCACATACATGGAAGTCCTGTGGAAAGTTGGTGTGTGAATAGTGTTAAATTCATAACCACCTACATTGTAAAAAAAGGGGAGAGCCTTCTAAAAAAGGAAAAAATGAACCCCTTCATTTTTTTACTATCACTCACTACTTATACCCATCTGATCATACATTCTATTCTTACCACTGGAAGTGGCACCAATAGTTCCACTTGAAAGGAGACCACCCAAATAAATAAACATGGGGAAAAGTCATGGTACACTATCCTATGTTAAACTAATTTAAATATTAATATTATTTTAGACCACATTAGAGTAAAATTGCAGGTTATATATCCTAACCTAGTTTCTCACCTAAATATAAAAACTAATCTCAAAACTATGGGCCTTCTGGACCACATTCCCTGCCACCATCACAAAAAAATGAAACATCTTGATCAAGTGAGTAGTAAATTTTAACATTGATTTCATCCCATATTAAAGATAAACAAATTAATATATCCAGTCTAGATTTATTGAATCATTGAAGAACTCATCGAAGTAGAGTTTCTTAAAGGCCTCCCATATTAATCCCTAATGTATTTTAGCTTGTATAAATAACACCCCATCATCTCTTAATAGGCCCCTAAAGAATGTATTCTTCTAGATTCACCCTTTTAAATTTATTTTTAGGCACCACCTCAAATATAAACCTTAATGAAATCAATAAAATAATCAATAGCCTAAGGACAACTATTACCCTATAAATATAAATAATGTTGCATTTATAAATCCTAGAAAAAATACACAATTGCATTCCCACCATGACATGAACCTCTACCTCCCATCAGAACTACAGAAAACACTCTTAAATAAAGTTGATCCATGGCATGAACTAGAGTGATAAACTCTACTATATGCTTTTCCCCACCCTCTTTAACAATTAGAGGAATAACACGAGTGTTAAAAATTTTCCAAACATCCTCAAACAAGTCTATATTTAGCACCATGGGAACCCATCAAGGGGGAATTCTTTTATAATTCCATTGAAAAAACTAATTAATTATTTAAAAACATAAATATTAACAAATATTAATCAATTAATATGCACAGACACAATCATAAAATCCAATGAAGACAAGAATTATGGGTATACCTATATCTACAAATCATAACTAATAACTACTCAACCAAGTCCTATGCTCATATCACACATACCATCATGTTAGTCATAGTCAAATAAAATAATGTTCTAATAATTCTTATGTTATATTAATTAAATTTCACAAATAATGTATTTTGGAAAACATAGAATTTATTATTGTTGTAATTTAGTTGATTTGAACCTATATCAACCATTGGAAATTAAACATGTGACATGTGAACCTATGAACTTATCCACAATGCATGAACTCACCCTCTTTCACCTCCTAAGGAAAGAGAAAAAATACATGAAACATAACTTCACTATAAATCATGACAAATAAAATGAAACACTAGAATCATGGGTGTTCATTATACAGGTGTTTTCTATGCACAAGAACAGATTCCTGATTGATTCCTAAAAATCCTACCTATATTTACCAAGCCTTAAACTACAAATAATGAATGAAAGGTGGTAATGATACCATTGTGAAATGACCTATCCTAGGACATTGGGTTTGAGATTATTAAACACATAACCACATGGACACCTCCTCATATCTAAGAGGTTTTCAACTAATGGTGAGGTATTATATCGTAAAATATGGATATTATTCCCTTCATATTAGATAATGATCAATCATCAACATAATATAAGAAATAATAATAAATAAATAAATGAAAGTAAGGATGGAGTAAGAAGAAGATAACAACATTCCCTAAAACAAAAAAAAAAGAGATACAACAAATCATATCTAAGTAAAAAAGGACCCAACTATATAGAGGACTGATACAGTACAATGAAAAAATGACAAAATTAATAGCATAAGAATAATAAGAAAAATTCTCAACATTTTCCCTAACATCACCTGAAATCCTTTACTACTTCACATACATAGATACATTATATTGGTCCCCTACCCATAGCAATATCCATACAAATAAAATCTTGAAGTGGACTACGATTACCATGATGTTTGTGAGTAAAAAACACATTATGATACCAAAAACATATACTTAACCTTTGTGAAGAAGATGTTTGTATGTTTATAAACTGAATATATATATATCTATATATATTAATAATATTAAAAATTGGGGTATAATAAGTTATCCATGCCATCAAAAACTCAAACAATATATATATTGGATCCATTCTGAAAGGTAGAATCATGTTACATCATGAACGCATTACTAGTGACTATAGGGGGATCTAAGGAAGGAATAACAATAAAAACTATGCCATAATATGAACCATACCATATATATAGGGTCATATGGCTTAGTCTGGTATTTATTGATCATCACTAGATTTATCTGAAGAGGGAATTTCTTTACAGACACTCCCAAACTATTTGAATGATTTCCTAAGGAAAATCTCTTGTGGATATATAATAATAAGAAATTTGAAGAATACATATCAATATCCAACCATTAAAAAATGTTTAACCAAACATCTGTGGAATAGACCCATAGCTACACCTCACATATACAATATCAATTTAGTGTTCTAAGGTATATATTACCATATCCAACCACCCACACAAGATGAATGATCCATTGGGTAAAGGTCTCGTGGACACATCACATATGAACCATGTCACACAAAAAGAATAAATAAAGAATACAAGGTATCAAAACTACCAACACTATCCCAATAACCCATTCCAGTTCCATCATGACAATGATATCCATAGAGATTATCCTTCACCAAGACCTTAGTTTTTATCACATAAAAAACATCCATACTCCCAAAAACCATCCTACTAGGTCACCCAAGTATCAATCAATATCAAATACCCAACTCAGGGCAAAATTCACCCTGGTGTATCGATCTTCTTTTAACTATAGAAAGATAATAGTAATTTTTATTTAAAATACATTTAAATAAACCCCCATATAAGAATTAAACAACTTTACTATAGATTCAAATAAGTATATTGATAAAAAAAATATTCTCTCTCTATTTAATCAAATTTTCACATTCAAATCAACACATACAACTTGATATGAAATCCAAAAAAAGGTAAATACTTCTTCCCTAAAGATAAATGGAGAAAAATTTTCAATACACACTCTTGGAACCATTTCTAATCCAGTAAAACCATAATCTTTTCCCTAAACATCCATAAGTTGGATGATGATAATGAAATAAAATAAAAAATTGAATAAAAGACATGTGGGACATAATTGGTATCACAATTTACAAGAGACAACCTATATAATAGATGATACTTTAAATAGATTAGGGGGAGATATTACATGATATCATAATATTGTAAATAATCTTTAATATAGGATAAGATAAAGTGATGTTTTACTAATAATGGTATCCAAGTTTAAATGGGTCCAAGATAAATTTCTCAATCTGACCATTTCAAAAAACATGCCCTGTGGCTTGTTCATGACTTTTATACGCTGGTCATATCGTGATGTACCCATGTGAGGATCATGTTTCAATGTATCCCATGTGGGTCTCAGTGTGACTATCCACAAAAAAAATGTATATACCCCATATATAATCACCATAAAGACATGAAAATTATCATTAATGTGTGGTTTCCCTTTTTTACAGGGCTCACCGTGTGACTCCCTTACAGTAGGATGTGTGTCATTCTGACACAAAGAAGTAACAATATGGAACCCTCTTCCATAAATGAACTCCCTCATTCTTTAACCCTTATATATGTGGTCTCCAAATGTAATTATAAACACATAATACTCTTACATTACCTATTTAAAATTTCAAGTCCTTGGGGAATGATGTTTTTCCACCATATAACCACTTAACTTTACCCCTCTTTAATTCCACAACTTCCACTTGGTTATAGTGGGATAAAGGATTAGTATCTCATCGTTCCATCGTACCATATGTCACAGTGTGATGACCCACCTATTTCGAAATTCAACCTCCAAAATACAACCATTTTCCCAAATTCTAATCTCATATAATCACTTATAAATCAAATAACTTAAACTCAATAAGATAGATATAATTCAACAAAAAAATTATAAAAAATAGAATCCTTGAAATTCATGGGATATTAATAATATTTTCTACCATTATAGTGGGAAATAATATTTGAGATCACGGGAAATGTAAAATGGATTATACTGGGGAAGCATTTTATAAATAATATCCATATATGAGACACGAAGAATAGGGAATTATAAAATTACAATTTAGATTTAATGGGAGGAAACCTATGAATACATAAGGGTCTATAAGAATAATATATATGGGTTTGTTATTGAGGCCATCATATATGTGAGAAATCAAAAAGGTTCTATTGAAATAAGATATATTTTTTCATAGAGGAATAGTATTAAGAGAAACATGAAATTTTATATGGAATTAAAATAAAATATATTTGTTATCCAATTACTATATTAAAAATATAGGATGAGAAATGTCATCAAAAAGATGTATTGGTGGATTGAAAATTATTGGAGAAAAATGGAAAGGTATGTAACTATTTCATATTAGAGAAATGATATCTAATGGTGATTTATAGGTTCAAAGATATGAAGGAATCAATATTAATTCATGTGAATTAAATTTAGTGCTCGTGATGGGCATAATACATAAGGATGGGATTTGGAGTCAGAAATGATGGAGATGTTACATTAGTGAGAGATAACACTTATATCATGGCTCATAGGATTCATGGAGTTGCACATTAATTTTGAGGGATCTTTTTATTTAAATATTGGATAATGATATGGAGTTTCATCGAAGGGAAGACCACTCGAGTAAGGGAGGGCTGACGCATAATAAAAACCTTGAAAAAAAGATAGAGGTCAGTTTAAAGGGAAAAATAATTGCTAATGTTTCTTAGAATTCTACAAATAATATAAGTATATATAATATTATTAAAATAAATTCCTTTCTCAGTAAAACTAATATCTTTCTCATGGATACATAGAACACATAACCTCGGTTCATCATTGACATGACTAAAAAAGTGAGAAATATGTTAGATTACATCATTTTAAAAATAATTTCTAGTTATAAATAAATACATTGTAAATAATAAAAATATTAATTAACATAATATCAACATTCTTTCCAATATAGTGAAATAAAAAAATAAATAACATTATCCATAGAAATTCATTTATAACAATAAAAAATTAAATAACTAACAAGAAAATATTTATCAAATAAAATCATTCTTAATAGATACCACGAATAAAAAATTATCATATCAAATGCAATGACATAAATATAAGAAATTACCAATAGAAAAAATATAATAAAGAAACAAAGTCATTATTTTGTAGATAAAATATTGAATAAGGGATATTGATTATTAATGAAATAATAATGCTTATCTCAATTAATGAAATCAACTATTAGATCTTATTTACTTATTTTTTAAAAATATATATATATATAAATTTCACATATATATATATATATTCATAATGTTTCTGCTAATATGAACCCCAATTTGTTCTAAGTAGGATGTAACAACTATAAGAAATCATATAATATGGAATAACTCTCTAAATTTTCTTACATATTGATTCCTAGCATTGTACATGATCCAAAATAGAAGTTAAATCCTATTAGATCCCTATATTCAAATCCCAAGTTCATTTCTATTATTCCCTTTAAGAAAAAACCTCCCTTAGACCAAAGGTTCTTTATATATAACCAATCATTCCATATTAACATTAGATTCTAGTATAAAGAAACCAATGATTCTTATTTTGGGGTTACATATCATATATCAATATTCTAATATCCAGTTAAAGAAAAATAACAATCCCTTTAATCTTGATATCATTTTGATACCACTTTGTAGTGATCGAGATCAAAATACCAATATGAAACATAAATTAGAGTATTATTACTATATTATTTCTCACTAATACCAAGGGTATAGTGATAGTTTTTGAGTTAGTGATAATAAAAAGGGGAAAATTTTACTCACATAGTTATTAGATTGTTCATAACCAGTTTATTTATTAAATTATAAATCACTCATTCCAAATTCAACTATTCCAAAAATAATAAATGACACAAAACATATCATAATAAAATAAACTCACAAAATTAAGAATGAATTCATATGATCTCAAAATGCATGAATTCCATAATACATAAATAATCTATAATTAGGTTTAATCGAAATAGGGTCTAAGAAATTGAAAGTAAAATAAAGAATATGTCATGAAATAAATTATCAATCCAATCGTATCAAATAACTCCAATCTAGAGTTAGAACCAATCCTTATTCAATGAAAAACATGGGTGACCAACCAATGACCCTTAAAAGGTATCAATGTGCCTATAATTACCTAAAAACAAAAACTAAAATATAGGTTTCATGTCCCTCAAGGTGTCTATGATGGTTTTGAGTATAAAATACACAATAGAGAACCACAAATAGTACCTCAATACAAAATTTTAAAAAATATTTGTATAAACATGTCTACTTTTTTATAAAGATATAAAATATTATTTTTCCTATTACCAAGCAATATGTAATGGTCTGAGATTTCCTAGTAAATTTTCATTAAATAAATAAGGTTTTTGATACTTTTCTCCAAATTTAACACCAAAATAAAACAAAAAAACATGTTTTTAGTTTTTATTAATAATATAATAATTATTATATAATTGGATAGGAATCAATTAAATTAATTATTGTATTTTTAATCTCTTTGATTAATATTTTAAAATGGATTTCTTTTAAAGGACCATTTACTAAAAAAATTGGTACAGTGTAATATATTAATAATTAGAAAATTATAAATTTAAAATCATATTATAAAAGTAAATAATTATACTTTTAAATATACAATTTCAATATTCTATTATTTATAAATTTATCAAAAATAAATTTTATGTCATTTGTAATTTATGAAGTTATTCTCCAATAAAAACTAGTTTTATTTATATTTTTCACTTTATATAGTTAAATAAACAAATGAATTTCATAATTTAAATTTGATAAAAATAAAATTATTATTGAAATTAAAATTTCAAATTCATCTTTAAGTTAATTTTAAGGATATTTTTAAAAAATATGGAATTTTAGGTTAATAATGAAAAATACATTTTTCACAAATAGAAAGAATTTTATATCATAATTAGTATATATGTATGAGTTGAAAATTTATGAAACCATTTTATAAGAAATAATATTTATTTTATAAGTGAATTTATTTTTAAAAAAAATTGAAATTTATAAACCCATATTTTCTATTTTTTAATTTTAGTTATAGTTTTAAAAAAAATGTTTTCAATATATTATACATTAGTATTTTTAAAATGATTTTTTTACCATTATAAATTGAATCAAATGAAATATATTTAAAATTTATAAATATTGGTTCCAACATATTTAATTTTTTTACTTTAATTTCATGCATATATATTTAGTTACCTTTGGAAAACCCCAATTAATATGGTGAAAACTAAAATTGTATAAATGAGTATCCTTGGAGGTAAAGGGCCATACCATTTAAATAATGTCTATAATAGAGTTTTTGAGCCATGGATATAACTTTAATCTTTAAAAATATACAATTTCTCTATTTTATAGCCACATTCCTTGGTAGGGACTTCCAAATTATTTAAATTATTTGAGTATTTACAAAAAAATCACTTTAATCATTTAAAAAGGGGGCGCCCCTCAACTGAAATTATCTCACTCACAAACCCATTCGTTTAAACCCCAAATATTCCCAATTCTATCCTAAAAACTCTTATACACCAAAAGGGGTTTCTATTATTCTCAAAATACCTCCCTCAATGTATTAAGCCTCTTCTTATTGGAGATAATCCAAGAAGTGAGGTATAAGTTCCTAAACTCTCCTTATTTTTTTATATTCCATTAAGTCCTTTCTTTATTATAATATTTAATTTCACAATTTTTGAAAGATAACATAAATATAATTAATAAAATATTATTTTATTATAATGATGGTCCAATCATTATCCACCATCCCCTTTTCTTTTAAGAAAAAAATAAAAATGTGAATCATGTGTTGTGCGGACTACCACCTCCATGATGCAACATGTATCATTTTCCCTCACCAAATTATAATACATGTAATTATATTAAAGTTAATATATAATTATAATATTATGAAATACTTTAGATTCTCAATTGATAAATCATATTTACATGTTTTCCCCTTTCATTGGATAATGAAATTGTCAAACATGCATATGTGTGGACTATAACCTCCATAAAAAGATCAAAATATTTTTTTCATTTCATCACCACCATATATGGACGGTAATTAAATAGTTTTAGAGGATAAATATTATTTTTAATATATTAATATGGTTCTTTTAATACAAATTTAATAATCTTGTTAATTATTTGAATAGTAAAAAACAATTATCATTTTTACCATCCTAAAAAATCGATCTAAGAGGATAAAATTTTGTTCATACTTTGAAATTATTTAATATCCCAAAATTATTCTCCTTAATAAGTATAATTATGAGAAATCACACTAATAAACACTAAATTATATCATTTTTACGCTATTATTTTTTTATTTTAACTTAATCACGTCATAGTCATTCATTAATCATTTTATTCTTGCTTGGGTCAGTTTGACCACCCACAGGAACAATGATATGAAATTATATCATGGATTTTTTTGAAGAAATAATTACTAGTAAAATATGATATATATATATATATATATATTGGTTATGGAAAGTATACATCAATATTAAACTCATTAATTAAGAAAACACCCATCATAAGCTAAATAATACGAAAATGTTCGTTCTCAACATCATCTTCAAGGATAAACAATGTAACACTCATCAAATGAAATTAATAATCCATAAATAATTATAATTAATATATTATATTATATTATATTTAATGAACTTGTAATTTTGAACACGTGGATAAAAAAATATTGAGACTACTCCTATAAAACATGTACAAAGTGTCACAATAATAAATGCATGATGTGGGAAAATAGATGAAAACTAATTAAAATACTTGTATATAAAGATTATAAATAAAATTTATAAATATTTCTTTTATTAATATGTTTTTTATATTATATTTTATGATATTTATGTTTTTTTATACAATATATTATAGTATATTCCATTAAGAGAGGAAATGGTGTAAGGGGCTTTCATCTCAAATACCTCTCCTTGAGACATGTTTTTCAGTATGAACCTAATTTATTTAATTTGGTATATATGACTACTATATGAGATTTCATATTATGAATTATCTTTTAATCATCATATTTTATTTTTAATTACAATCACAATCATTCTAGGGTTTTTGTTGAAAATATTACTCAACTTGATAGGTGTTCATTGTCTTAAATTTAATTTCTTGAGACTTATTTATTGATGTAAACTGTGATACCTTTATTATGATGTGATTCATAAAATATGTATTTATTTTACCATACTCACGATTTTTCAAGAGTAATGTTTTGTAGTTACATTAAATTTCCACTAATTAAAAATTTACCCATCATGAATGTGGGTATGATCCAAATGTTAATCAAATCGTATGGGTTTCATTTATAATCTTACATTCAAATCATGATTCTTTTTTAAAGATAATAAATATGGGTAGTTTTTATTACATATAAAACCTTCTATAACTTCCATTTTATATTCACTGGATTATATATTTCCTTTGACATTTAGACCTCATTGACTAATATTTTTCAAGAGGTGATTCTTGTAAGGGGAACTAGCCTCATCTCTTATTTTTAGTCAGGGACCTCCATATTCCATTTCTAATATGTTATAAGATTTTTGAAATTTTATTATAAATGATTGGCATTATTTTATACTACATGATACTCTTAAAAATGATTTAAATATTTTTTATGATTTTCTATAAGAGTCATTTTAATTAAAGTGTTAAAAAAATCTTTTTAATGTTTTCTGTGGAAACAAATCAATCTCCCTCCTTTTTCATTTTATTTGAAATATTCTCTATATATTATCAGAGATTTTAAAAAAATATTTTTCTACAATAATTAAAAAATATATATTTTAAAATGATTTCAAAATATCATGATTATTTCATTTTCCAATGTGATTTTTCAAAAACACCTTAAAAGTATTTTTCATCTATGAAATTTCCCTTTTACATGTCATATGCATGATTAATGATGTTTTCTATATATAACCATACACTTACTTTATTTGGATGAATTATTTAATTTCATTCAATTTTTGAGAAATTATACAATAATTTCTTTATATTTCTAAAAAAATCATAGTATAAAGGTAATTTTTATTCCAATTTTCTTTCTTGTGTGAATACCATATTCTTAATTTCGTTAATTAAAGGTTGTTAACAAAGATTTTATACATTTATTCATCAGGTAAATTAATAACTTAATTATATTCCATTTATCTATATGGTTTAAATACCATGTACATTATTATCTTTATTTAATGGTATTTACCTATAAAGTTACTAAATACCTTCTGATAACCATTTATTCCACTAGTTTATCATGTTTGGATTATTTATGGAATTAATAATGATTTCCTTTTTGAATCCATATGAAACTAGTTTTATTTTCATGGTTTATTTATAATGTTTTTAATGAAACCCATTTTATTTCTAGTGGTTATTTATGCAATATTATCCAATGATAATAATTTGGAATGTTTTATGATACCAATATAATTTCCATTGGTTTTTTCAGTATGTGATAAGTGATTAATCTCAATTGTATCACATATTTATAGATTATTGATGGGTTTCTCTATTATAAATAAAGGATGTTAGGTTACATTTCAAACCAAGGATGGGTGGTTATGTTATAAACATGAGGTGGGTGGTTCTGTTATTGCTCTCCAATGCATTTTTTGGAGTTTATATCTCATGTGATAGGTATTATCATGTACATTTTAGTTTATCCTAGCTATAGGAACTAATGGTGTGGTTCTTGAATGTTATGTTCCAAATAATAATATTTTTGCCAATATTGATGAAATTTTAATAGTTTTATGTTTTTCATAATGACTATGATTCTCTCACGGAACATGTTTATTGACTCTGTATTTTGAATCATGTCTTATTTTTTATAAATATTTATTGCATGATTTTTAACTTAATTTTTGATATGTATTATTTTCTAATGTATCTTGGTTATATCCATATACTAATATTATTTTCACTTATTATCTTTAATTCTTATCACTTATTTTCACCCTTACTAAGACTTCGATATCACCCCTTTCTTTTTTCCCATTTCCCATGTTTATAAAGAAAATTAATATTCATGATTATTTTGAACGGTATATTAGGAGAAGAAATATAGGTGATGATAAAGTAAATTATAGATTGATCAGATTCATTCATAGTGGAAAGCAAAATGTACATTAGTTAAAAAATAAAAGAGTTTTTTTAGCTAATTTTTTATCCTAGTTCTATAAAATAATAAACCAAAAATTTATTTGGAATGTGCAATAAATAAATATTTTATTTAATTCATCTAATTACTGGATGATTAAGTCTATATTATAAGAGTTAGTATCATTGTACGGTTTAAATAACATTTAATATTGTTATGTTATCAGTTGAGGAAAAATATGAGTTATAAATTTCATTAAAGGTTGATAAGTTATTATTGATTATAATTTCAAAGGTATAGATAACAGTTTTGGTCCATTGAGGTAATAATATAGGGATTAGGGTAATAGTTAATTAGTGAAAACCCTAGAGATAATCCTAAGGGATAAGTCCAAACATTGAATAAAATCATAAAATTTTAGGAAAATATAGATTATTTTGTTCACCTAGAAAATACATCCCATTTTAGATAGTAAAAGTGGATATAGGTTCTTTCATCGATGTACATAGGGTTAATAACCCCATTAAAGATAGATTGGGAATTAAAAATATTGTTTCCGAGTTAAAAATAGTGAGGCCTAACAGCACACCTAGTTTTGAATCTCACTAGGGATATTCATTGGTCAATAGCATTATCTTTATAAACCATTATGAAGTATTTAATTCATAATTACTTTAATGTATTCATTTAAGATTTATTAGAGAAAAAACATAAAATAACCAAGGTCGTGCTAATGGATTCACAATTTAAACAAAAATATTTAAATGTTAAAAAAAAGGTGTCATTAGATACGAGAACAATTCATTGAGGCATTAATATGCATATTTTGTATATTATCATAACTATTGGGGTTTTAGTATTGGGAAAATAGAGGATCATAAGGATGAAGCTATGAAATGTATGTACAAAAAAATAACAATATATTATTACTGAATAAGGGAGCAGACTTATATGGTTGATAAATTTAGTATATTACTATTAGGATATACATTGTGAGTTTTATATTATTACCTAAGTTTGTAAGGTTTATACTAAAATAGAAATTAATTTTTGATATTCATAGCTATTTTTTTAATGGTGAATATGTATCAATGGTATTCTGGTATATTCAAAAAGTTATAAAGGTTATATGAAACATCCAAGGATTCTTCTTTAGTGGTTATACATTAAGCGTTTTGAAACATTTATTAAATGGTATCAATATCCATGAATATTAATTTTATGATAGGGCTTTATTTTTGGGATATATATTGGATAAAACATGATTGAGGTATTGAAAAATCTTAGGATTAATATAATCTCGATATTTAGGTAAGAATATGTTGATTGATTTTGAGAAAAGTGGGTAAGATAGTATTGTATTTGATTAATGTTTTATTGAAAAAGTGGTCCAATCTATTTTTAATGATATTGATATAATTATTGGGATTATTATATATATATTGATTAGTTTATGACATTATAAACTAGTGATTAATACATTTTTTATTTAAAAATAGAGTTACTTTATTGAAGAATATAATATAAAATATTATTATTTTCTTGGAGATTAAAATTTTTTGGGAGATTTTTATTTTGAAGAATATATTATTGAGTTATATACATGTTAGGTTATATGATTATGTGAATGATTTTTATTTTTCGCAAAAATATAAGTTATTTGATGTATCCTAAGAGTGAAAGGAAGATAGAATACGATAGGTTATACCCTAAATGATGAATGTGTTATGAATACCCCCGCCTATATTCTTCAAGATGTAATAATTAAAATTGTAATGATTCAAATTATTTAAGGGGAGAGATTGTAACAATAATAGATTTCATATCACATTTTCCATAATTATACAATGTGTTTGATACATTACTCCACATGTAACAGCTGACAAAAATTAACCATGACAATGTAAGACTATAATAATAATAGAATCATTACAAGATAAATGGGTAATAATCAATTACTATTATAATATATTATTATTATTATCTTTTCTTGATATATTAAAAATCATTCCTTTTAAATAATCATTTATAAAAAAAGTATATTATATTTCCTTAATAAATTAAATTTATCACATTTAAAAATTTATATTAATAAGAAATATTTATATGATAAAAAATAATATTTATGTATTCATTTATTTAATAAATTATATGAAATAAGATTAAAGACACTTGAAATTTAAGAAGCCATTTTTTTATAAAAAATTGTTTTCTTCATTTTTATTTAAATAAATAAATATTTAATTTATATAGTTTTAATTTGATAAAAATAAAATCTTTTTTGGATTTATAATATCAAAATTATCTATGGATAAATTGTGTAATATTTTTAAACAAATTGAGTTTCTAGTGAATAGTCAAAAACACCATTTTTACAACTAACATGAATTTTAGAAAATTATTAGTAAATAAGTATGAATTTTAAATATATTAAACCATTTTATTATAAATTTTTTTTATTTTCAATGTTAATTTATAATTTTAAAAAAATTAATTTAGAAACCCATATTTGACATATTATAATTTCAATTATGTTTTTCAAAAATTTGTTCTCAATATAAAATGAATTAGTATTTTAGAATTTATTTTTATCATGTAAATAAATTGAATCAAACTAAATTAATTTAAACCTTTTATCATTGGGTCTAAATTATCAAAAAAATTATTCTTTATTTTTTATATAAATACTTATTTACCTTATGTAAAAATTAGTAACCATGTTGAAAATTGAAATGGTATAAATATGTAACCTTAGAGGTAAAGGGCCTTATATGTTTAAATAATGTTTCTAACTGAGATTTGGATTTTTTATCATCCTTATATTATATACACTCCATTATTTCTCTATTTTTTAGCCACATTCTTATATATTGAAATTCTATTATTGAAAAGGTTTGGGTATCTACAAAAATAACACTATTTTTTACTTATAAGTGGTGCTCTCTTCTTGTAACTTCTCCTCACACCCAAACCTCTTCAGTTTGAAATATAGTGTTCCCAAATATTTCATCCACACTACTAGACACAAAAATTAGTTTCTAGTATTATCAAAGTAAAATCTCTCAAAATTTAAATCCCCAATGTAAAATAGATAATCAATGATTTGTGGTATAACCACCCCTTTTTCCTATTTTTTTAAATTCATTTCTAATTACTAATTTATTTTCATCATATTAATTTAGTAACATTATTATAATTATTATACTGGTATTATTTATAATTATGTCACAATCATTTAATTAACTCCCCATTTCCATTAAAAACATTAAAACATGATTGTTTCATTGTGCAGACTACCACCTCCATGGCATATCATGTTTTTTTTTTTCATCACCCCCATATAAGATATATCAAGATAAGGAATTAAAAATATGATTATGGTATTTATGAAGAATATTAGATTCTAAAATGAAAAATCATATTATTCCTTTCCCCCATTCTATGGAAAATGAAATCTTCATCCATGCGTATTTTTGGACTACAACATCCAAAGAACATTCAATTTTTCCCCCAAAAACATAAATGGATTATTTTGAAATGATTTTAAAGGGTGTATATCATGATATGAATAAGTTTTCTGTTCATAAATATTTAATAATAAACTTAATGATATTAATGGTAAATGACTCATATAAAATTAACTGTATTAGATATGCAAACTAATAGGAAATAGTTTGTTCATTTAGTGAATTTTTTTTGTATCCATAAATTCTTCCCCCACTTCTTCATAATTATGATATATCACTCTAATAAAATAAAAATTATATCATTATGAATTTTTTAAAATTCTATTTTAAAGTAGTCACATCATAATAATCCATTAATCATGGTATGTTCATGTGTTGGTCTGTATGGCCATCAACTTGAACAATTATATGAATTTATATCATGGATGTTTTTAAAAATAAAATTAATTTTATAATAATATATAAATATTTAAATAGTTATTTTTTATAGAAATTATAAATAAATATTAAACTCATTAATTAAAAAACCCATAGTAGGCTGAAAATCAAAAATAAATTTCCATTGTTGATTTCATATTCAAGGATAATGAATAGAAAACTCATAAAAGAAAATTTAAATTTCATAAATAAATATATTCTTTCCAATAGAATAACTTTAATAAAAAAATTAATGGGGATATTTTTTACAAACAAAATTATCAACATCATTCCTATGAAACTTGTACAAACTGTCCAAACTATAAACACCTGATGCATAAAAACTATTAAAATTAATTAATATACATTAATATAATAATTATAAATCGAAATAATAATTTTTTATGCATTAATGTGGTTATAAAATATATTATTCATGTATTTATTTTTTTATACATGATATTAGAGTATATTTCACTATGTGGGGTAACAATGTAATGGTTTTTCAATCAAATTCCACTCTTTGAGCCATGTTTTGTAGTATAAACCTAATTTATTTTATAGGGTGTATATAATAAAAAACTTAAAAATAATATCATGAATTATATTTTAATCATGGAATTTTAATTTTGATTAAAATTCCACTGAGTCAATATTTTTTGATTAAAAAATCACTCAAGACATAAGGTGTTCCTTGTCCTAAATTTTATTTCTTGAGACTAATTTATTGATATGTACAATTATACCTATAATATGGTGAGATTATTTACTAATGAATTTATTTTAACCTATTCGTGGGGATAAAATATCCATATAATTAAAATTAGTTATATATCTATTGATTCAAAAGCAACCCATCCAGAAATTGGTTTTTAAGAAAATTTAACTCAAACTGAAGGGTTTCATTACCAATATTATTTCAAATCAATATTGTTTTTGTAAGATAAATAATTGGGTGAATATGTATTATTTTTAGAAATTATAATAATATCTATTTTATATTAATGGGGTTTTATATGTTCTATATATATTCAATTTACTCTTGACCCATATTTTACTCTTAGTTTTTTTAAAAGTAAAACTGAACACATATCTTTTTTTATTAGAAACCTACTTTTTTAATTTCCCAATTCATATTATTTTCAAATATAATAGTAAATTATGGAGATCATTTTATAGTACTTTATAATTTTAAATATGTCTTAAATGTGGTTTTAACATTTTCTATATGGTTTTCCCATTAAAATGTAAAAATAGTCTATTTTTAATGTTTTATATGGAACCAAATTTTGTTCATCATTTTTTATTTTATTTGAAACTTTATATATATGATTTCATGCTTTCTAAAAAATATATTTTTCTCATTAATTTAAAAAATAATCCATTTAAAATTATTTGAAAACATTTAGGTTATTTTTTATATTAAAACTACATAAGAGTAATTTTCACCTAAGTAATTTCATTTGAAAAATATTCTTCTTGATTAAGTATGCTTTTCAAATATAACCATCCAAATTAATTATATAGATAACTTATGTAATTTCCTTCAATTGTTTAGAAATAATACATCACTTTCATTTCCATTACTAGTCATATCATAGTATAATCATAATTTTCTACCAATGCATTTCATCTATGAATGAACTATTCATGATTTATTTTATTGGAGGATGTTAACCTACATTCCACAAATTGATTGATAGGGGAAATTATTTTCTTAAAAGTATACCTTTGATTTACTAAGTGTAAATACCATTTTCATTATTATCATCAGTGACTATTATTTACCTATAAAGTTAATAATTCCATGGATACAAAAAATTTCTATGGTTCAATCATGTTATAATTATTGATATAAATATTAATGAATTAATTTGGGAATCTATATCAAAATCATTTTTTACATGGTTTCTATCTAATGTATCGAATGAAACTCATTTTTTTCCATGCATTTATCATATAATAAAATTGAAGGATTTTCATTTTTAATGTTTTATGAGATCCATTTTATTTCCTTGTTTTATTCATTATATGAAAAAAAATCAGGTGTCTCACTTAGGTATGGATGGGGGATGATATGGTCCATTATAAACAAAGGATGGGTGATTCTATTATAAAACATGTAAGGTTGATTCCATTATAAACCAAGTACATGTTTTTCTATTATAAACCTGAGATGGTGGTTAATTTATAATCCTGATATGGGTGGGTCCATTATATACCTCCAATAAATTGTTTGAGATTTTATATCTCATGTGAAAAGTAATATGGGGTGTGTTTTTGTTTTAGATAGGCATGGGTGCTAATGTTGTGGCTCATGAATATTTTGTTCCCTGTAATAATGTTTATGCCAAAGATGAATGTTGTTTCACTATTTTATACTAATTCTCACAACAATATAATGCTCTTATGTCCCATATTTATTGACTCGCTATTTTGTATCGTTTATTATTTCATGCCATGCTATTTTCGATGATTTAGGACCAAATATTTCATGGGAATGATTTTTTTATGTATCAAGATCATCCCCATATGCTAATTTTATGAACACTTATAATATTTTATTGTTATCACTTATGTTTACCCATATTGAGTATCTAATATAAAATCCTTCTTATGTTTATGTCTCCTAACATTATGATGAAATATAGTTTGTAAGATGTTTCTATAAGGGTTTCCTATGAGAAATAATTATTATAGCTGTTAAATATTTTTTATGGATTAATCATTTTATCTCATAGTGGAAAGAACAATATCCACTAATTGAAAAACATGGGTTTTTTTAACATAATATTTGTGCAAATTATCATAAAATCTAAACTAGAAAGGTATTTGGAATTTGTTATAATGAAATGTTTTCTTTAAGTTATATTATTATTGGATGATATTGTCCCAGATGCTATACAAGGTATAGATTCATTCCATTAATATGGAATAGTAATATAGTAAGAGTGATGTAGATATAATACATATTATAATACCAGTCAAAAATTCCACATCTTGGGAGGGTTCATACATACATTAAATGTTACAGGAAAACATATGGAATTAGAGAAAAGTAGGTTTGGGATAATCTATATCCTATTAAATATAATCTAAGCATAGGGAATTACTACCCTTAGTAGTTGGGAAAAAATATCCATCTCATAGATTGGGTAATGTGTATAATAGAGTGATGAAACCAAGCGCCCATCCCTTTCTAGTATTGGAGAAGGAGTATAATATAGTTATAATCGAAATCAGTCCTATTAAACACTGAATGTCAATGAAAAATGGAATTTATTTAATAGTTTATAATAGAAAAATACAACATTATATACATGTTATACGAGTTAAGAAATGAACAAAATCTATTCCAAAAAAATACATGATCCAAAATTTATACAGAAGTTATTCACCCCTTCTGTAATATCCCATGTTTTAGAAATGTGGAAATTTTCCCACAGAATTTGAAATTTCAATTTGGTTGATGGGTCATCATCTAAACTCATAATCAAAATGAAAAATCATGATTTAGAATATGTAAACGATTTTTAGATGGTTTTTAAGTCTTATGAGTTTTCTTGGGTTTCTGTTTTTTTTTTTGCGATGATCAAATACTCCCTTTTAGGAGAAGTAGGCATAAACAAATAGTAACTGCTAACTTTTGTTCCCAAATAATATGGAATTTATTCTATAAAGACAGGTTTTGTTGAAACTGTGTGTTCCTTTAGGTTAAATTGTGTAGCGTATAGTATAATCTGGGAGTATGTTACATGTTTTTTAAAACCAATCACCCACATTAACATGGCCATGTGAGAGGTCAACAAGAAAATGAATAGGTGGGAACATAGGATAGGTACAGTTTGAAAAAACTTGTGAATAGATATTACCGATATCACCACATATGAAGTTACATCACAAAATTGGCACATTGGTTTCCAAACCATGTGGCCAAACCATTTACTTCATTAAATTGTTTGACTTTACCCTTTCACCTCTCATCTTTTAGGATTTTCCATCCTCTTTCCCCCTCACTTCTAACACATACTAGCCTCTTTATTCTCTCCCATTGGCCTCTATTAGGATATAGTGGATATCCCTTATTCAGTATCAAAATCAAGCTATATTTGTCTCTTTTCATCCATATTTATATTCTTTTGAATTCCCTTATTTTTTTTCTATTTTCTTAAACAATGTGGAATTAAAAATCTGGGTGATCTTTTTTCCTTATTTTGAAGTTTGTTGCATATTTAACAAATTTCATTCATTCCACATCAAATCAAAGCATGATATTAGATGAGTGAAGCATCCTAGGCATGAGGTAGGTGGTATATATCTTTTCACTAAAATTATCTCTATTTTATAAAATATGTTGTTGTGTCATAGGATATATTTTCAATGAGTCGTCCATTAAATGTGGAATTATTATATAGAAAAAAATCCTTTAATTAATTTATTTTTTTAAAAATAAATTTATATGTTGGAGGTTACCCTACTCAAATAAAAGAACTTCTTTGGGTGTTTTTGTTATATGACATTGACCTATGGCACATGTAGTAAATTAACTCACCCCTTTGACAGTTTTTCCAATTGTTGAATTTATAATTCCCTTGTAACAACCCAAGATTTTATGAGAATTATTATTTAAATTTCATTGATGTCTTGTGTTGTACACTACACCAAAATTATCTTGCACTATACTCAACACTGTATTAGCTTACAGTATATACAACACTATTCTTGGATCTTGTTACACACAATTTCAAGTTCATTTTGTGGAAATAATTACACAGCATTAAATATAGATTTTGTTTAATGTATAAATAAAATATGTTTTGATTATGTTATACGCAACACCAAGTGGAGCTTTCACAAAATGCATCCCATACTTGTCTTTCATTACATGCAATCAAGACCTTCCTCGATATCGTGTGTAGTACGCAGTACCGAGATTCACAAAACGATATATTATTATGAACTAGACATTATGAATAGTAATACACACTTTTTGAAATTTTATAAATTTTATTTTTCAAAATGGAATTAATATTTGGATTTGAAATATCAAAATTATCCTAGGGTAAATTTTTGGTATTTTTCTAAAAACATTGAATTTTCGATGAATAGTGAAAACACTGGGTTACTATTTAAAAACCGACTTTTTATATAAATAAATATTTATTTTATTTAAAATTATTTTTGGTAAAAATTGATACATAATACCTATATAAGTTCAATTTAATTCATTAGAGTCATTTTATAATAATTTTAGACATATAACAATTTAATTGAACTTTTCACCGTCTTTCACCCACCTCCTAGGAGAATTTGAATTTTTACATAAAACATAATTTTATCACTTCTGTGAGTGTAATTTCTAAAATCCAAGAGACACGGTTAATATCAAGGAGTAAAATGTGATTCAATAAGATAAAAAAAATTTGTGAATAGCAACTTTTTACTTTTATTTACCACGATTAAAAGTAAAAAGGGTAATTAAGGGTCAAAATGATATTATTATTACCCTAACAAATGTCTTAATTATATTGGAAATGTGTAGTTCGATCAAAAACAACCTTAGGGATAAAATATTACCCTTTAGGTCCACTTGGATTATATTAGAACATTTATTATTATTTTATTTAAAGAATAATTAAAATAGTTAAAATAAAAGTTTAATAACGAAAGCATTTTTCATATAGGGTTATACATAATATAAATTCGACTATAAATATTATGAAGAAAGATAAAAATACGTCATACATAATGGTATTTTATTAATAATTTTTAGACATTAAATTAGTTAATTTATTTATGACACAATGATGATGCAATAATTACTTTATTAATGAAATATTAACATAATTGATGTTATAAATACCCAAATAAATGTAATTTTAGACTTTTTTTAAATTACACTAATTTTATAGGTTAATATGACATGTTAGTATTTATTTAATTAACTTTATTTGAACTACTCATGCTGTTATGACTTTCAAAAAAATCATGTACAAAATAGTGTCAAAATTGACATAAATTAGTTTTTAAAATAAATATTATTTTACTAATGGTTATTTTATTCCTAAAAATATAAGTATTGGACAAATGACTTAGATAAGGATATATATATTAATAATTAACCACTTGGGGTTCGTTTTTCTTGTTATAATAAGTTTATTAACCATATAGTGTAAGAAAACAAAAAGACATTGTAAAAGTTAAATTATTTAACTTATAGTTAAATCTAAATGATAAGGATAAAATAGTAACCTAAACTTGTCTAAAATCTATTATTTGGGAGGATTTCGGACCATCCTCACTTTATCTTAGAAATAAGTCACATTGGAGCCATTATAAACCGAATATGACTTTATTATAAAATAATATTTTAAGTTTTTTCTAAGGTGCCCCTCTCCTCCCTTATAAAAAGGGCACCCCTTCTCTCTTATCTTCACACCCTTTTGAGCCTTGAAGTTCAGACAAACCCTGCCAATTCCTCTTCCCAACCATTATAGTTATATCATAGCGGTTCTGGGATTCTCAAAATACCAACTTTAGTGCCCTAATAAGAAGTTTAAAGGAGGTGCATCGAGGAAGAGGTAATCTCTTCTACCGATTCTTTCAAGTTTTCTTTCTTCTTCAACTTCTTCTTATTTATTTTTTTCATTATAAAGTAAAAATATCAGCATCAATAATATACTGATATATTATTATAAGTATTAAACAACCCCATTTCACCTTTTATCCATCCTACAGAAAATGAAATCACCGCGCGTGCGTACGTAAGGAATACCGTCTCTACGCTGTGGTGTAATCTCTTTTTCCGCCACCACCATACTTGGATGGGTATAATGGTGTAAATAATAACTATATATGATTATTATAACATCATACCGATTCTAAGATATTATATCATCCACTAAAATTCCATTCAATAAATATGGGAACGATATCATCGCTCGTGCGTACGTACGGATTACTGTCACCACGACGCGATGAGATTCATTTTCCATGTTAACAATTCAAGAATGATTATAAAGTATATATAATAAGTAATCATGAAATATATGACATAATAATGCTACTGGATTTATTTATACATATATATGTATGTCATCCACTTAATTCAATTCAATTCAATAACGAAACGAAAAACAGCGATCATGCGTACGTACGACCTACCGTCTCCATGAACAATGTATTTCTTTCCATTTGTCAATCTATTATATATATGTATATTATGAATATATATTATATATAAATCATGTTTTATATTCTGGAATTAAGTAATCATGATCTAAGTAATCATATTAATAATTACAAGTCAAAACACGGATGATAAATGAAACGATTTTACCCAAAACGCTGTTTTAACACGGAATTGACAAATGAACGGATAATATAAAGTCATAAGTGAATCATATATAATATAATAAATATTATTATTGTTCTCTTAAAAGTTAATAATATTTTTAAACCCACTATACAGGAGTCTTGGACACATACAGAAGAAATTGGACATAAGGTAAGGGATAACCTTTCTAATCTCGTTTTTATCCGGGATTGTTTATTCGTAAGTATTTACCGGGGTTATATTTATCATTCATTTCCTTGTTTTCTAAAAATAGTTTCATGTATGTTTAAAGTCCTTTTACACATTTTTTACTTTTACTACATGGTATTTAAGGAATCTTTCTTTTGTTTACCCTATGAGGTACTTTTTGACTTTTCCGACAAAAGTATGAGAAGAATGTTTTTTTAACTTATACAACATCAACAGATTTTTACGATTTTATATCGCCTTATTTTTATGAAGCTTAATCTACAAGATTTCATGACTATTTTCAAAAAAATCCTTATATTTTAAAATCACGTGGAATTTTTTGAAAAGAAAATGATTTTTAAGAAGAAAGGATATTTTCCTCAAGAATTCTTTTCAAGTGTTTTATCAAAACCATTTTCCATATAAGATGGCATTATTTCATATGTGTATGTTTCAAGTATAATATATCTATGATTTACAAGGTTTAACTTTTCTTATGATGAAACGATATCCATTTTTTTATATGTATTATGTTATAATGGGATGATGTTTATGAAACCCATTTTTATTTTTGTGGGTTATGATGAAGGATTAATGTTTATGTTGTGGCACAAGTAAGAATGATTTCATTATGAGATGGGTGGGAGCTATATCTCTCTCCAATGCATTGGGTAATGATTTATATTTCATGAGATAGACATGGCTATAATGGTAAGTTAATCTGGTTTAGTGTTATAGGACTGAAACGAGGAGTTAACTCGATTGAGAAAGGGACTTTGTCCACTAAGATGGTCTTGACAGCAATGCCTTGGCTACTATGGAAATCATATCAGGTGATTAATGTTTTTCCACAATTACAAGTTTTATTTCCAAGATATTTTATCATGATTAATGTTCCATTATGATCTATTCCTTACGTACTGCCATGTTTTATGTCATTTCTCAAGATTTTGTGGATTAAAAATTATGTTATTGTTTTTAGTTCAAATGTATACGGTTTGTTTTATTTTCTCCATGCTTACCCTTACTGAGCATTTGAGCTCACCCTTTATATGTTATCTTTTTCCATGATATAAAGAAAGGTTTTAGGTAAGAAAACAAAAGGGGAAGATATTTATGGGAGATGTTGAAGATCTTTCACCGCGATTAGAAGATTATGTTTCGAGTTTCCAAAGACACTAAACTATTACGGTCATTGTGTGATTGTTTTTGTTATGTATTAAGTATTCCTCAAAAGTAAATTAATGTCTATATATGTCATGCTTTGGGTCTCTAGATTTGGTATCAGAGGAATGTTTTAATTAACCTTTGAAAACTAGGATCTGAGAACTTTAGTGAGATCCCAATAGATATTTCTAAGGTATGTCTAGGGATGTCCCTAAGGTTAAATATAAGTATATGTTATAGTCCTCAAATTACGGTAACAATATTATGATTAAATCTAAGATGTTTGATATTGATGTTACTCCCCCTTGATTATGATTTTGGCCTCTCACACTATTCTTTTTGGGTTTTAGAAAATGGATGGAAACAGGAAGATTCACGATAATGGAGGATATGATGGACAATGGAATGATATTATTCATGAGAAACAAAATGAAATTGGATATGTAAGTCCACATATCATTATTATTCCTAATTATAAATCTCATAATATGATCAATAATCTCAACTTTGGTAAGTTTCCAAACTCAGTTAATATAAGAAAGATGGAGTTTCATGATGATCATAGAAGAAAGGAAGTTCAATTACCCTCATGTAAATCATGTGGGAAGAGGCATCATGGAGAATGTTTCAAAGGAATTGGAAGATGATTTGTGTGTGGAAAAAAAGGATGCAAATCTAGTAATTGTAAAGGAAAAGGTTCAGTTAACACCATGGACAAGGATAATGGTATTTATAAGACATCAACAATGGTTAAGTTTTTTAAATGTGGAATGTACGAGCATTATGCAAACCAATACCCTAAGGGTAAATCTCATAAAGAGAATCAGCATAGTCATATGAGTAGTATTTATGTGGATGATGATGAAGAGACTACAAATAATATATGAGATGGAAGAAATGATGAAGCTCAGTCAGTGGTTTAAGAAGGTAGTGTAATGATTGTATGTTTATCAAGAATAATGTATGGTACTATGGAATAAAAAAATCATAGGATTGTTATACTGTTTCCTTTGCTTGAGTTTTGGAAGTATAAGTTTAATGGTACCGGTAACCATGAAAGTTTATTCAAATATTTTTGGAAAGCACCTAATATGCGGATAAAGATGGGATAAGGAGATAATGAAATGTTTGATAGTATTAATGGGCTCATAAATAATATAAAGAAAAATTGATATCATGGTTTGAGTATATAGAATTTTTGGGATTTTGGTATATGGAAAGAGTTACCTTGTGACAGCATTTATGTTTCCAAGATTGTTCTAGAGAATACATGATTAAGGTATTCACATGTAAGATATATCGTATGATATATGGGGGATAAATGATTTTATTCACATGCTCAGTAGATGACATTTCTAATAATTGTTTTCTTTATACTATGAGCTTGGACAGAAGTATTTTGGATAAGCATAAAGATTGGAATGAATTACGTTAGACATAATATATTATTGTTTAAGGCTAGAACTTTTTTCTATTTTATTGCAGGAATGTTATTATAATGTAGTTTTAGAAAAATGGATAACCTACAGGATGGGTGACAACCCGTCGCTTCGGACAAGGTTGTGGGAATTGAACCCACAACTGAAGTGCGACAGGACTTTATTTCCTACCATTGGCCTACAGGAAGTCCCTGGTTAGTAGAAACTAGTTTTATTAAGCAGTACGATAGATGAAGTATAAGTCCATTTTTGAAATCATATATGATTAACCTCACAATAGATGGACTTATGTATATTTGATAACTTTTTCTAACCTTTTGTTTGAGACATATGGAATGACCCATCATTCTATCACATGATCTGCTAACACTTCATGAACGACAAATTCAACTTCATTTCCTTAAGAGATGAAGTGGAAATTGTTCAAGGCATGAACAACGGTGAGATTATACCAAAATAAAGTATGTATTTCCTCTATTTCAAAATTTTCAACTTTAGGAAAATGATTTTGAAAACCAAAAATGTTGTCCTACTTCCCTTATAACCGATGAATCAGATGGTACCTTAGATCATCAAAAATTTATGGCTTTTTGATTGTTGGATTTTTCATAGCCATGTTCTTTACCACTCTCCATCAGAACATGATGGTAAGATTTTTCTTCCATATCCATATTTTCACCTATGTTCTCCTATGTGGTAACCTAGTGATTAGTTAATTTGGGTAACCGTTATGTTTCATAATTTAGTTTTTAAAGTTCAGTTTTTGTATTCATTTTTACTATGTGGGTTTCTATGAAAGAAACTTTCAAGTAGTAAACTATTTATAACCCAGATGAATTTCGAGGGTGAAATTCATTTTAAGGGGGGTAGAATGTAACAACCCGAGATTTAATGAGAATTATTCTTTTGAATTTTATTGATGTCTTGTGTTGTACGGTACACCAAAATTAGCTTGCACTATATGCAACACCGTATTAGCTTACAGTATACACAACACTATTCTTGGCTCTTGTTACACACAATTTCAAGTTTGTTTTGTGGAAATTATTTTACGAAACATTAAGTATAGATTTTGTTTAATGTATAAATAAAATATGTTTTGATTATGTTATACGCAACACCAAGCGGAGCTTTCACTACATGTATCCCTGACTTGGCTTTCATTACATGCAATCAAGACCTTCCTCGACATCATGTATAGTACGCAATACCGAGTTTCACTAAACGATATTTTATTATAATATTATTATGAACTAGACGTTATGAATAGTAATACCCACTTTTTGAAATTTTATAAATTTTATTTTTCAAAATGGACTTCATTTTTGGATTCGGAATATCAAAATTATCCTAGGGTGAATTTTTGGTATTTTTCTGAAAACGTTCAATTTTTAATGAATAGTGAAAACACTAGATTACTATTTAAAAACCGACTTTTTATATAAATAATTATTTATTTAATTTAAATTTATTTTATTTCAAAATTAATACATAATACCTATATAAGATCAATGTAATTCATTAGAGTAAATTTATAATAATTTTAGGCATAATAAAATTTTATTGAACTTTTCACCGTCTTTTACCCACCTCCTAGGTGAGTTTGAAAATTTACAAAAAACATAATTTTACCGCTTCTGTGAGTGGAATTTTTAAAATCCGAGAGACACAGTTAATATCAAGGAGTAAAATGTTATTCAATAATATAAAAATAATTTTTGGTGAATAGTAACTTTTTACTTTTATTTACTAGGGTTAAAAGTAAATAGGGTAATTAAGGGTAAAAATGATATCATTATTACTCTAACACATGTTTTAATTCTATTGGATAAGTATAGTTCGACCAAAAACAACCTTACGGATAAAATATTTCCCTTTAGGTCCACTTTGATTAGATTAGAACATTTATTATTATTTTATTTAAAGAAGAATTAAAATAGTTAAAATTAATGTTTAGTAACTAAATCATTTTTAATATAGGGTTATATATAAGATAAATTCGTCTATAAATATTATTTAGAAATTTAAAAATATTTCCTGCATAATGGTATTTTATTTATAATTTTTAGACATTAAATAAGTTAATTTATTTATGACACAATGATGATGCGGTAATTACTTTATTAATGAAATATTAACCTAATTGATGTTATAAATACCCAAATAAATGCAATTTTAGACATTTTATGAATTCCACTAATTTTATAGGTTAATATGACGTGTTAGTATTGATTTAATTAACTGTTTTAGAAATAATCATGCTGTTATGAGTTTCAAAAAAATCAAGTACCAAATAGTGTCAAAATTGACATAAAATAGTTTTTAAAACAAATATTATATTATTAATTGTTATTTTATTCCTAAAAATCTACGGTTCATAAAAATGAATTATATAAGTATATATATATTAATAATTAACCACTTGGGGTTCGTTTGGCTGGTTATAGTAAGTTTATTAACCATATAGTGTACGAAAACAAAAAGACACTGTAAAAGTTAAATTATTTAACTTAGTGTTAAATCTAAATGATGAGGATAAAATAGTAACCTAAACTTGCCTAAAATCAATTAGTTGATAAGATTTAGGACCATACTCACTTTATCTTCTAAATAAGTCACTTTTGTGCCATTATAAATAGAATGTGACTTTATTATAAAATAATATTTTAAGTTTTTCATAAGGTGCCCCTCTCCTCCCTTATAAAAAGGGCACCCCTTCCCTCTTCTCTTCACAACCTTTTGAGCATTTAAGATCAGAAAAAACCTGCAAATTCATCTTCCCAACCTCTATAGTTATATCATAGAGGTTCTGGTCTTCTCAAAATACCAACTCTAGTGCCCTAATAAGAAGTTTAAAGGAGGTGCGTCGAGGAAGAGGTAATCTCTTCTACCGATTCTTTCAAGTTTTCTTTTTCTTAAACTTCTTCTTATTTAGATTTTTAATTATAAAGTAATAACATCAGTGTAACTAATATACTGATATGTTATTATAAATATGAAACAACCCCATTTCACCTTTTATCCAGCCTACAAAAAATGAAATCACCGCGCGTGCGTACGTACGGAATACCGTCTCCACGTCGTGGTGTAATATGTTTTTCCACCACCATCATACTTGGAGGGGTATAATGGTGTAAATAATAACTATATATGATTATTATAAAATCATAATGATTCTAAGATATTATAACATCCACTAAAATTCCATTTAATAAATATGGGAACGATATCATCGCTCGTGCATACGTACGAATTACCGTCTCCAGGACGCGATGAGATTCATTTTCCATGTTAACAATTCAAAAATGATTATAAAGTATATATAATAAGTAATCAAGAAATATATGACATAATTATTCTACTGGATTTATTTATATATATATGTATGTCATCTACTTAATTACATTCAATTCAATAAGGAAACGAAAAACAGCATTCATGCGTACGTATGACCTACCATCTCCATGAACGATGTATTTCTTTCCATTTATAAATCTATTATATATATGTATATATTGAATATATATTATATATAAATCATGTTTTATATTATTTAATTAATAAATCATGAACTAAGTAATCATATTAATAATTACAAGTCAAAACACGGGTGATAAATGAAACGATTTTACCCAAAATGCTGCGTTAACATGGAATTGACAAATGAACGGATAATATAAAGTCGTAAGTAAATAATATTGATATCAAAAATATTATTATGGTTCTGTTACGAGTTAATAATATGTTTATCTCACGACCCGTCATCGGGGCCCGTGCCGTGACTACCCCAAGCCCGCCTTCCATAGGCCAGGGGCTGGTGACTAGCACCAAGGCCTAAATCCCGGTAAAAAGGGAAGGCATTGCCTTTGTAAAGTATGAAAACACCACAGGGCAAGAAATCAGAAGAAGTAAACACTAAGTAAAAACTGAGTACAACAGTAAGTGCATAAAAGTAAGTGGTCGAGAATACAAACCCAAACTGAAAGTAAAGTACAACTCAAAAGGGGAAAACAACAGCTGAAAAGTAAAGCCGCAGCGTCGAGCCGCCCACTGGAAGTCCCACCTGAAGGGTGGGTACAGATAGCCTCCACTGCTCCTCGGGTCCAGCCGACCGCTCCGAGTATGTCCTGCCTAGTGGTCCACCTCCAGGAACCATCCTGCTTCGCAAGCCTCAACTGCGATCAGTGTTGTCCGTCGTCTGCAACCAACATAACGTAGTGCGGGCATAGCCCGTGCAGGGGTGAGTATAAGCTACTCAGTAGGGACCCCGAGACCCCCGAAGGTCTCTCAGAATCCACAAAGGATAATGCACAAAGGAAAGATACAATCACGAAGTAACATCCGACACTACTTAGATATATGCCCATACATATACCTAAGTAATGAATTCTCGTCCGGCTCCAACACCCGAGCTCAAGAACAACCCAGTCCACACAGGAAAGCAAAACGTAAATCCACATAGGATAGCACAACACAGTCCACATAGGAAAGAAATACAGGATTCATCTCACATAGGTATACTTCTTTTTATGATGATGGAGATGATCAGATATTGCCACTGAATCATCTAAGTCGTCAGACCCACAAAGGATCGATAGTTACTAACCCCCGAAATGACCCACAAAGGATCTGACCCACAAAGGATCGATAGGTAACTAACCCCCGCAATGACCCACAAAGGATCTTACCTACACAGGATCAATAGGTAACAAACCCCCGCAATGACCCACAAATGATCTGACCAACAAAGGATCGATAGTTAACTAACCCCCGCAATGACCCACAAAGGATCTGACCTACAAAGGATCGATATGTAACTAACCCCCGCAATGACCCACACAGGATCAGACCCACACAGGATCTGTAGGCGCTGTCCCACACAGGACTGCTGAGCGCTAACCCACATAGGATCGGACCCACACATGATCTATATCACTGATCCACATAGGATCACGGAGTTTTGTAGTCGTCGTCGTCGAATCCACTGAGGATCTCTGCACAGTCGTCGTCGTCACAGTCGCAGTCGCAGTCGCAGCCCGCTCTAGAGTTCCCGCACACAGCAAGCTCGTTCAGGAGGGTCCGCTCCCCGAGCCGAGAGGCTGATACATCAACTGACACATAGTCCAGAGTTGATGTATCCAAAAGTTCCATATCGTCATTAGGAACTCAACGTCGCAGACGGCGCGTCAATCGGATGTCTGGTCTGAGAGTTATTGGCTTTTTCGTCTCAGGGGCCCGATTGGTTTTTAAGGCAAAAAGAACCCGACCGAACTCCACCTGCGTCCAATCCTCGGGTGGAGTGAGACAAAAGATCCGTCTCACTTAGAGGAATCCAACAAAGTCGACGGTACATTAATCGGACCTCCGGAACTCAAGATATGGGTGTTTCCACTCCGAGGGCCCGGTTGGTTTCGTGAACGAACC
This sequence comes from Viscum album, assembly GCA_963277665.1. Lineage (NCBI taxonomy): Eukaryota > Viridiplantae > Streptophyta > Magnoliopsida > Santalales > Viscaceae > Viscum > Viscum album. The sequence continues at coordinate 1,155,953,483 of OY728138.1, forward strand.
AACCCGGCCAAACCTAAAGTACTCCGAAACCTTAAGTGAGATATACCGAAACGACCTTCACGATCCAAGGATCGCATCGCCACTGACGACGCGTCGATCGGAGGACCATAGCTCAAGATACGGACAAAAGACCGAAAGGTCCAAAAACGGGGGGTCTGGGCCCGGACCGACCCGACCCAACCCCCCCCCCCCCCCCCCCCCCCATGGGTCAGCCCGAACCAGGTTGACCAGACCCGAGTTCGGGTACGACCCGGCCGGCGCTAGCCAGGCGCCGCGCAAGGCAGCCCCCCCCCCCCCCCCCCCCCCGCGCGGGGGCCGCTCCGTGACACCCGGACGCGGCTTAAGCCGCGTCCCTCCTCCGCGGTCCCGCGCGGCCGCGGGACCGGCCAGCACAGCTGCAGCTTCAGCCGCGGCGGGTCTTCCCGATGGTGCGTTGGGCGCCGCCGGCCGCCAGCACTGGCGGGGGGTTCCGCGGACCACCGGACACGCTCCGGTGGTCCGATTTGCGCACGATCTTCGCCAGTGCTCGTCCCAGTACTCGTTCTACACTGCAAAGCCTTCAAAATTAACTTGCGGCCCCGTTTTTCGTCACATGCCAATCCACGCATAAGAAAAAAAGGGCGGTGGGTTCGGAATTGTTCGTTGGTCTGCACCCACCGCGTTAGCGGTTTTTAAAGTCTCACAACAATCATATTTAACAACCGGGGATATAAATCACAAATATTTAAAATGAAACAAACCCTACCTCATCGTTGTCGTCGAACGTGAGTTCTTCAGGGAATTGACCATCACGGTAGAAGAGGATCGTCGCGTCCCGGAAGGGTCTTCACTATCGTTGCGGTACATGACGCCGCGTAGTCAAACTTCGGGGATTAAGAACACACAGATTTAATTCCAACAATTAAACCCATGTTGAGAAAAGAATAATTCTTAAAGAATTAAAAAGGACCGCCATCCCCTACCTCAACCGGTTGTTGATCGAAGATTGTCGTGGGGATGGAACGTCGCAGAAGAAATGTTGCGGAAGAAGAATCGTCGGCGTCACGTCGTCGATCTTCAAGGGTTCGGCGTTCTTCGTCACCCTTCGTCGAAGGCCGACGTTCTTCACGTTCTTCGCATTCTTTGCGTTCTTTGCGTTCTTCGCGTTCTTCGTGAAGAAAGATGAAGATCTTCTAGCTTCAGAGATTTCTCCAAATCCTCTAAACAAGACACCCCTCAAAAGATAAGTTTTGTTCTTATTTTATTATTATACCAACAGTTTGAAAACAAGTTAAGAAACGAACCATTAATTCGGTGAATTAATGGTAACATCTTAACTTCCCAATTAATTGGGGCGTTAAGAATTTAAGAAACGCACCAGTTGAATTTCATTAAGAAGAGTTTTTGCGGGTGCGTTACTTAGGGGTAAAGAAATGGTGGGGCTCGTGTGGGCCCCACCTCACAAATATCCTACCAGGTGGGTAGGATATTTTGGGCACCACCCTATCCGCTTCAACTTAGTTAAGTGGCTTTTATGTGGATTTAAGAGAAATAAAATAAAGTAGTCGCATCACTTTATTTTATTTTCTTAACTTAACCCCAAAAATTAAAAACCACACCCGAGCACACTCAACTCTGGAAAATGCTTTTCTATGCAAATATCGGCGTTGCGATTCCATCGGTGCCCTCGGAATTCGATTCCGAGCAGCGGTTCAAAAGTTAGAAAAACCCGCTCATTCGTTCACTGAACGTACCCGAGCCAAACTTTGGAAAATGATTCCGGGCACACTGGGCCTCAGAATCAGGTTCCGTCAGAAACTGCATTCTTGTAAAATTCCCAAAAAAATTAAGAAAAAAATTTCCTTGAATTTTATGGGTCTTTACATCACTCCCACCTCAGGGTACTGAGGTACAAAGCATTCATCTGAGCCTCCCGCTCCCAAGTGCTCTCCTGGAGGTTCCCGTGCTGCCATCTGACGCGCAAAAGAGGAATCAACCATCCACGTAGGACCTGCTCCTGTCGATCCTCGATCACCACTGGGACCTCTGCAAAAGTCGCCCCATCATCAACGTCCAGTTCCCCATGGTCAATGATATGTGTCGGATCGTGCACGTATCTTATCAGATGGGATACGTCGAAGACGTCGTGCACCCGGTACAACCGAGGTGGTAGAGCCAGGCGATAAGCCACCTCTCCAATCCTGCCGAGGACTTGGAAGGGTCCGATGAAGCGCAGAGACAACTTTCCACCTCGGCCAAATCTCCGTAAACCATGTCGAGGTGAGACCCACAAGAAGACGTGGTTTCTATCCTCGAACTCTAGTGGCCTCCGCCTCCTATCATCATAAGACTTCTGACGGCTCTGAGCTGTCCTCATCCGCTCCTCGTTGACCTGGACCTTCTCTGTCATGGCCTGGACCCTCTTCGGTCCCACGAGTGCTGACTCCCCAGGGTCTATCCAGCACAAAGGAGATCTGCAAGGTCGGTCGTACAACGCCTCGTATGGTGCCATCCCGATGGTGGAGTGGTAACTGTTGTTGTACGCAAACTCCACCAAGGGTAGGTGGTCCTCCCAGCTGTGACCAAAGTTGAGAACACATGCGGGGAGCATCTCCTCCAGATTCTGAATGGTCCTCTCCGTCTGACCGTCCGTTTGAGGGTGAAAGGCAGTGCTCAGACGTAGCTGCGTCCCAAACGCCTCCTACAACCCCTTACAAAGCCGGGAAGTAAAGCGATCATCCTGATCGGAGACGATAGATGATGGAACACCGTGAAGCCGTACAATCTCCTGAACATAGAGACGTCCCAAAATCTCCACTGAGACCTTCTCTCTGATGGGTAAGAAGTGTACCGACTTGGTGAGTCGGTTGACAATCACCCAAATGAAGTCGTGACCTCTGGAAGTGCACGGATGTCCAGTCCAAAAGTCCATAGATATCCCATCCCACTTCCACTCCGGGACCTCCAAGGGATGTACCAAGACTTCTGGTACCTGATGCTCTGCCTTCACCTGCTGGTAGGTGAGGCATCGAGAAATGAACTCTACCACAGCCTTCTTCATGCCCAGCCACCAGTGCTGTCGTCTGAGATCCTGGTACATCTTTTCCACTCCAGGATGTACCGCCAAAGGAAAAGTGTGAAACACTCTTAGCACCTCCTCCCGTAAAGAAACTGGTACCAAGGTACATCCTCTAAAAAGGACGTCGTGGTCTACTACAAAGGAGAAATCATCAGGTGCCTGTCCTGAGGATATCTGTGCACACCGCGTCTCACAGTCAGCGTCCCCTCGCTGTGCATCTCTAACCCACTGCAGTAGTGGAGGAGTGACTATGAGTTACTGAAGGAAGGCTGCTCCATCTCTATCCACGAAGGATATCTGCAAAGTGGCTAGCTTCTCTATCACTTCCTCAAGCAGCTGAATGCTCGTCCTCCTGCTAAGAGCATCGGCTACTACGTTCCCCTTCCCAGGAGTATAGACTATTTCAAAGTCATAGTCCTGGAGGAACTCGAGCCACCACCGCTGTCTCAGGTTCAGGTCCTTCTGAGAAAAGATGTACTTGAGACTCTGTTGGTCAGAAAAGACTGTAAAGTGCTCGCCCATCAGGTAGTGTCGTCATGTCTTCAGATCGAAGAACACTGCTGCTAACTCCAAGTCATGGGTAGCGTGGTTCTGCTCATGCGGCCTCAAATGATGTGATCCATAGGTGATCACTACCCGCTCCTACATCAGGACACAACCGAGTCCGGTCCCTCATGCATCACAGTAGACTACGTACCCTATCCCCTCCTCCGACAACCTCAAGATAGGTGTGCTGGTCAATCTCTGTCTCAGCTCCTGGAAGCTCTGCTGACATCTTTCTGACCACACAAAGGGTTTTCCCTTCTTCGTCAATGCTGAGAGTGGTGCCGCAACTCTGTAGAAGCCTGGAATAAATCTCTGATAGTATCCGGCTAGTCCCAAAAACTCCATACTTCCGTCATGCTCCTGGGTGGCTCCCAAGATATCACTACCTCGATCTACGCAGGATCCACTGCAACTCCCACCTCATAGATGACGTTCCCTAAGAAGTGGACCTCAAATAACCAGAACTGACACTTCGAGAGCTTTCCATAAATCTGGTGCTCTCGGAGTGTGTCTAGTACAACAAGCAAGTGGTAGGCGTGCTCCTCCTCAGAGGTCGAGTATATCAAAATGTCATCGATGAAGACCACAAAAAATCGATCGAGGTATGGCTGAAAGATCCTGTTCATGAGGCCCATGAACACTGTTGGAGCATTGGTTACGCCGAATGGCATAACCAAGAACTCATAGTGGCCATACTGACATCTGAAGCCCGTCTTCTGCACGTCCTCGTCCCAAACTCTGAGCTGATGATAGCCTGACCTGAGGTCTATCTTTGAGAACCACCGTGCTCCCTTGAGCTGATCGAAGAGGTCATCAATCCTCGGTAGCAGATACGTGTTCCTCACCGTCACCTGGTTCAGGTGACAATAGTCGACACAAAGTCGCAAGCTTCCATCCGCCTTCTTGGAAAACAATATTGGGGAAGCCTAGGGTGAAACACTGGGTCGGATGAATCCCTTGCCCTGCAAGTCCTTTAATTATACTCGTAGCTCTCGAAGCTCAGCGGGGGCCATCCCATACGCTGGAGTGGATATCGGGGCTGTCTCGGGGTACAGATCAATATAAAAGTCTACCTATCTGCGAGGAGGTAGTCCTGGAAGGTCGTTGGGAAAGACTTCCACATACTGATCCACCACTGCAAGAAAATAAGGACTCTACATGTCAACTGCTGCTAGGATGATGCTAGACAACTGATGAGTTATGGGATGTCCTCTCCTCTGTGTGAGTCCATCCCGTGCTGCTAAGGCTCCCTTCTCGCCGGTGAAGGTGAACCTGCTCCCGTCGGTGCATACACATCGCACCTTGAGACTAATACAGTCAATCTGAGCATGGACTGTGGATAGCCAATACATGCCCAAGATGAGGGCGTAAGGCCTCGATGCCACTACAAAAATATCACAGCCGAAGCTCTCGCCTCCTAGAGTAAGCTCACACTACCGGCACTAGTGTGTAATCATCAATTCTGCTCCTGTAGGAGTCTCTAGCCGTATGGATCGAGCCAACGGCTCTGTCAGAATCTCCGAGCTCCGAACAAGGGAAGCGGCTATGAAAGAGTTACTCGCTCCTATGTCTATAAGAACTGCAACAAAGGTGGAATAGACACAGATAGTACCACAAATCATCTCGGGCACGCCGTGGTCGTAGGCCTCTGCTGCCTGGAGCTATGCCTGTCTCTGCCCGCCAGCTCCCTGTGGTCGGGGTGGACCTCCTGGTGGTGGTGGTGGTAGAGCCTCAAAGCATCGCCCACTACCTGCTGCTCGGCCAGCTCCTATGCCTCGTCCGCCTGCTCCCTGTGGACCACCATGGTTGACCCTCTGCCTCTGCCTGGGTGGCCCCTCAACCGTCTGCTGCTCCTCGGAATGGCAGGTCAGGCAGTCATGAGCCATGTGGCCCTTCCTGCCACATGCGTAGCACTATCTGCCTCCCAAAAGACTGGCCCTGCGCTGTGTGCCCCGCACAGCTGAGCCAGTGTCCTGAGGTCGTCTGCCTGAGGGTCTGGTCTTCCTGGACCCATGAGTCATCTGTCGGCTGCCTGCTGCAAAAGACTCTGCTACCTGCCGCCCGGCGATAGGTCTCGCTGCTGAAGAAGACTCAGCAAGAAAACTCTTGATCAGAAGGGCTCGCTCCAGTACTCCTACCTGAGTCGGAATGATGAGGGAGATCAGTGATGCCCTGATCTCATTCCTCAATCCCTGCTCAAAGGTCCAGGCCCGGAAGAATGGGTCACGTACCATGTCTGTCGAGTAGCACGTGGATCGGTAAATCTCACCGAGTACTGGGCGATCGTCAAGCTGCCTGACTGTAGCTGTATAAGCTCCTAGATGCGCACCTCACGGAGGGTGGCTGGGACGAACTCCGAGCAGAAGAGGCTCTCAAAGTTTGTACAGAGAAGAGATGCCTCATCGTGCAGCTGGAGCATCAAGCTCCACCATCGGCCCGCTGCCGCGTGCAGTAGGCTCGCTGCGAGGATCACCATGAGGTCTGATGGTGTCCTCACTAACCGGAAAACTCGTACCACTGCCTCCAGCCAGTCCTCGGCTGCCTGGGGGTCTATCTCCCCATGGAAACTGGGCGGTCGCTGGTGCTGGAACTCATGTAGTGCACAAAGGCGACATGCATCGTCAGCGGCTGGGGATGGAAGCATCAATGGCTCAGAGGGTTACAGTACTGCCGGTGCCTCAGCTGTCAAAGGGCCCTGTACCGAGGCCTCATCGCTCGGCGGGCTGTCGTCATGCTCAAATCTCGGAACTCTAGCTGGCTTTCGTCGTGGGGTCATCCTGAAAAGAAAAAGGTGTGCCACGGTCAGAACAGTATACCTGGTGAGATGACATATAGTAATCACAAATAAAACTTGAAACACACATGCAATCAATGTTTTCGTGCATTATGTCAGAAATCAGAAGTCAGGGTCCTGGTGTACGGATACGTCGGCTGCCGCACCAAATCTGGACTCCCTTGACTGATTAACCACACTCAATACGCTTAACACTATTGCTTCACATAGAAAAAGATCAGAGTTTGC